>QCXZ01000086.1:19273032-19313442 GCA_025024175.1 Rhyzopertha dominica | reverse complement strand
TAGAATATGGTGTTCTAAAATAAATATCTAAGTTTAAATGATTTCCTATGCGCGGTTTCCGTGATATGTATTTTTTTCTGTGTTTTCGGGGTTGTTTAACCCCCTGGATCCCATCGGAAGGGGATACCACTCATACACTATGTAGAATATGGTGTTCTAAAATAAATATCTAAGTTTAAAATGATTTCCTATGCGCGGTTTCCGTGATATGTATTTTTTCAGTGTTTTCGGGGTTGTTTAACCCCCTGGATCCCATCGGAAGGGGATGTCACTTATACACTATGTAGAATATGATGTTCTAAAATAAATATCTAAGTTTAAATGATTTCCTATGCGCGGTTTCCGTGATATGTATTTTTTCAGTGTTTTCGGGGTTGTTTAACCCCCTGGATCCCATCGGAAGGGGATGCCACTCATACACTATGTAGAATATGGTGTTCTAAAATAAATATCTAAGTTTAAATGATTTCCTATGCGCGGTTTCCGTGATATGTATTTTTTCAGTGTTTTCGGGGTTGTTTAACCCCCTGGATCCCATCGGAAGGGGATGTCACTTATACACTATGTAGAATATGATGTTCTAAAAGAAATATCTAAGTTTAAATGATTTCCTATGCGCGGTTTCCGTGATATGTATTTTTTTCTGTGTTTTCGGGGTTGTTTAACCCCCTGGATCCCCATCGGAAGGGGATGCCACTCATACACTATGTAGAATATGTTGTTCTAAAATAAATTTATAGGTTTAAATGATTTCCTATGCGCGGTTTCCGTGATATAATTTTTTTCAGTGTTTTCGGGGTTGTTTTACCCCCTGGATCCATTTGGAAGGGGATGCCACTCATAGACTATGTAGAATATGGTGTTCTAAAATAAATGTGTAAGTTTGAATAATTTCGTATGCGCGATTTCCGCGATATGAATTTTTACAATATTTTCGGGGTTGTTTTGCTCCCTGGGTCCCATCGGAAGGGGATGTCACTTATAATCTTCGTAACAAATACGACGTTGAAATAAATGTGATGATTCTAATTATTAGCGTTGCAGGCGCGTTTAATATTAATACATACGTTGTATGTAACGCACGCCTATGTCCATTCGTGTAACTTCGGAAAAATTGGCTGCTATCTTTGGCTGCTGCTTTCACACCGGTAGTATTTACAGCCCCAATATTCGACCTATCGTTCGTTCTTCCGTTTTAACAGTCAGTTTATGGATATAATGTATTCCGACTAATATTGCTAAAAAAAGTTTAAGATGTAGTTTTTGTGAATTAAGAATATTTTTGTGTAGGGTGTGAATTAATTACTCGTAGCTATACCTGATATTATTTATTACTATTATCATTAGTGGTAACCTATCTTCTAACCAAAGTAGTTATAATACTTTTCTGCTCAGCTATAAATTGCATCAAAAGAACATAAAATTGTAGAATATTTGCTTTTCTTACAAATACTGCAAAAAAGAGCAAAATGCGCAAAATAAGTGATGTGACAAACAGTAATAAATGGTATCCGACGAGTGGATAATGTTTATGTAAGGTGCAGTAGAAAATTATTACTTTACAGTTTAAAATGAAAACTAGCTATTTCATTTATGCTATATTATAATCATTTTAAAAACAAGTTTAAAAACAATCGGCAGGATTACATGATCGATCCATCTTCATAAAAATTATTGTATACGGTAAAATTTTTATTAAAGTTATGTGACTTGTTTTCAAAAACAAGTAAAATACGCTGCATACCACTTTCACATTCAATGGAAGCGATTTATTAAACATACTGACCGTTTCAATAATGCTGTAACCGACTGTACATTTATATATTTAAAAATTTGTACAAAATTTTTATAAATAATCTGTATTTACGCATAGCTATAATCCTTCTGCATCTAGAGCAAAAATTTTGACTGGACCACTTTAATCAGTTCTAAGCAAAATGCTTAAGAAAAATTATATCACGGTGCTCATGCAAATTCAAAATTTGTAAAGATATTTACAAAGTTCCTAAAAAACTTCAGATGAACGCAAAATAGCCTAAAGCTTTCTAAATTACAGCGAAAAAGTTGTAGAGAAAGTAAAAATATTAGTAAAAATATTAATTAAGTACTTATTAAATATTTTAAAATGGATGTACTCAATACATAAGGAGTAGTAATATTTAGGAAGTTAAAGAGACCATGACCTAGAACAGATAAAACAATTACTTACCGTCACAAAACTAAACAGTTCAAATTTTTCCAAATGATTCGCTTGCGGAAAGCAAATGCAACTACTAGCGTTCAGGGAGAGTGGGGAGGTTCCACTTTCTAGTTATTAGTTAAATTAGGGCACCTCCAAAATTTTAACAAGAAATTATCGAAACAAAGATTAGGCGTCCTGTAAACTTTGGAAACAGGCTGAATAGTTCACGTCTACTGAAAGGCAAAACGAAATTACAAGTAAAAGTCAGCTAGTTGATTGATACCCCTTTAATGATCGCTGGTATTCAATAATTACTACAAAACAAACGACACGAATATATCATCGCAACCATGTACTTGATAAACGTAAGATCCAACAATTCCCCTGTACAAAGCTCTATGCTGGTTCTCAAAATCTTTCCACAGTTGAATAACAATTTTAATTGCAAATTTAAATTAATAGTTACATATAGTGTAAGAAATATAAACAAGCATTAATAATTCGTGGCGGTTTGTTTGATTAGGCGATCTGATATCGGTGCTAAAAGTTTGAAAGAGCAATAACTCAGTTTAGTAACTATTAGCGCTAAACTAATTATTCAACGAGAGTAAGTATCACAGTGCTAACACTGGCTACAAATGAGGTGTGAATACTGCTCTGAAAACGGGAAACTTCCTTCCTGCCACACAATTGGGACAGCAGAAAAACGCTACTAAGAAACGGTGCCATAAGAACTGGGTCAAACAACAGCATTTTGCACGGTTTAAAATGCGGGTAAATGCGATATACAGAGCATATGAAAGTAGTCGCAAAACTAACCGTTATATATGAAATATTATTAATTTGATTAGAGAGTCAAGTTCTTGTATTTTAGCTATATAACGAAGTCTATTAGTTATTACGTGACAGCGTTCGGAATAAACCCCAAAATCTAATACTGACATTGTGTTATCACAAGTCAGTAATGAACTCTCTCCTTATTATTTTATTCCATATTTCCGAAATAGAACCAGAGTTGTTACCTATTCAGCAACACTGAATTTATCTTTACTAATAATGGTGTAAAAGATTTCAATGTGAAGTTTGGCACCTCGTCTAAATAAGCAGTTTTTTTAACTAATACTTTTCTTTCAATTGGTCTTCATCCAACCGTTTTTGAATGTACAGGTAAGCAATCTTGTCTAGATAATATTTTTACTAATCTTCCGGTCAGTAAGTGTTCTGTGGCCGATCACAATCCTTTGCTGCCTGATCGCTCCGGCACTTGTATAAGCTTTTGCAACCCCTCTTCCGAATATAAGTGTAAACATCCCAGATTGAATTTAGGCCTATATCAAGGGCTGGTTTGTTTGACTTTTACAATCATATCGACGGTGTTGACTGGAGCTTTATCAGTAATCAAACGTTGAATGCTGATTATCTTTTTCAGTACTTTCATAATATTCTGCTAAAATGGAAAATGGAATTAGTTACACATAATATAATTAAGAACTGCAAGAAGAAATATCGTAAGGAATTATCAAGGGCAAGAAATCTATTTAATGAAAAATGTATACTGAACGCTAGCAATACGCAACGTGCAATGTGGGACTTCAATTCAAATAAAAAACGAAACTCAAAGCTTCCTGAATCACTATCAACTATTAAATGAGTACTTTGTCAATATTGCAGCAACGCCATCAACTCATTACCAAATCTTGGTAATAATGCGCGTATGGGTTCCCTGCGAATCTAACCGATGCTAAGTTTAATTTCCATAAGGTTTCCTATAAAGAAATGCTATTGGTAAATTGAAAAATTGTAAAAGCAAGGATGCATTTGGTTTCAATTTACAAGTTATTAAGGCATTAACAAATTTAATTTTTATTCCTATTACGAAAATTATCAATAAATGTATTTCCCACATTACTTAAAACTTCGAAAGTAATACCCATACATAAAAAAGGGAGCTCTGAAAATATTCATAACTACCGGGCCATTTTTTAGTTCCTACTATAAGCAAAATACTTGAACACCTATTAAAAAAACCAAATTGATAAATTGTTCGAACTCAATAAATGATATTCACAATACCAGTTCGGATTTAGAAGTAATCGATCAACCACTTTAGCACTAACTACTCTTAGTGAAAGAATCGGATTCGAGCAGAGAAGTCATACTCTAGTTTCCTGTCTAGAATTGTCAAAAGCATTTGACTGTGTAACACATAGTAGATTACTAAAGAAACTAAAATTATACGGCTTTAGTGACGATTGTGTGACCTTAATAGCATAGATATCAATTTGTTGTCGCCAACCAGATAAAGTCCACGAGCTTAGAAATCAAACTAGGAGTGCCCCAAGATTCAGCCCTTGGACCAAGGTTGTTTGTAATCCTTTATTAATGATCTACCACTTTCACTAACTGAGACTAATTTTATATTGTTGATGACACTACAGTGTATGATACTGGTACATCATTGCAGAGTTTGGATTTAAGTAGTATAGAGGTCCGCATTCGAACAAATAACTGGCCTGTCAAAAATAAATTAAAAATTAATATGATAAAACGCAAGAAATCGTATTTTCGTTGAGTAAATGTGCAGCTATTTATAAGCCAGTAAAGCTGTTAGGCGTATTTCTTGGCTCCGGACTCGCTTGGGAAGCCCATGCGGACTATATAACAACTAAACTTTAAAAAAAGCTGTACTTGTTTAGACAAATGGTGTATGCTGTCTCAATGCCAACATTATTAACTACATATCACGCCACATATCATATAGTCATCTCCTATGCGATTCTCACATGGGGACACTGTCGATGCTGCTAAAGTCTTTAAGTTTCAGAGGAAGTGTCAGGATTCTATCAGGGTGCGCGTATGGAAGTGACTGTAAAAATGTGTTTTTTGACAGTACCTTGCATTTATATTATGCAATGTCTTCTATTCACTCATTAAAATAAACAGGAACATAATCCTTTTGATCACACTTCACTAGGTATCGGGAATTGCTAAAAGCTAACTTTCTAAGGTTGACCCCGCAGTAGAAACAGCACCGGCTATTTCTGTATTAAATTAAATAATCTTTTACCAACAAATGTAAAGAACCTCGATTTCAAGCAATTCAAAAAGTTTTTTAAAAAATTTGTTAGTTGAGCATGCCTTTCTATAGTGTGAATGAATTCATACTCCACTTTTCGTAAATGTTCTCGTATACATTATTGACCTGTGTCAAATACTCCGTATTACGAACACCAATAAACATATTATATTGTTATTATTATTATATCATTAAAAAATAATGCTCGGTGTGGGATGACAAAGTTAACGCMGACCCCTCGACAAACTGCGCCACTGCTAGGCTAGGCGACATAAGGGMAAGAGGTACCGGTTTTTCAGTTTACAATGCCATTCAGTCAGAGCAAATGGAAATGCCAGTGCGATCTTAGATGAGGACGAAMTTTTAGTCGTGGGATCCGGMTGAACTGACYACAGTACACCGCTACGATCACTMGCACAATTCTGGTTCGTTCAGTGTGCAGAAAAGCTCACCTAGTTGCGCTAGCGGTATTTGCTTTCACTTTAATATACCTGAAATCCTACTACACTCTAAAAAAACTATTGAAACTGGATTAGTTAACCAGTTTAGAGTAAATCCGGGKTACCATTTTTGCTTTAAGAAACGGCGCGTGTAGGCTTAAATGAAAAAAGAATATAAAATAGTTTCTGAGCAATTAAAATCTTAAAAATTTTATCATCTTTATCTCAGGACTCAATTTTAACTAAATTAATTCACTGGTATAAAAGGTTTTATTTTAATACATCCTTTCTGATGGCAAGTTAATGGCAAAACCGTTAAGATTTTTATTCGTTTCTTTAGGAATTGCCATTTTATCTAAGTTTTAAAGTTAAGTCTGACCCTTCAGTTATATTTAGGCGGAGTACACCAAATTTCTGGAGTCCGTTATTCAAATCTTTTTTAGATAGCTGATAATTTTTTGGAGAAATAAGAATACAAACTATGCCAAAAGGTGTCAAGTATATTTTATTAATGAAATTCGAATTACTTAAGGAAAGATTTGAAACCTTTTAAAGTATGCAAAGAGGGCGATAAGAATGTAGGATACATAACCTGTTTGATGTTTTTCGACGACGTACGAAAATGTGTGTGGTCTTGTGAGATGGTTTGATGCTTTATTTAAAAACAATTATAAACATTTTCACAGATGCTTATGGATTTTTACATATATAATCTGTTTTAACGCCATTTATTATTCGCATAGTTAAACGTATTCTAGAGATTAACATGGCTTATTTACGGGAAAAATTGACGAAAATCTCTTGGAACATAGATACAGACAGGTATTTATGCTCAAAAAGAAACCCAAATTGGAAGTCTCCATGCGTAACGCTAACATATTTGTGCGTGTTTCCCTTTTCTATACGGAATATACAACAGGTAGATTTATACGGATTTGAACAGATGAGAATTATGATTTATTGTAATCTCTATAGTTTGACACATTTGATATTACAAAACTGCAACTACAGTCCATAAATTGTTTTATTCTCGCACCCTGTACATGGGAGTTTTCTTTTTTTACTTGGAGAAACAATCCATGTATTTTAGTAAAATCCTGCTTAAAAAACTACACATTATCAAGTCTTCTTTGGACCAGAAGAACGAATTTAGGCACTTGGTTGCTTGGCGCAGTGGGTAGGGCGAGGGAATTAGGGAAAATCGGGAAACAGTCGACGTAAGGGCAAAAAGGCCGGTCGCCCATAATGAGTATTTGCTAGAATCTTCAACAGGCGTACAATGGAATTGGGTCCTTCAGAACTTGCTCGCTGAATTTTTTAACATGTAACACAGTAAATAGATATTTTGTAACAAAAAAGGAAGGGCTTAACGACTTATATCTGTTGCTCATTTCGCCCAGCTGCCGAACAGCAGATGGACGACCGGCCTAAGAGACTTGAAGAATCTGCCTAGGTGCGCTGTGCTATAACTGCGCCTGCGTTTGTACGCGCCTCTCTTGCTGCAGCAGGTGATGGGCCGCCCGGTCCATCTCCTCCTGGGTCATGTCCATGGCTTCCTGCATCTCCCTCGAAGTGTACCTCACGAAATCTGGATCGCAGTACTTGCCGAGGCCCTGCTCAGCGAGTACGCGCCCCACCAGGCTCTCCGCGGACCCTATAACCTCGAAGGCCGGCTTCCGATCGGCTGGACTGCCTGGAAGCGAATGAGTCAGCCGCTCAGGGCCCGCGTGCCCGTTCGGTTCGCCAGCAGAAGCTGAAATCGAAGACACTTCAGCGTTTCTTGAAGTGAGCCGATGTGGCCGCTGCAGGGTTAGTTAACACTCGGAGTAAGATGATATCAGAACGTGTTAAGTAACCTTGTCACCGAACCAATAACAGCCCAGTGATCAAAAAGCAGGCGAGGCTACGCTGCAATTATTACATAAGCTACAGATTATAGCGCATGCATCGGGTTAGGTCCTTGAAAGTTTATTACACGGCGCTGCACTACCAGATTCGGGACGATGGGAGAATGCTCGAGCATGCAGCATTACCAGTAGAGTCTAACCGAACCTTCTGCTCTAGTTTACCTGCACCAAAACAAGTGATTCTGACCAAAAGGACGAAGCCGAAGATGTGACGCACTTGTATTCAGATACAATTCTGGAATTAACAAATTTTAACTGTTTAAATTCAGAGGCGACAGCGCAGGTGAAGAGCTACTTCTTAAGTGTCCCAAAAGTGATGGTCCAAACTGGAGTAAGTGGTAGAGTAGCTCCTTTCCAATCGAAATAATCATATCATTATCCAATTGTTTACGGTTTAAAGGCTACATGCATTTTATGGATTTTCTGAAAATTACTATACTGACGCACGGAATGAAGTAAGCTACGAAAACTCAAGATAATCTTTGATGATTTGTTTCTTGGTTCGTACCAAATCGCTCGACTTGCTGCGGAGGTTTACCGTCAACGCCATCAACAGCAAAATTAGACGTGTTTCTCGTTTCGAGAGAAAATGATCTAAAAAATATGTACTAGTTGAAGTAGAATTTTTGACAAATCAAAATAGATGGACTCCATAATATCTATAGCCAACTCTTCCAAAGCCTGTCTTGTGGGCTGAGTCCTCCTATGGAAATACTGTAACAGATACAGAAATGAGCGCATTTTTACTTCAATTAGCATAAAACGTAAAATTGTTGTTGAAACTAATGGAACACATTTGGTTTATATACCTTTTGCAGGCAATAGTAACAGAAGTTTTTGCAAGATTACTTTGAGTTTTCATGATATACTTGATTCAGTGCGTCAGGATGGTGATTGTCAGAAAATCTGTAAAATATCTGTAACTTTTTAAAACTTAAACAACTGGATATGGTTATTTCGATTAAACCACCGGCTGCAGTTTGAACCATCACTTTTGGGACAGCGAAGCTCACGTAATGTTACGCCACAAATTATTGTCAACTCTTCTACCTTCGACTTCGGTTGAGTAACGAAGATTCGGTTTGAGACACTAGTTATCACCACCGTTGGAATCTGCATTTCTCAGAATGTATAAAATGTTTGTTAAAGAGTTAGATGTTGACTCAGTTGAACTTTTGAATCACCGAAATGTTTCCAGGATGGTACCACATTGTCGAACTTCGTTCTTGTTAGCAAAATTGTCGTCCTTACGCAGTCGGAAGCATAATTAATGAACCAAAAGCAGCTTCGGATAACGAAGTTTGGAAACGTGTCAACCAGTTCGGAAGTAATTTGGTAACGTAAGACGAATTTTAAAGGGTAGCACCAGCAGTGCAACAACATTCGAGGAACTAAAGGTATGGCATTTTAGTACCATGCGAAGTTGCTAGCCGTGAGCATCTAAGGGCTAACCTCTGCCATGGAAGGAAGCCCTATGATTAAATAGGGAGCAACGCGCATGCCGGGCATTCCCTTCCGTGTCCGAGGCCGAGGCCGTGGGCTGGAGGGGTCCGCTGGCTGGCCACTCGTACGGCAAGGGCTCCGGCAAGAAGCCTGCAACTGCCATAGCTTGTGCTTGTGCGAGTTTCAGGCCGCTTGCTATGCGACTAAAGCTGGGTGCGTGTTGCACAGGCGAGGGCGTGGCCGTCATGCAACCGCTCCCCAGGCCGAGGAGAACGCGACGCGGCGGCGGCGTCGGCGGCATCAGCTCAGTGTTGTCGCCCTGCAGACTAGCACAAACACAACAATCACCACATGGCCGGTATAAGGAAGAAAAGAAAAACAGTCTTGTTAAAACGGTTAGTAATTAAAACATCAGGCACACACGCTCACACACGGTACGCTTACCGTTGTAGTGCGGGTGTAGGAAGCCAGATCTACTGAAAAATTAAAACCCAATCAGACCAGCTGGCTCCCCATAGTCTACACACATCTCGCACATCACACTAATTTACTAGGAAAGACACCTGTGCCCATCTCCCGTGCGAGATAACTTCAGGAATTACTACTAAGCTGTCATCTCGCATGGCAAATAAGCAAATATCTCAAAACCTCCTCCTAAACTAGAATACAGTTCGGTGCTTTCGATTATAAAATAACTACCACCAGGTTTAAAAAAATATATTTTACAGTTTCAAGCAACTAAAACTCTGCTGGTTTCTTCTCGACGAACGACGTACCTAACGAGTACAGAAAACATCCTGAAATAAACTTACTCGATTACTTGAAAATTGTTCTTATCGCGATCTTCCCGWTACATGTTATTCAGCGGCCTCAGCGGTATAGACTCTTCGTCCCTAAGGCCTTCCTGGCTGTGCAAAGATGTAACGCTGGTCCTGTTTTGTACCACGTTCTTCGTCATCGAGGTAATGTGATTCATTCCTTCGGTGACGGCTCTTTGAAGAGAGTTGTAGGGAAGATAGTCGACGCTAGAAGCGGGGGTGATTTTGATTTGAGTGGAATTTACTTTGAGGGATTTCGCTCTACTGAAGCTGTGGCCCCGCCTTAGGGACGACCATACGCTGCCAAACAGCGAATGGTTTCGCTGAAACAATAATAACTCTGAAGAACGAACCCTACCTTCATACGCCTCTTACCCTATGCATTGGTTCAGGATTATCGTCCACCAGCTCATCCAGATTGCCAGATATCGCCCTCTTCAGTTCTGGGCCGGCCTCGTGCAATGTGCGCAAACCGGCTTGGAGGGTCGCGGTATTGTGCGTTTCTTTATCGGCTTCCTTGAGCTCCTGCTCTTTCCGCTTCTTGAATCTCCTGAAGTAGTCTTGAATGAGGAAGGTAGCGTAGAATTTTCCGACGGTCACTTCATCGTCAACCCCCGGAGGTGGCACTACTTGGTCCAAAAGTTTTGGGCTGGTCCTCTTCCAAATCTTCTTTATTACTGCTCTCAATTCGGCATTGGCATCGTCAATATTGCCTTCGGTCTTTATCCTGAGGGAGGTCCTGACGACGGCAAAAAGAGTGGCGTTGAATAGGACTGTACCGTCGCTATTTAAAGGCATGTTCATGGATACCAGCCGTTTACACGCCACTCGGTGGGGGCATAGTTTGCCAAAGCCCAAAGGAGGCGAGATTTTCCTCAGCAGAGTAACGACGTCCAGATGCTTAATTCTGCCCTTCGCATCAGGGTCGTATTCGCTCCACAGTCTTATGAATTCGTCTAAGTGGTGCGGCCCTAATATAGACCAGTCTCTAGTTAGGTAATCGAAATTGTCCATAATAACCGCAACGAATAAATTTATGATTAGAAATGAACACAACACGTAGAAGGAAATGAAGTACGGGTAAGCGATGTCGGAGCCGCACAATTTCGTTTCACCGCTCGCCCCAGATCTTTCAAGGCGCGAGGAACACTTTGCTGCCTCAGTGTCCGCGCAGTCCAGCATTATCTCCTGCCAAGCCTCGCCAGTTGCCGATCTGAATAACACCAAAACCGCTTGGAAAAAGGTCTCGAAATTATTATTGCGAGTGATCTGGGTACCGGACTCCTCGTTTTCTATTTTACCAAACATCTGGAAAGAAGTGAACTTTACATTTGCGAACGAAAACATGTAAGGCAACGTACCTGCATCCCTATTACCGCGTATATAAAAAACAACATAACAATCAACAGCGCTACGTAAGGTAGTGCCTGGAACGACTTCAAGAATGTCCACAATAACGTCCTGATGCCTTCGCCTCTGCTTAGCAACTTAACCAGTCTCATGACACGAAAAAGTCGAAAAAAGTTGCCAGAGAGCAATTTTGAACCAGGCTGTAAAAATGAGATGCGATTAGAAAAGCTAGCAGGGTGAAAATTATTAATCTTAATTGCATACGTTAACTTCCTGGTAGACGATGTCGATAAAGCTCCCCAGCACGATGACGAAATCGAATACGTTCCAAGCATCACCGAAATAATTCTAACATAAAGGTATCCTGTGAGAACTACTGGATATACTGTTACAAATTACTTACTTTAACTCTGAATGCAGCCAGCTTGAAAACGAATTCCATGGCGAAGACGGCAGTAAATATAGAATTAAGAGTGTCTAACGCTAATGAGTAAGTTTCCGGTTGGTTATGGTATTTCATAGCCAAAGTGATCGTGTTTATCAATATAAGCATGAAGATTGTATATTCGAAAGGCCTTGACGTAACGAACCACCACACTTTATACTGTATGCGATGCTTGGGAATGTATCTTCTGACTGGTTTCGCCTTTAACGCGAACTCAATGCAGTTGCGTTGGTTTTTGTCTAGCTCGCAATTCTTGTACTCCTGCTCTCCCTCGTTTTGGAATGTGACGATAACGAAACCGACGAATATGTTAACCATGAAAAAAGCTATGATAATAATGTATATTATGTAGTATGCGGCTACTATGGGTCGGTAGTTGTGAATTGGTCCCCTATTTTCCTCGTTAGAATCTATTGAAACGTAAAGGAGACCGGGCCAACCTTCGAACGTAGAGACGGTGAACAGCGTTAGCATGGCCTTTGCTACATTGTCGAAATGGAACCTGTTATTTTCCCATTCTCTGGACTTCATACTGGGTTTCGAAATATCCCCTTCCTCGAAAACGAGATATGTCCCACTAAAACAGATGACAGTTAGATCGTTGAATAACGGCACAGGTGTTGAATCCTTCGAGGGTGCATAGCTACAGCACCCTTGTATCTTATGCTACTGTATTGAGTATTCGGCACAGTTAGATGAAGCCGACATCGGGGTCCATCGACTCAACAGCTGATGCACAACGTTTACCAATCTGTTGGTGCGTTCGAGCTTTTATTTAGTAAGTGGAATTCAGAATCCGTACTGTTGCTACCGGTTAAAAGTTTATGCATCTCTTTTTATCGGCTTCAAGCGTTCCCATGAGAAAACAGTGAGAATGCGCGATACAGTAGTGTAAGATATAAGACTGCTCCTGAAGGATCAACGTCTGTGGCGCAGAGAAACTTTCAGGGGTATAATACTTACTTGCATTCCTCTGCTGTCAACTTTGAACCATCTGTACATTTGGAAAATTTACCCTAGACGAAAATAGTTCATTAGGTGACTGTTATGTTACGAGAATTAGGAGCCATGCGACTGGAAATCAACAGCGACAAAACGCATGCTTTGGAAATTAAACGCGGCTCACGTAAACGACGTGCGTGTTTCGTTTATGCAATACGTTAACAAACAAAGGAAAAGTCCAAGCTTGCGCATATCTGAGATGCTTTTAGGAATGCTTACTTKGATACTCACTTGTAGTCATAACTAGTAAAAATATACATAACAAAAGTAACAACATAATCTTATAAATGTTAGAACMCTTGGMGCCAACACAAATACAAACATGTGTTAAACTATCCATTTAATCAGCTAAGAGTACGAATACAAAAGCTGCCGAGTGTAAAAAACAAAAGTTCTGCAAAAATCGTGGCAACGCGACGCGTCTAGCTAAAAAAGAAGCTGATTTATAAGCTTACCAACATTGCAGCACCTACAACGCTGACAGACAGGCAGACAGACACGATATGGTGTTGGTGGCACGCAGAAACAACGTGCTATGTCTATTGGTCGCCGAGGTGCTTTTGAAGAACGGACATCGAACATCGCTAGTGCGAGTGCAGGCTTAAAAAGCACATTTCTATCTAACCACATATACGTAAATAATTGCACATTACAGTTAACGACAGGGTTGCCAAGAAGGAAGGGTCTAATTTTTGCGGAGCTACATACACCAATATGTATAATTACATTTTGCTACGGGATTCGGTAATGGATTAGTCATGGCGTGGAGTTTTGGCAGCCCTGGTTAACAGTCCTCGGCGACACGAGCTACGACGAATACATGCAGTGAAGTTCTATATACCATGAGAGCGTGGCATACGACTAGGGATATTACCTTGAATAGCTGCACTCCGATCACAGCGAACATGAACTGCAGGAGGTAGGTAACCAGCATGATATTGCCGATCGTCTTAATGGCTACTATCACGCATTTCACTACATACTAGCCAGTAGGAGATTCGGCATGAGACAGGATGGAACAGAACGAAAAAACAACAACGTCAGTACAAATTGTGTGGGTTCACAGGGACATGGTGGGTCATAGCAAGGCGTCGAGGGGATGAGCACGCAATTTTCAACAAATACCWCCTTAACGACCAAGAACCACCTCGTTACATAATGAGCAATATGGTTCTTAATCAAGTTGGCAAAAGAGATACCGCAATCGTTTCGTAAAAGTAGACGTCAGCCGGGCGTCGAATGGGCTTCGCATCGGCAGCCGGGACCTGTCAAATGCACCCTGGGTCGCGTCCCGTTGAGGAAGGGAGCCGCGTTTAGCAGCCCCAGCCTAGATATGACTACAAGTGTGGACGGTGGAGACGCTAAACAGCACACAGCATCGCAATACGGTACAGAGGCAGCTGGCATGCGGGTTAGTTCGGCGGGACCCCCAACCTCAAGCCTAGCCGTCGCGTTCAACAGGTTCCAAAACATAGTAGCTGCTTCGGGGATGCGGTATCACTGGGCAAGATTAGAAACTAAGGCAAAATAAAAAACGGATCGCGCATCCTCAAAGAGGTTATTGTGGAGTGTTAATCGTGTGAGATAGCGTTGTTGTAGGGATACCCATAGGTGCATTTGCTCATCAACAACAACGGACTGCTGGTGCCTACCTTGAACAACTGGACTCCAATAACCGCAAACATAAATTGAAGGAGGCAGGTAACCAGCACAATGTTGCCGATGGTCTTTACCGCGACTATCACGCACTGGACTACATGCTAGAGACAGATACATTTCAGACAACTGACAGCGAACTTGCCGTCCTGCCTCCACTAATCTTATCAAGTATGTACCTAAGTATCATTAGTGACCGGATGCAACCCACCGGGTGCTATACATACCTTAAGGCCTTTGGCGCGGTTTATGGCGCGTAACGGGCGTAGCACTCGAAGCACTCGGAGGATTTTCACCGCAGACATAGCCCCAGAGCTGCAAACGACAAATGAGTGTCAAGCTCGATTTAAAGCGTTCACTCACCTGTATATGGAAATCAAGGAGACGCAAACGACGACCAGATCAAGTACATTGAAGGCCGATCGCAGGAAGGCACCGTCGTGCAGTATACACCCGTAAGCTATAGTCTTAAGCAGAAGTTCGACCAGGAAGATGCCAGTGAACACCCAATCAAAGTACTGAAGAATCTGTAGGAAGCTCATTTCAGTTACCGTGTCCAAGATGTTGTTAACCGCACTAAACACCTCCCTTCATATTCGTTCTTAKTCATTTAACACGCGAAAGAAAGAGCACGATAGATACTGTACTGTGAGTACACTAGGAATCCAAACGATACTTCAAAACTATKGAAATATCGATGCTGGTTGCTCGATATTACTTGTGGTATCGCAATCTGAATAAAAAAATAACATGATTATTCTTTGGAATTAAAATGTTATTGATCAACCCTACGATATTAACACTGGACAACTTTAAGCGCAGTTTAATTTAGAGTTTTCAGCTTTTACATAAACCTGCCATCTATTCGTACGTTCGGGAATGAATACTATTATTAATGTTAATACATATAATTTCTATTGCTGAATGCCGCTGAATTTTGTCAAGCAGACGATTTCGGATAGATCGTCGTCTCTTGAAAACACTGATAAAAAGTTAATAGTCTGACGTTTCGATTACACCTGCATCTTTGTCAAAGACGAAGAATCTCAAAGTGACTTTCAAAATTTTGTTTGAACTTGTCTCAGGCAAATTTTGAGATTCTTCGTCTTTGACAAAGATTGCAGGTGTAATCGAAACGTCAGACTATTAAGTTTTTGTCAGTGTTTTCAAGAGACAGCGATCTATCCGACAAAATATTATCTCAAATCAAGTACAAAGTTCGTTATATAGAGAGAAAGGCTAGAAAACGAAACCCTGCAATGAGGCTAGTGCGTGATGTAGAAAACCAAACTAGCCTCATCGCAGGGTTTCGTTCTCTAGCCTGTCTGTCTTTAGAACGAAACTTGTACTTAATTTATTTAAAACTTACTGCAAATTTTGGGGTTTTGTGTGCAGCGATGGGTATGTAGGCATAATTTGTACCGTAATAAGCTGTTAAACTAACACTTAAACAATTGTGAATAGCCCTATTAAGAGAACATGGCGGCGACGAGTTTTTGTTGTTTTTCATTAAGAAGGAGTAAAAACTACGTATACGTTGTAATGACACAAATTGAAGAAAATAAAAGCCGGCATCCAACTATAAAGCAATATTTATTATGCGGGGTAAGGTTAAAAAATATTTATAAAAACTTTGTTTGCAAAATATCATAATCTGCAAAAAAATGTTTGCACACTCACTATGCTATTTTTAAAGAGTTCAAAAAGTCTACAATTTTACATAGAACTTAAGGTTGTACCTAAAAAACAGAAAATACKAACCTKGGTAGTTTTAGATGGCGGACCCTGTATGTATTTCGAAAATGTAAAAATTTTGCAAATTTGTTCAAAACACTTTTTGTGAGAAATTTTGTTTACTATCATTTCATTTTTCATTYTCTCATTTTTTGAATATATTAAGTATTTTCGGAGATATTTAGGAAAAACGGTTTTTTAAGTGACGGTTTTTTTGCTAATATCTACCAAACCGAAAATTTACAGAGACAAATAATACTAGCAATTATACTACTAATCATATACTAAAATTACAAAAATAAAAATTTGCAAAAAGGGTAGTTACCCCACAATTTCACCCCCTTTCCTATACCCTACTTACCCCAAAAACAACAGGTCGATTTATATGTAAGCCAATTGCCAAATATCAAGTTCATATGTACTCATTAGAAAGTTATGGCGTTCCCACACAAAAACAAACGCAAGACAAGAAATTTTTTTGCTCAAATTTTGTTTTGGAGTTTTCGAGCATTTTAAAGCGATTGAGCAAATAAAAATTTTTGCGCGATACAATACTTAATTATATCATGTTATTGCATGTACTAGTTGTATTCTACAATACTCAAGATGGATTTATAATTCATTTAGATAATACTGATTTATCCAAGACATCCCATAGTGGATACGTACCGATGTATAATGTTTTAGAAATTAATAAATAAAATTGTTTCATATTGTATTTTAATGTTACTTTTATTTGATAATCCCTGGTTTCTGGGCGAGGATTCTACCCTTTGCTCGATATCATACACCACTACAGTTGTTTCAGCTTATTAAGCCTTATCAGCACTGTTATAGCTCTATTGCAGAAAACATACATCGTATATATCGTATTCTTTTTTTGTGTATTATATGAGCGAGAGAAATATTATATGGATGTGTTTAGCGTGGTTTATAAAACATATTTTCCCTATATCAGCTGTCTTACTTGTGATTTCATCTTGTCCGTTTCAATGGGATCCTCTAACGCCAGGAGAGCAGACGAGACCATGATGCACACCAATATGAAATTGCCGAAGACGCTGTGGTTGCAGAGCCAGTGGCAGAAAACGCGAAATCTTCAATTGAAACAGGTAAGTGGTTAAAATCGTATACTTGACAGGCGAAACAAAGCGAACATGTATATAGTTGTAAGTATATACATCCAGGGCAAGGGATTACCCACCGAAGGTGGAACTACATCCTAATGCACATAGGCTAAACTACTGGAAAGATCATGGTGCGGGTCGCCTAAAGTGCACTAGGTTTCGTGCACTTACTACAAAGACATTGGTATAGGGACCTGGACGGTCAGGTGATGCTAAGATGCTTTTCGGGATGGATAGGGGGGCAAGCGATACACACGTAACAAGACCTACGTCACCAATCGTTCTCTCTACCGCATTTCACCTGTTTGTGGGTGAAAAAATGAAGAAGGACGACGCTGGGGGAATAGGCAATTTCTTTGAGGGATTTTTGACCTCGGACAAACGCCTCGGCCGTGCGCCCACACCACCGCTTTCAACATCATCTGTAATTGCACACCACACACGTTAATCTTAAGCTCTAAGACGACACGGCTGCATGAAGATACTCGAGACGGTCCAAATGTTTGAGGAATCGCACGGAAATACCAGAGCTGACGTGTTAGAGTCAAAAATCGAATGGACCACTGTTTGTCTCGCTTCTGCAGCCATGCCCCGTTCCATATTGCGTACCTGTTTTTATAAGAAAATATAAAGAAGGCGCTCCCTTTAGGGATCGGGCGTGTCTTCTTTACTATGTTGACCTCAGATAACCGTCGAGGTCGGGCCGATTCTTTTACTTCTAGCTGAAGGTCTGAAAATGATTCCCAGTTCGTTTCTCCGTATCTGACCGATTTTCGTTCTTCCACATTCACTGTTCCTTTATTTTGTAAAGAGAATCTGTGTCGTTCTACCTAACGGCAAACTTACCCTGGTTTCTGTCCTCGTACCCGTCCTCGGTGACGTCCATCTTAGTCTGCAACTCCGTTTCGTCTTCCCTCTCGGACCTAGTTAGTATAATTGCTTAATTAGGACTCGATTCGCCTAAGCGGCGATCATTATCGTTGTTTGCTCGGGATCAGACTGACACTAGGCGATAAGGATTACTGTCTCTTGCAACTGTAAGATTTAACTTCATTTTCGGAAGACACCCACGCCCTGATTCCCGATTTCACGTAATATGGTTCATTATTTACGTATCATAGGTTAGAAATAACAAATTAACCTTGTCTTGTTTTAACATTCTCATATTCATTAAACAAGTTTGTAGGGTTCGTTTTAATGGTTAGACTGTTTCCATCTGGGCTACTTTTGTTTATTAACACCGCTGCAACTACTTAAAGGTTAAAAGGAATTTTAGTACTGCAGTCGGCCTACGCTCGGATTTCAAACTTAAGACTGCCTCGACTTGTTTACGCTTTCAATCGATGAGCTTTCCTTCTAGTTTAGCATATTTTGAACAGACAGTCTATCGTTGCAAAACATTTAGATTATATAAGCTTTGCGAATAAACGGTCTGGAAGTTCTGCTGAAGCGCAAAACGTTACGGTATTTTTATCCTGACACTTCAAATTGGCCATCACGGCAACCTACATAGATGTTAAGAATGCCGACAGTACTTATTTTCTTGTTTACTATATTACCTACTGGACAAGTATTTCTACAATTACTGTCATACTGTCTTGTTAAAACTAATATCGTACACGTACCGAAAACAGAGCTATAATGCATTTCGCAACTACAGCACGAGCGTTTTGCTTTTTTAAATTCTTGATAGCGTTTTGCTTTTTTAAATTCTTGATACCGTTTTGGTCCTGGAGTCGCGAAAATATATATAAATAAAGACGATTAAGGCAAAAAATAAACAAATACCCAGTTTTTTGAAGAGGGGCAACTGTACCAGGCGAAACTTCCAGCAAGGTGCTCTACCGATGTAACCTGGTAACGGGTGTTCATAAAAACGCGAATGTAGCACCTCTTGTATAAATTAGGCTGCACAATTTAATCCACATCTGACGTATTCGTCATTTATGCCACCGATTGTAAATAACAGTTACTGTTACCTGTGACTAATACGGATCGATTATGCGAAATTTTTACAAACCCGGAATACCGTATGGATAACTACAGCGTCAGTGTCAGTTTTTTGACGTGGACACGTTTGATCTTTGGTTTTATGGAACATTGCGAAAATTCCTCCCCACAGGTCATTTCGCGGTGCCAATAAGGTACTATGAGCAACACCGATTGGCGGTAACAGTCTTAGTAAAAACATATACAGGGTGCCCCGCATATTGATATAATTTCATCAAAATTTGGTTATTATTATTTGAAGTGGAAGCCGTTAAAATGATGCGCACATTTTATAAATAAATGTTTGGGGGTGCGAAGGGAGCCAACCTCCACATTTTAACCTTTAACTTTAAAACGAGTAAGTATTTTTTTAAAATATGTATTTTTGTAATCTTTGGGCCTTATAAACCAAAGAAAATGCAGCTAAAATTCACCCTTTCCAAGAAAATTGCAGTTGAATGTTTAAGTTCACATTTTCACTGCTTAACTAAATCATTTGTTTTTATACAATTGGCCCTGATAAATAATAAAACTGTGTTAGTTCTCACTGTTACATTGACATTTTGATAATACCTTACAATATTTATTGCAAAAATTCTGAAATAATAATGGAATATTCATATAAATGAGTAGGTACATTGACATGCATTTAATAATTTCCTGTAACTGAAATTTCTTATTTTGAAAATCGCCTATTGTTACAATTATAATTTATTTAATGTTAATTTTTTTACAGATATTACAATTTTTTTATAGATTACAGCAAATTGGATAAAAACAAAATGAGATTAGTTAAGCAGTGAAAATGTGAATCCTAACATTCAACTGCAAATTTTTTCGGAAAGGATCGATTTTAGTCTCATGAACAAAGAGTACCTTTTTTTGCTTACAAGGCCCAAAAATTAAAAGAACATATATTTTTGAGAAAATACTTACCCGTTTTAAAACATTTGTAACAAATGTGCGCATCATTTTAACGACTTCCACTTCAAATAATAATATCAACGGGTTTAAGAGAAACATTTGAAGACAGAAAATAACGTGAAAAGATAACAACGGACCGAATTTTTGATAGTCACTAATGAATTAAATCTATACCTTTGCGTATTTATACTTTAATATTCAGGCAAATCGGGCAAAAAAACATGAGAGTTATTGTAAGAAAAAAAACAATTAATTGTTTCCTAGTTTTTATAATGCTGCTCAACTTTTATAATGAACTTGTATGCTTTGCTGTTTCTGAGATCCCCATAATGAGAAGTGTTAGGTGAGACATCCTGCATACAAAAAAGGAAAAAGGGACTTAAAATGAAGCATTCAGAGACAATCCAGCTGACAAGTAAAATAGTTGAGAAATTAAGTTGTTCAATCTAACCCCTTGCTGCATATCAAAATAACAACCTGTTGAATACTGTAGAAGGCATTTAGGAAGTCATAGTGTGTATTTCTCTAATCTGTATAATCAAGGATGGAACAACCATTATAGTTAATTCTTTTTCCATCAATATTCTTATCACACGACGCGCCACAAAGCTTACACAAACTCCGGTAACAATTTCTGGTGTATTTTTAAAGTTACAGTTTTGGAAAGTAAGGCAACCACTAAAACTTTATATAATGAAGGTAAACAACTATACTCCAGTTACAGCTGAACGAACATCGCATTGTAAATGTGAAAATGTCAAATAAAACTAAATAAATGTATTTGAAGAAATGGATATTAACTATGGCAAAGGTGCACAAATTGTGAAATTTCTTGAATTAATGACGTAGCCTGGAAACAAGCTGATTAATATGAATGTGTATTGTTTCATGATTGTTTCCACCATAAACGGTCATTTTCAAAAGAGCATCCAAACTATAGGGAGCTCAGATATGTAGAGTTTTATCTACAGGGATTGTTTTTAGTTTTAAACACTCTGGAAAGAAGAAATAGAAATAGCATGCATACAAAAGACACATATGACCAAAGAAGTAACATAAACGAAACACTATACATGATTTCTAACTGGAGGACAACAACAAAAGACCAATAGAGGCATTGMACTATTAGTAAAAAGGGACATAGACGATCGAAACATTTTAGCAACGGCAATTAGGGAAATTGTAGTGATAGCTGAAACTGAAAGTCAGACAGTAAGCATAGTGGTATATTCCAACCGATAGAAAAGCGGGCGCAGTGTTTAGGCAAATAACTCAAGAAATAAGATAACGACAACATAAAGCAAAAGTTATACATTAAATGGGAGACTTTAAAGCACATTTCGGAAACCAAGATCAAACAAATGAAGACAAAAATATACTAGGACCAAACACATACCACTCGTGGACAAATGAAAACGGAAACCAGCTTAAGAACATTGCCCACCTGTTTAATCTCACCATAAGGAACACCTAGCGCAGAAACAAATCATGCCTTCAAACTTAGAGCAACGGGAAAAGTACGTCACAAATAGATCATATACTAGTGGACAGATCGATAAACACAAAAAACATAAGTGCCGAATGGATAGAAAATGTACGCACAGACCACAACATTCACCTTGCGAAAAATAACAAAAACGCTAACAACCCCCAAAATATACCTATTAGCATCAGCGCACTACAAGTGGATGCCATAAGACCAAGGTACACAGAAGTTATTGAGAGTAAGATGAAAAGCAAAACTGGGTACAGTTCATGGACGGAAATAAGATCACCCCTATCACTGAACAGGAAAGCGGCAAATGCTGTACTAGAAAGAATGAAAAAGCAAACAGAGAACTTAGAAGACATAAAACAGGCTAGACAAAAGACGAGAAAGGCAGCACTAAGAATAGAAATGCCAAGAATGTTTAAAAAAATCACTGAAACAGCTACTAACGAACGTCTCATATATACTTACCTTCAAATATCTAAAGAAATACGGAAGAAATAATGCTGCCAACTCCAGAAAACATATACCTATGGCGCATTGGCTGAAGAAGCTAGAAGAGGAAAACAGGGCACCTAAAGTAAACCTAATTGCAGAAAATGAACTACTGGCTCATTGGGGAACCACCCACACATGAACTGTAACAAAGCACCAATAAGTCTAAAACAAAATGTACGAAATACATTAGAAGCAGCGTGGTTAACCAACGAAATACCAGTTAAGTGGAATGCTACGCTGCAAGTACCGATACCCAAAATTAAAACACAACAAAGCACGGAAGATTATTGAAGAATAACCCTAAGCAGTGTTGGATACAAGTATTATGCCCAGTTCTTACTAGGCGAGATGGAAAAGTACATACCGGAAGTACCGCAGTACCAAGCAGCCTTTGCAAAAGAAGAATTCKAGAGGAGAAATGGAGATATAGCTCTAGAATAATGGTGATGCCATAGAACTACAGAAAGCTTCTGATACGATAAGCCATGAGGTAGTGCCACAAACCCTCAGGATAATAAAAGCTTGCCTACACGAAAATACTACAGTGCAGTGGTTCGGACAAACCACAACAATGAAACAGAGAAACAGGGGCGTAAAACAGGAATATCCAATATCCCCCCTCCATATTAAATAAAGCTCTCCAACAAACCATAATCAACATCAACCTTAACAAGCAGGATAATGAAATCGTACTACCTATATTGCATATGCAGATGACCTGATAGTAACGGCGGAAAACGAAAATGACTTGGCAAAATTCTTAGAAAATGCAGAATGCGAACTCCACAAAAATGGACTGACAATAAACTACACGAAGAGCAATATCATGATAAGAGATCGACCCAGCAGAACAATCCTAGAAACGGGCACAAAATACAAGATATGGAACTGGACTTTGAAAACAACTAACAAAATGAAATATCTAAGCATTTTAGCCGCAGAGTTAGAGAACGATATTACCATTTATAGAGAAACATAAACCACACTAGAAATTGATAAAGATTCTATATCATGACGTATAGAGTAAAAATGCCGCAACAACAAAGGCAAATAGGAAAAGCTTGCGAAGGGCAAAGAAATGTATTAGAGAACTTCTAGCTAAGCCAATAAAAATCAACAGCAGAATTCCTGGATGGAAGAACGGTCATACGGAGAAAAACTAAAGAAGATAGACCCTGCTATACAGGGAAAACAATTATAGAATGGATAATCCTAAAATCAGGGAAGAATAAAGACCAATGGATAGAAATGGCAAAAGACAAGAAATTAATCAACGAAAAATCCCTCAGGTTATATGAGATATTAGAAACCAGCGACTCTGAAATGGACCAATATGTCAACMACGCCAAGAAAACATTMAAATAAAATGAATGTAMCTATATAACCTTCCCACTCCAGTCCTTAATGTCCACTACTAGCAATCAGCATGCACCACTTTAATCCAGCATAGACGGCCGGTCCAGCGGTATATCCGGTAGTGGCAAAAATGTTGACCGTACGCTGGTTCAATCAATCAGGGGTTGTTTTTAGGTTTAAAAAATTATAAAGTCGACCTTCAAACCTAGGCGACAGATTTTTACAACCCCTGTAAAAATAATGGGCATGGACAAAATTGTGCACATCAGTGTTTAGTATTATTTTGATGATCTTTTGAAAATGACTGTTTATGGTCGAAACGATCGTCAGAGCTATCGTGAAATAAAGCACATTTAAAATAATCAGATCGTGTCCAAGCAACTCAGTTTAAAAAAACGATGTTTCCAAACGAAAATGTATGATTAATGAAATTAAAGCAAGCTTTCATTACTAAAATATTTCAGGCATGAAGGAAATGTCCTGACAGTGTACATATAACGATGTGTCATTTATAGTAATTTTAAAACTGACGCATCAGAAGTTTTGCGATACAGCAAAATGCGCAGACATACCTTTCCGAATCATACTGATCGTCTTCCATATCTTCTTCGTCTATACTACGTTCTTCTTCCATGTCTATTTCTTCTTCCTCTTCTGGAACAGGAGTGGGACTCTTAGATTTATTTTGCTTCTCGGCTTCTTCCTCTTCCTCTTTCTCGATTGCGGTTAATGATTCGGCGTCAGCGAGGTTGTCCACGGCGATAGCCAAGAAGACGTTGAGTAGAATGTCTGCGGTTGTCGTTAAGAAAAGCGTCCACGAATTTATGCAACGTCAATCGCAAAGTAAAGCAGTTCGATTTATTTTTTTAAATCTGAATTATGGTTCCAGTCTGCCGCTAAGTCAACAGGCGGTTTAAGAAAATAAACAGTAAATGAGTAAACAAATATTTTTTTAATTGCAATATGCGAACATTATGCGTGGGCAAGGCGGTATCTGGATCATTGCCCTTCATTAGCGCGGGCGTGGGTAAAGGATACAATTACCACAAATGAACAGTATTATGAAGTATATGCAGGCGAGCACTCCAAACGAGGAGACCCCTCCGTATGCCTGTATCCCTTCGTACATGACCGTATTCCAGTCCTCGCCGGTTAGTATCTGAAAGCAGAGAAATGAACTCCGTACGCGGAATAAAATCACGCCTTACTTGAAACACAGTTAGCAGACTTTGCCAGAAGCTGTCGAAATTCGATCTGGACTTGTCTTCCTTCGCCCTAAAATTAAACTTCCCACCGAATACCTGCATACCAAGTAGGGCGAATATGACGATGAATAAAAAAAGTAACAGCAACAGGGAAGCTATCGATTGTATGGAGTTTAGAAGAGACGCTACTAAATTCGACAACGATCGCCAATATCTGGAAAGAGATAAGCATCATGCACATATAAAAGTTGATTACGGCTTCTACGTACTTTGTAACTTTGAAAACACGCAACAGTCGAACGCAACGCAGTACGGAAATCCCCAAGGGGGGCATCACCTTTGTATTTGTTAACACCATCTCTGTTATACTACCGATAACAACGAAACAGTCGAAACGATTAAACAGTGACACAAAATAGCCCTGTGAAAAAAGATTACCATTGAGCTCGGAACCAGGTTCGGTCACGTATTTACCTGTAAACCTAAACTGTACATTTTCAGCAACATTTCCAGTGTAAACAGCGCGATGAAGAACATATTTGTATACTCTGAAACAAGTGTATGCAGTTGGTATGTGATTCCGGTGTAACATTCTCATTTAATCGATTCGAACTCGTAAGTACATATACCAATACAAGTTCGAAACAAGCCGTGGTGACTCGCATGAGTGGGCGGGGTGGGCAATTGGGTATTATCACTTTTTTTGAAAATTACGTAAAATGAATCTTGAAGTTCATATATATCGTACGCCATGTTAAAAAAAACCAAAAAAAAATATTTGTAGGTAGAGAATTTCAGGTCTGAAATTCGAATCTTGGGAGTCACCGCCAAAACGCTTCTATCCAAGGTTATTCAACTCGTGACGTCAAGTGTCATGTATACATTACCGAGGAGCGTGCTGTTTAATGGTGTAGTATCATTCTTGTATTGGAAAAGCTTTTGTGTGGTGTTTATTGAAAGGACGGTGTAAGAGGTCGCACCAAAAAGTGATTTGTGTAGTTTTACAAGCATCTATTATGTATGGAAAACAACACAAGTGTTGTTTTGTACATGGTTATAAAAGTACTCCAGTCAGTACAGCTAACAAAATTTTTGTAACCGTTCCTCGAGATTATCAACGTATGAAAAAGTTGTTTAAGGCCCCTAGACATGATATGCCGAAATCGCAGCAAAGTTTGTTTTTCTGTTGTGAAGATCATCTTAATTCTTACTGTAAGTTTTATTATTCGTTTTGGGGTTATAAGTGTTTACCATTCAGTTTCCATTTTGTTATAGCTTGAAGAGGATATGAAAGATTATATGCGTTTTAAGTTGATAGAGGGCAATGTTATAATAAAGAACGACATTGTTCCCCATATATTCGACTGTTAGCCAGACCGGAAACGAGCCGCAAGAGCCCCGAAAATAAATGACAATTTATATTTATTCTGACCTCTAAAATAAATGTCAAGTTTGGGGTACATTTTTGATTCTTGCATATTTATGTTTACAATAGTATGTTTCCAACAATCCACTGTGATCAAATTATCAATGCTACGTTAATTTTATAAAAAGTTCACTTATGCTGTTGCTTTCCTGCATCTCCGCCGCGTTGAACCGCTCGTAGCTGAACACAAATTCCATAACAATGAACATGTCTTCAGAAGTCACAACTCATAAGTTTTTCACTTTTTCTTGGCGTATTTTAATTCGTTTGTCACAAAATGAACGCAAACAACGAACTGATAAATTGACGGGCTAAGGCTGACGCGTGACGCGCTGACCCCAGCTATAAACAAGCGGCCATTTACAATACACCTGACGTCACGGTCAGCGTTAGCGTTTTGGCGGTCCCTTTAAATATTCACATTTTTAATATTAAAAATACACCTTACGATCCACTTTTTCGAATTTATAAGCTGTCACAGCTGTTTTGTGGATTACATGCTACCTATTTAATTTAATTTAATTTAATTTAACAAAATATAAATACATGGCAAATACCCAATTCTCTTCTTTCTACCTCAAAGATTTCAACTACCTATATGTAACAATTTCGATGAATACGGGCAGCGAGCTCAGTTATTACATAAGTACTTGTAAAGGACGCCCCATTAGTGTGGCATCTTTTTGTAAACCGCTGCAAATTGAATCAATACTTCGAATTGTAAAAATGACATTTACGTTTTTATTTCTTATAGTATACGATTATTAATCAAGTTTTGAGCATTTTTTCTCTCTACACATTTTTTCTAAGACAAACAGTCCTCGTGATATTAGCAAAAATATATAAATTTTAAAATCGGTTTCTTCCAAATAACTCGAAAATTATTAACTTAACAAAAAATTACAAGAGTGCTTTCTGATCAGAAATTTGATTTTCTATATAATGCCAAAATTTAAAAAAATCGTACAAGCAGGGTTCAAAATAGGTTTTTTGGAAAGATTTCGAAAATGTAACACTTTTTGTGAGAAATTTTATTTCTTATCTGATGGTATTTTCATTTTTTGAATATATTAAATATATTCGGAGATATTTAGGAAAAACCGTTTTCTTTAAGTGACGCTTAAGAGCGAATAATAGTCGCAGTTATACTACTAATCACATACTAAAACGGGGAAAAAAATAAAAATTTGCAAAAAGGGTAGTAATCCCCCCTTTCCCGTTACCCTACTTATCCCACAAGCAAGAGGTCGCTTCGGGTAGTTGAAATTTATACATTTGCCAAATTTTAAGTTCATATATTAAGTTTTTCGAAAGTTATCGTGTCCACAAACAAAACCACATACACAGACACACCGACACACAGACAAGAAATTTTTTTGCTCAAATTTGGTTTTTTTACGTTTGCGACCATTTTAAAGCGAATAAGCAAATAAATATTTTTGAAAATTTCTTTTGCGATCCGTTGGATGTCGAAATAATAGGAAATTTGTCGGAAAGCAAAAAAGGTCGCGACATACTGTTTCCCTCATGCGATATAACATAAAAATGCTATCAGAGTTATTTAAAAAGGTTAGTTGTATATTTTTTGCCTGCTAATTTTTGAATTTCGGTAAATTTTTCCATAAACATAATGATCTCATTCATTGACGCTTAAAGCTTTTACTCTTGTATAAAAGACCGTTAAATGCTGCACTGTTAAAAGAACACTCGGCTTGACTAACAAACCTAAACAATTTAAAAGATCCAAAAGACTACATTGTTTTTTGTTTTAATGTAAATTAMATATCTCAATCCAWTCKCCCAAAAGAACATATTTTTCAATTATTTTTACTACACAGATTATTTGTATTTGGAAGTACTGTATCGCTAAAACAATTTCAAAMATTTGTATTTATCAATCGCTTTTATAATGCTCGAAAACGTCCAAAAACAAGATTTGAGCAAAAAAATCTCTTGTCTGTGTGTCTGTCGGTCTGTGTGGACGCGATAACTTTCGAAAGACTTAACATATGATCTTGCAATTTGGCATACATATAAATCTCAACTACCCAAAGCGACCTATTGTTTTTGGGATAAGTGGGGTATCGGGAAGGGGGCGAAGATGGGGGGTAACTACTCTTTTTTGCAAATTTTTGATTAGTAGTAAAATTGCGAGTATTATTCGTCCCTAAAAATTTTCGGTGCAGCACACTGTTTAGAAGATAGCAAAAAGCCGTCACTTAAAAAAACGGTTTTTCCTAGATATCTCGGAAAATACTTAATATATTCAAAAAATGAAAATATCATCGGATAGTAAATAAAATTTTTCGCAAAAAGTTTTTTCGAAATATTCCGAAAAAACTGGATTTTGGATCCTGTCCACACGATTTTTTTAAATGCTATTATATAAAAAATATAATTTCTGATCGAAGAGTAAACTTTTTTGTTAAGTTAATAATTTTGTAGTTATTTAAAAAAACCGACTTCAATAATATATGTATTTTTGTAAATATCACGAGAAGCGTTTGTCGTAGGAAAAAATGTGTACAGAGAAAAGATGCTCAAAACCTCATTTTTGATAGTATAATATAAGAAATAAAAGCATAAATATCATATTGACAATTTGATGTGAAAGTATTGATTTAATTTGCGKCGGTTTTTTCCTGCTTTATAAAGACAAAATGTCAGTTTTTAATCACTCAGGAATATTATAGTTTCTGATGTAATKATTGCAATTGTTTAATTTATATTACACAGGATCTCATTTAATTAGCACTAAGAAATACTTAAAAAGGTTTGAAAAATACACAAACAAATTCTGCATTAGTTTATCCTTTTACATGATTATCAAAGGTGTTATATAAAGACGCTACCTTTAGAGAATTTAAACACATTACATCTTTTTGACAAGGTGTGCAAATAAGATATTTAGATATTTTTAAAATATGCAATAACAAAAAAAACAGAAACATTCAGTGTAGTGGTCAATGTATTTTTGTTGCAAATAATTGAATGACATTAGAAAGTTCTTAAGAAGGTACCAAAAAATACTTAAATGAATAAAATAAAATAAATATTATGATGTCCAATAAGTTTAATAGATTGTTATCTACTTACTTGAACCGCCTATACCAAAAAGTTTTGTTTTCAAATTTTTCTTGTTTGTTTGTTTGCAATAAAAATTGTTTTAGTCCAAAAATAACTTTTTTAGTTGCTTTTGAAAAAATGATTTTTTTTAATTGACCATCGAGGTCGCTAGATTTTACAATGTGCGATTTTTGTGATTTAGTTTGTGCATAAGATAAAAATTAAAGAGTGCCACCAGGATCTTGTAATATCAAATTTAAATTTCAATTTGCGCTTTTTAAACACGGAGTTACATTGACCATTATGTCTGTAAAAAATTGCAATGTTTTTATAATTGTAGCAGTATGCCATTTTGTTATTGCGAAATTTACTCTATAAAATAGATAAAAGCCAAAGGACATACTGGTTACAGGGGTGTAAAGTTGTTTTCGCTTGACTAACTGGTTTAAATTATAAGACTATTATTGAATGATCGTATATCATATGCCTGGCAATACGTGACAATTCCGATGCAATCTACTGTATATAACATCGGTATATTGGTCGTGACTGTTTTAAACAGAGGCATACGTGATATATAATTTTTTTATTAAATAATAATTAAAATTAATTGATTTATTAAACGACATACGTATCGGTCGGGGTCATCACACTGCAATGTTTGTACTAAATAATAATTAAATAAGCGATTTCTGAAACGGTATACAAATCGGCCGAGATTATACTATTATTCAAGCATTGTTTTTCATAAATTATGAACTACCATTTATATTTTTAATATTGTCACATTTGACATATTTTTATGACCAGTTTTTTCAAAGTCACTGCTTTAGTTTTTTATAAGTTGTTCAATATTCAGTGCGGTCGAAAACAACAGTCATACAGGAAAAATCCAGCTTTATAAGTTCTAGGGACCGGAGATGGGCCAGTTTATTTGTCCACCTCTACCTGTCCATTAATTTTTATATTTAAAATTATCATACTTGCCGACTATACCTAATGGGGCGGTGCAAGATCGTACTGCATCCACATCCTTTGTCTAACACTAAGATAACAAATTTGCTAAAAATATAAATTAATGATAATCATAATTTGTAATGGTCGCCTTTTATTTGCCCACCCACTGCAACAGTCATCGAGTCGCCACTGGACACAACCTGTAAGGCTACTATTTAAAACAGCTCCTACCTTGGAAATCGTCTAACCACAGCGGCTGGTTATAATGTTCCGTTGCCAAAACACCCGTATTTAAGAACACTAGTATAATGATCAGCCAATAAAACGTCTGAGACTTGACGGCCTTCCTGCAGGCCCTTCTCATCATCCGATTAACCCTTTCGAGTTCCTTCTTCTTCGTCTTAAACCAAGGCTCTTGTTGTGTCTCCGTTTCCTCGCCAAGCTGATCGGTGGACTCCATTTCGTTACTCGGCTTGGTTTTCGTATCCTGGTTGACTTGGTCCTCGCCCTCGGGCTCTATGTCTTCGGCTTGCGTTATCCAATCCAGATATCCCCTGAGGTCTTCCTCTATCTGTTGTTTCTCACGCAACTTGTGGAAGTCGCCCCTGGCCTTTGCCTTTTCTCTCTCTTTAGAAAACTCTCCGCTGAGGACACCGAGAATTAGGTTCATCACAAAGAAGGCACCCAGGATGACCATGGAGACGAAGTATGACCACTGCCACGTTCTACCCAGTGCGTCTTGGATCTAAAAAGGGGTGAATTGTGGTATGGAAAGGGCCGATAAGACAGACCTCACGTTGTATAAGACGTCAGTCCAACCCTCTAGAGTAATGCACTGAAATACCGTCAACATCGACAAACCGAAGTTATCGAAGTTAGTGATACCGTAATTTGGACCCCAATCTAAACCATCCTTGCACGTCATGTTATCCTTACACTTAAAACCTACACCACACGGATGTGCGTCKTCCATAATCTCATCTAAAACAAAGGAGAATGGAGACCAATACAAGCACTTCAAGTAGAATTCAATCATCTACCGAGGCCGTGCATTAAAGAACGGATAACGTTATTTCTCTTGGCTAGCAAAAATTGCCTTTTATTGGTTCTGAAAACTTAATGGAATGTGATCCACACAGGAAAAATTTGATCCAAGAAAAACAATAGCGTTTTCGCGACCAGATCGATACTCACTGTTTTTATCAACGCAGGTTGCATGTAATACTCCTGAGAATAATTCTAATCCAATGATGGCATAAATGATTATAACAAACAATACCAACAGAGCAATGTGTAATAAAGGCACCATGGCACGAAGAATTGAATTTAACACAACTTGTAAACCTGAAATTTTGACGTGCATTATATATTTGGGCGTTAAATATTCTGCGCGCCCTTTCACTTACTGGGAACACCTGAAACGAGCCTCAAAGGTCGTAGAACCCTGAAAGCTCTTAGAGCTTTCACATCAAAACTATCTTTTGTAAGAAAGGACAACGCTGTACTTATCATCCTGGAAAGAGAAGGAGGTTTTATGCTGCGAAGACTCGTAAACCGGATACGCATCTTACCCTATAACTACAATTGTAAAATCTAAGAGATTCCATCCATTCCTTAGGTAAGCACCAGAATGCATCAAAAAACCATAAGCTATAATCTTCATTATACATTCAACCGTGAAAATTACTAAAAATATATATTCAATCTTTTCCTGTAACAGAAAACAAACAATTATGAGTGGGTCGTTCTGTAAAGAGAGCGGGAATGGCGATTTGCTAGTTTCCTAACATTAATAGCCCCAATAAAATAGGTTTTCAATCTCAACTGTACCACAACCATACATACAGGATCGCTACAAAGTATGGAACCAGCAGGATATTTTAGGTTCTGTACGACCGATTTTTCTGAAATTATGCATGGGCCTATGGGTAATTAAAATGYATTTTCTGGATTTTTTTCAACTCCGTATCAGCTCTTCTTTCCGACATATGGGCACAAGTTGCATTTTTTAATGGAAAGGGGGGTCAAGAGGCACATCATTGAAAAGGATATTTTTTCCCGATTTCAAAAATGTATCACACTTGTACAATTTATTGCTTCTGAGCTGAGAAAAGTGTAAATACAATAGTTGAGACAAGAAACGAAAAGAATGAAAACAATTTTCTTTATCGCTAAAATGGACAAAAAAGCCAGGTATTACCATTTATCCTTGACTGGTGATAATTTTCGTCTAGTTTGATCAATTTATTACGAATCGGGTACCCTAAAAGTAAAAAAAAAACATGATTCCGTGAGAAATGCAGAATTTTTTCAGATTTACATTACAGAAGATGCTCAAAATGTTCCTCATTTACTTTCAGGCACTAATGCAGCCTTGAGTAAAAGATTTGTAATGTTCTTCGTACCATATTTGGAGGTAAGTTCTAAATTTCTGCCCTGATTCGCGCTTTTAAATCTTCTGCATTATGTGGCTGATCAGCATAAATACAATTTTTCAGATACCATCACAGGAAAAAAATCAAGCGGCGTCAGATCAGGCGAACGTGCTGGGCATTCTATCGCTCCGCGCCTACCAATCTGAAAATATCGCATTCAAATATTCATGAACGTTGACTGCAAAATGGGACGGTGCACAATCTTGCTGAAATCACATCTGTTCAAAAGGACGAGCAGCATTTCCACGATTAAGGAACAGGCGAATAAGTTCTGGTATAATGTATTTGCGCAAGAGCTGTAAATAGTTGACCGCATTCAAATTTCCATCGATGAAAAAAGGCCCAATAATGTGCTCACCGATAATACCACACCAGATATTCACTTTCTGAAGGTGTCGTGTGTGGACTTGTTCCATCGAATGTGGATTTGTGTCGACCAATATCTGCAATTATGTCTATTCACATTACCATTGAGGCAAAAAGTCGCTTCATCAGAATACATAATCCAATTTAAAATGCTTTTCTTCTTCATCTATCATGTTCGTAGCAGTTTTGCAAAATTATATCCCATGATCGAAATCATCTTTGCTCAGTTCTTGTAATAAGTGAATTTTGTATGGATGAAACCTCTCTTTTTTCAAAATGTTCTGAACAGATCTTCTGCTAATATGGTGAGTTGTACGGAACACTTGGGATTCTCTTGCACATCTAAAAGGACATTCAAGCTACTTTCCTCACTCGTAGCAACCTCTAGACGTCCTGGTTTTTGACGATTTTTAACACCGCAGGTTTCGTCAAAACGTTGCAATGTTTTAATAACATAATGAATTGCATTGTGGAGTGCAACTACTTCCGAATGACTTGGCCTTCTATTTCCATAACCAACTATCATCAAAATTTCGATGCGATCATGTTCAGTTAACTGAGGCATTGCGATTGCAAATAACACAGTGAATGAAAATTATCACCAGTCACGAGGAATACGGTTACACCTGGAGATTTCGTTCTTACTTAGCGATAATGAATATGTTTTTTTGCAAGACCCAGGTTTGTTATCACACTTGTGGTATCGTTTAAAACTTGTACCTATGTGTAAAATGCATTAACTATTTATTAGGATCTACTCCATCTCGCAGCAAAAAACGTCCACTACAAGATTGCTGAATTAAAAAAACGAGATACCGTAACAAGACTTTCTATATTACTGCTGGATTCCATATCCGAGTAAAATTGAATGGAGTAAACCAAAAAAAAGGACTAAAAGAGACAATAATTTTATCAGCTTAAGTGCTAGTATAGTAGACAAATTAATAAATACAAATTGAAAAATTGTGTAAAGCACATTGTTAAAATGGAAAATTCGTGTCAATTCCGATGCCAACAGTAATAAGTACGTTTATATATGCTCTAAGTCAGAAGTGGGCTTTATCTGCTAAAGTGATTTATGAATCCGGTGCCCGACCTCAAACACTAAGTAATTTCTACATTATTGGAGTAATTTAATAAAATATTTCACCGGGGCAATATAATGTTAGGAAATGAAACTACAAACATCATACATAATAATATATAAACATCGATATTTCGATCGTCCGTATTGATTACATTTTGTTGGCATTATTAAAAATAGGTATCTTTAATAATGTGGAGTGCTCAATCCGAAACAGCTAATAATCAATTAAGTAAAGGGAGAGAACTGGAACGCTTACTGTGCATTAATCGTTAGGTTAGAAGTGAAGTCGAAAAATTAAAGTGGGAGGGATGTTCAAATGATGGAATGCATCACCCTCGTGTATAATATAATTAGCACTTGTACTTTCCAAAAAATGAAATGGTGAAATATTGTTATACACTTAAATTTCATAGATAGGTGTCTACGTAATTAGAAAGACCGCGTGTAACTTCTTTGGAAGGGTTAATCATAAAATAATAATCAAATAATAATTAATTAGTCAAATCACATTTCCTACATTACGTTTCATTTCAGCGATAGATGCTAAAAGTCAAAAGATGTCAACCGGATTCCTGAATATTTCATAAAATGGATCACAGTTTTTGAAGCCAAGGCCACAATAATATTCAAAGCCAAACACGGAAGCACATAAAACTGTGGTTTCGGCTTCAGTCGTACCAAATTCAATTACATCTTTATATGTAAAATACTTCTTGTCAGAAGGTGCATCAATTAAAATTATGTTYACATATACAGGGTGTCCCAATTATTTGGTATTATTAAGCATACCTGTGGTCTAGGATTGGCCGTTTTGGCGTTATTTGACATTTTGTGAAAAAATGACTGCAGTTACTCGTATTTAGGAAAATTAACAATATCACTGTTTTACAAGGAAGATATGGTCGTATAAAAAATATCAAATTTAAAAATCTTCCCTCTTAAAAATTATGGAAAAATCATATGTTTAACTTGGACACATTCAAGCACGGCCAACTTGTTTTTTTTATAGAATGGTATAGTTTTTTATGGGTCATTAAATGCATATTTAAATTCTCTTTCTATTGAAGGTTGTAGCTATGTGTTGTTAATAGTTTTTGAAAATTTTGTAACAAGATGAAATTTTCGGGTTTGATAGTAAGAAAACAACCACATCTTATTCGTAATTTAAATTAATTAATTGTATCATCAAAATTTTATTTGAATAATTAATACAACAACAAAGTAAAACACAAACGACGTAACAAACAAAACGGTTGGTAGAAATTTTAAACAATTTCAAGGCAATAAATGTTGAAACATCAGACGATCTAGTTGGGTACGACACTGGACCTCCTCGACCTATTCTTTTGTTTTGGTACCGCATATTGAAAAATTCTTGAACTCCAACTGCTTGATGTGCAGGAGCGTCTTCGTGTTGTATCCACACAGTGGAACGTTTTCTATTAAATCATATAAATGGTGTTCCAAAAAGTTCCGAATAAATATGGCAATTTAGAATACCATCAAAGAAGAATGGACTAATTACAAAATCCCCTACTATTTCACTCCAAACAATAAATAATTAACCAGGCGAGTTAAATGTGGATTATTATTATCATAATAATGATAATTGTGTTTATTAACTAATCCACTATTATGAAATGTCGATTCGTCACTAAATAAAACATTACTAAAAAAGTCAGGGTCTTCTTAAAGTTTGTTTTGAAACCATTCACAAAATATTACTCTTTGTTCGTAATCGTTTTGATTTAGATGTTGATGAACTTGTATATATTATTTGTCAAACCCATGTTTTGCTAATGTTCAACAAATTTGCAACTTCCAAAGGGCTAAAAGATGCTTCTTCCACCAAAGCAGTAATATTCATTCAATGTACTTAGCACCCGTTTTGTTCTATTTCGTTTTTCACACGCGACGCTTCCAGTGCGGTCAAATTCTTCTCTCAATGTTCTCAAAGTCTTGTAAGTTGGTTGGCGTGCTTCAGGATATCTTTCTTAATATAATCTTCTCGCAAGAATGCAATTTCTTTGAGACTCTCCCAATAAGTGCAATATCTCACTATTTGTCGGATWAAACAAACTAGATGATTTTGTTTCTGTTTTAATTTCCAGATAGTTTTAACAAATAACACATACTCAGACAAGAAGGAAATTTGAACACGCAKTTGATGGTATCGATATAAATACTACTGATTATTTATTATAAAAAAGAACACATCGGTCCTCAAATTTAACCAAATTTTAAGCAACACATCTACAAAATTATTAAGAAGATGGTTGAGCTTTGTGATGTTTAAAGACGTCATATAAAATATTGTTTACGATGTGGTACGTGTTCTACGGAAGCTTGGCACCCTTCCACAAAAAGTAATAAAAATTATATTTATTTCCAAATTTCTCAAAAACTAATACTTAGTAACGCATATGGACAACCTTATATCAACAGAAAGGAAATATAATGTGGATTTAATGACGTAGAAATAAATATACCGATCTATTAAAAAAAAATCAAGTTAGCGGTGTTCAAATTTATCTAAATTAGAAGTATCATATCTTCATAGTTATTGAGTGGAAAATAATCAGTGTACACACTATCAGACAATATTACGTATGGCCTACGAAAGCCTTTTGATATCTTTATTAATTTCAGAAATATTAATCATTTTTTTCCACAAAATGTCAAATAACGCCAAAATGGCCGATCCTAGACCACATGTATGCTTAATAAAGCCACCTTAGAATTTAATGTAGAATTCAAAAATCCAATAATATACAGAGTGTTTTATTTAAAATATCGGAGTAAGTCGATAAGTTGTACCACATAAATGTGACACCATGTATATGCAAAAACAATTTAATTGATGCACCTTCTGATTGAAATGTTTTACGTATACTTTTTTCCTATCTCTAATTATAAAGAAGTTATTGTACTTTACCTCACTATTGGCCCAACCTGTATATTGTAAACATGTCATACTTCTCTCAAATGCAAAATGTAATCCTTCTAAACTGAAATGAAAATGGCAAATCAGAATCTGTCAAAGCCACCTATGATTGCTAATTAAAAAAAAACAACATAACTTTGTGTCATATCTCAGAAATACATTGTTTATCTAATTTGTCAAATTCGATGTAGAACTCTTATAAAAAAAGCCATTAAATTTTTAGTTATTCGACTGTTTTAAAATTCCAAAATTTTACTTTTGGCCTCTAACGTCGAAATGAAACGTCATGGCAGAGAACATGATTGCACTTATGAATTATGCTCAATAATTCGATGTTTATAATTTTTTTCCTGTCTCTTACGGTTGCCAAGATACCCCGGATTCTGGACACCCTGTAATGACAAAGTGGATCTAACGGCGTCACACTGCTTTGTCGATACTAGCACTCTAATCATTTGAAATTTATTGTACATTTTAGCACTTTTGACTTTTGGATATCGGACCTCTGTGGGCCTGTTTAAATGTTTGCTTTCTTGGAATATTCCTTAATGTGCAGAATAATAAATTTTTGGCCAGATATGTGACGCTTGCAAAAAAATATTTTATTCATTTGGGAAAGTTCCAGCGCATTAAACAATTAAGTATTTAAAGAGGTTTATTTATAATAGTTATTCTCCATAATCCGAAATTCCAATTTTAAGTGTTTCTATAAAATTAGTTCCCCATCCGCCAGCAATGAGCTAGTTCTCTTCGAGGCTTCACTTTGCGTGACTATAGTTCCAGTTACTTTTTCAAACAAAACAAAAACTATGACGATATTAATATCTTTGCAAGAAGTCAGAATTGTCTTGTCAATGTAAAAGTATAAGTTGAAGTAATGAGTTTAAAAATTTAATTGTTTATTGCATTGCATCGATATACCGATGTTGTGAAAATATTAACACACCACTGTTAACTCTGAAAATGGATCACTTACCAAATACGTATTTTGTGACGTTTGAATCTCCACAAGGAAAGGGTGTGTAGACAGCTAAGGCAACACAGTTCGCAAAAATTGTAAACAGAATTAAATATTCAAAGGGTCTTGCATTTGGTTAAGGAAAATATTCGGTAATATCCAGCGATTATACAGTCACTTTGTTAAACAACTGTAAACACCCTATTAAGAGTTCTACAGGGGATTAGGTAAACTAAATTAAGCACCGGAAATTTGGTGGAAAATAACAAAAGCGAGGTCCGTTCTTTGTACAAGGATAACTGATTATCCAAATATTTACGGGTCCACCAATTCTTCTCAAAGTGCAACATCGCAAGAAAATCTCGACAAGTTCTCCGCTCGCAAGCGTCCAAAGAAAAGACGCATCTTAAGTGGAATTTAATGCGAGCTGTATGCGAACGCTATGAATATTTCATTTTCGTAGTCGGCAACATTACAATATTAGGTGCTGCCACCGGGCGATCAGGGGCGCAATATTCTCGACACAAAAAACGAAAACGCGTATGAGAATCACCGGCGTGGAAAAATGACAAAAGTAGAATACAAGTCGCTTATAGTTCAAGAAAAGGGGTTGGGTATAAAGATTGAGCTCGTCACCTAGTTGAAACAGCTCTGTCTCCTCATTTCTAAACTTTGATAAAAAAAAGGAGCATCAAGCCGAAGGGGAGTCAACTCGCCAGTGTTGTCAGAGCAGTGCACGATTTTCCACTGGTAATTTAATTAATTTGAGACTACATAATTCTTGACTAAACGGTCGATTTCGAAAGCTCGGCTATAATTTTGTTATAAATCAACGCCAAATTCAGTTTACGGAGTCATAAAATTACTCAAATTATGAGCAAAATATTGTTCAAAAAGAACAAATTCATCGTATCAATCTTACTTTTTCACGAAAAAGTTTTAAAATCAAAAAAGTCTAACAAAGAATTTCGTTTGCGGACTATGTAATTTCAAAGGCTTACAGATTGCGATGCAAATTTAACAATTTAAACTACGCACAGCAAACAAGCTCTCACATCTTTTTGAAAATTATCTCTTTGATGTTCCCCCATTTTCCATTCGAATCAACTTCTTGATCTCATTGATGGATTGGCGGATAGTCGTGGACGACGACTTCTGTCTCAGACGTTTCGCTCTCTACCGCGGCAGGCATTTTCAGCAGCGAGCTTGTGCCGTGGACCCAAACGTGAACACATGAACTAGTCAGTGTGTTCACCGGCAACTTTTTACGTCTACCACAAGCTCACCACTGAGAAGATACCTGCCACAGTAGTAAGCGAAACGTCTGTAGACAAAAAGTTAGGAAATAACAGCTTCCTGATTTTTCACATAACCACCAGAAATTTTTCGGTACCTTCTTGCTTTATTCGACTGCCATACGTATGTCATACATATAGTAACTTCTCATTTGGCACCTAGGTATATTATACCTTTCCAATACGTGTCGCTTCCAATACTTCCAAATCAAGTTCGTTTCATTTTGTAATTTTCTTAAATTATCTATCATGATCTTTATTAGTAATCCGTTGTACGGATGGATTGTAATTTTACTTCACCATGTTAGGTAAGCTTTATTTTATTTTCAAACCTTTTGGCTGAGAACGAAACATATACAGTCTATAGCAAAACTAATGCAACCTCTGCATATTTTAAACAAATATTGTTCAATTATTTATTGTAAACTAGACAGTATACTTATCCATAAGATCATTACTGTACATTTTTCTCATAAATAATGCTATAATTAGCTTAGTGATGGAGATTTAAAACTACTAACTGTTTCATTAATTTTGCAGCCAATTGTACATGTAACCTTTACTAACGGATATGCAATCGACATGTATCTCTAGTTTTTCCATTTGCTTCTAAAAGCTTTATAACGCATCTTTCATATATTTCCTGCGATGCGGGGATTTTTTAAAACCCCTGTGGAATAAAAAGCATTTAACTTCTGGCAACACTGGTCCCAGATCTGCCCGATTGTTTTCCCAGATCTCATACCGTCATACCTTTCGCGAAGTTGGTCCATAACGGCCGACAGGATGATGAATCATCAAAAAGGATACTTCCATTCAACGACGTCAATACACAACTTCCTCACGGGGTTTTTGAGGTACAGACAGAAGAGGGCGCGCTGTGGTCGGTCCGGGGGTGGTTTGCCTCCGCGGCGTATCGGCCGCTTGGGGGCGGCCGGCATGCGGGCCCCCGCCTGTGCCGGGCTCGACACGCCCGCCCCCACGGTGCTCATCGCTGTTGTTGTTGCACTAAGAGGGCCTCTCCAAGCGCATCCTGCGTATGCCGGTTGCACGGACCACAGACGATTGTTAACCGACTCCGGTAGCTCATACTGCAATCCTGCAACATACGCAATGGGGCTCAGTACGGCTCTGCGTAACAAATTAGAGGGAAACAGGGTGTGGGATCGTTATACCGGAAAGCAAAGCGGGATAAAGTTTGGTTGCGGTGAAAACTCTATTAGAGCACTTCTAAT
>QCXZ01000086.1:19213073-19272932 GCA_025024175.1 Rhyzopertha dominica | reverse complement strand
AAAGTAATAAAAATTATATTTTATTTCCAAATTTCTCAAAACTAATACTTAGTAACGCATATGGACAACCTTATATCAACAGAAAGGAAATATAATGTGGATTTAATGACGTAGAAATAAATATATCGCTCTATTAAAAAAAATCAAGTTAGCGGTGTTCAAATTTATCTAAATTAGAAGTATCATATCTTCATAGTTATTGAGTGGAAAATAATCAATGTACACACTATCAGACAACATTACGTATGACCTACGAAAGCCTTTTGATATCTTTATTAATTTCAGAAATATTAATCATTTTTTTCCACAAAATGTCAAATAACGCCAAAATGGCCGATCCTAGACCACATGTATGCTTAATAAAGCCACCTTAGAATTTAATGTAGAATTCAAAAATCCAATAATATACAGGGTGTTTTATTTAAAATATCGGAGTAAGTCGATAAGTTGTACCACATAAATGTGACACCATGTATATGCAAAACAATTTAATTGATGCACCTTCTGATTGAAATGTTTTACGTATACTTTTTCCTATCTCTAATTATAAAGAAGTTATTGTACTTTACCTCACTATTGGCCCAACCTGTATATTGTAAACATGTCATACTTCTCTCAAATGCAAAATGTAATCCTTCTAAACTGAAACTGAAAATGGCAAATCAGAATCTGTCAAAGCCACCTATGATTGCTAATTAAAAAAAAACAACATAACTTTGTGTCATATCTCAGAAATAAATTGTTTATCTAATTTGTCAAATTCGATGTAGAAACTCTTATAAAAAAGCCATTAAATTTTTAGTTATTCGACTGTTTTAAAATTCCAAAATTTTACTTTTGGCCTCTAACGTCGAAATGAAACGTCATGCAGAGAACATGATTGCACTTATGAATTATGCTCAATAATTCGATGTTTATAATTTTTTTCCTGTCTCTTACGGTTGCCAAGATACCCCGGATTCTGGACACCCTGTAATGACAAAGTGGATCTAACGGCGTCACACTGCTTTGTCGATACTAGCACTCTAATCATTTGAAATTTATTGTACATTTTAGCACTTTTGACTTTTGGATATCGGACCTCTGTGGGCCTGTTTAAATGTTTGCTTTCTTGGAATATTCCTTAATGTGCAGAATAATAAATTTTTGGCCAGATATGTGACGCTTGCAAAAAAAATATTTTATTCATTTGGGAAAGTTCCAGCGCATTAAACAATTAAGTATTTAAAGAGGTTTATTTATAATAGTTATTCTCCATAATCCGAAATTCCAATTTTAAGTGTTTCTATAAAATTAGTTCCCCATCCGCCAGCAATGAGGCTAGTTCTCTTCGAGGCTTCACTTTGCGTGACTAGAGTTCCAGTTACTTTTTCAAACAAAACAAAAACTATGACGATATTAATATCTTTGCAAGAAGTCAGAATTGTCTTGTCAATGTAAAAGTATAAGTTGAAGTAATGAGTTTAAAAATTTAATTGTTTATTGCATTGCATCGATATAYCGATGTTGTGAAAATATTAACACACCACTGTTAACTCTGAAAATGGATCACTTACCAAATACGTATTTGTGACGTTTGAATCTCCACAAGGAAAGGGTGTGTAGACAGCTAAGGCAACACAGTTCGCAAAAATTGTAAACAGAATTAAATATTCAAAGGGTCTTGCATTTGGTTAAGKAAAATATTCGGTAATATCCAGCGATTATACAGTCACTTTGTTAAACAACTGTAAACACCCTATTAAGAGTTCCTACAGGGGATTAGGTAAACTAATTAAGCACCGGAAATTTGGTGGAAAATAACAAAAGCGAGGTCKTTCTTTGTACAAGGATAACTGATTATCCAAATATTTACGGTCCACCAATTCTTCTCAAAGTGCAACATCGCAAGAAAATCTCGACAAGTTCCGCTCGCAAGCGTCCAAAGAAAAAGACGCATCTTAGTGGAATTTATGCGAGCTGTATGCGAACGCTATGAATATTTCATTTTCGTAGTCGGCAACATTACAATATTAGGTGCTGCCACCGGTGATCAGGGGCGCAATATTCTCGACACAAAAACGAAACGCGTATGAGAATCACCGGCGTGAAAAATGACAAAGTAGAATACAAGTCGCTATAGTTCAAGAAAAAGGGGTTGGGTATAAAGATTGAGCTCGTCACCTAGTTGAAACAGCTCTGTCTCCTCATTTCTAAACTTTGATAAAAAAAGGAGCATCAAGCCGAAGGGGAGTCAACTCGCCAGTGTTGTCAGAGGCAGTACACGATTTTCCACTGGCAATTTAATTAATTTGAGGACTACATAATCTTGACTAAACGGTCGATTCGAAAGCTCGGCTATAATTTTGTTATAAATCAACGCCAAATTCAGTTACGGAGTCATAAATTACTCAAATATGAGCAAAATATTGTTCAAAAGAACAAATTCATCGTATCAATCTTACTTTTTCACGAAAAGTTTTAAAATCAAAAAGTCTACAAAGAATTTCGTTGCGACTATGTAATTTCAAAGGCTTACAGATTGCGATGCAAATTTAACAATTTAACTACGCACAGCAAACAAGCTCTCACATCTTTTTGAAAATTATCTCTTTGATGTTCCCATTTTCCATTCGAATCACTTCTTGATCTCATTGATGGATTGGCGGATAGTCGTGGACGACGCCTTCTGTCTCAGACGTTTCGCTCTCTACCGCGGCAGGCATTTTCAGCAGCGAGCTTGTGCTCGTGGACCCAAACGTGAACACATGAACTAGTCAGTGTGTTCACCGCAACTTTTACGTCTACCACAAGCTCACCACTGAAGATACCTGCCACAGTAGTAAGCGAAACGTCTGTAGACCAAAAAGTTAGGAAATAACAGCTTCCTGATTTTTCACATAACCACCAGAATTTTTCGGTACCTTCTTGCTTTATTCGACTGCCATACGTATGTCATACATATAGTAACTTCTCATTTGGCACCTAGGTATATTATACCTTTCCAATACGTGTCGCTTCCAATACTTCCAAATCAAGTTCGTTTCATTTTGTAATTTTCTTAAATTATCTATCATGATCTTTATTAGTAATCCGTTGTACGGATGGATTGTAATTTTACTTCACCATGTTAGGTAAGCTTTATTTTATTTTCAAACCTTTTGGCTGAGAACGAAACATATACAGTCTATAGCAAAACTAATGCAACCTCTGCATATTTTAAACAAATATTGTTCAATTATTTATTGTAAACTAGACAGTATACTTATCCATAAGATCATTACTGTACATTTTTCTCATAAATAATGCTATAATTAGCTTAGTGATGGAGATTTAAAACTACTAACTGTTTCATTAATTTTGCAGCCAATTGTACATGTAACCTTTACTAACGGATATGCAATCGACATGTATCTCTAGTTTTTCCATTTGCTTCTAAAAGCTTTATAACGCATCTTTCATATATTTCCTGCGATGCGGGGATTTTTTAAAACCCCTGTGGAATAAAAAGCATTTAACTTCTGGCAACACTGGTCCCAGATCTGCCCGATTGTTTTCCCAGATCTCATACCGTCATACCTTTCGCGAAGTTGGTCCATAACGGCCGACAGGATGATGAATCATCAAAAAGGATACTTCCATTCAACGACGTCAATACACAACTTCCTCACGGGGTTTTTGAGGTACAGACAGAAGAGGGCGCGCTGTGGTCGGTCCGGGGGTGGTTTGCCTCCGCGGCGTATCGGCCGCTTGGGGGCGGCCGGCATGCGGGCCCCCGCCTGTGCCGGGCTCGACACGCCCGCCCCCACGGTGCTCATCGCTGTTGTTGTTGCACTAAGAGGGCCTCTCCAAGCGCATCCTGCGTATGCCGGTTGCACGGACCACAGACGATTGTTAACCGACTCCGGTAGCTCATACTGCAATCCTGCAACATACGCAATGGGGCTCAGTACGGCTCTGCGTAGCAAATTAGAGGGAAACAGGGTGTGAGATCGTTATACCGGAAAGCAAAGCGGGATAAAGTTTGGTTGCGGTGAAAACTCTATTAGAGCACTTCTAATTTACTAATTTAACGAATAAGCCCTCCTCGTGCCATTATTAACCTGTTCGCTAACTCGGCTTCTAAAAGGGTACTCGGGAATTTTCGAAAACTGTCTAGAAAGTGGTCCGCGTTGGTGTACAGGATGTACTAAGCGGAAATCGATGATCCCTAGATAAAAATGTTTGAAATAAAAGCTGTAAAAAATTAAGTGCCTTAGAAGGTGAAAATGTTTCATTGAACTAGCATACGGTATGCATTTCTGTCGCTCCCGGATATACCGCAGGGCCGGCTACGTCTACGCCGGGTTGGAAAGGTGACACGCTTGTTGCCAGTGGACTTTTTGTGTTTGATGTCGGCTTGGCTCGGCGCATTATCCGATCTCTAAACAAATGGATTGGAAGAGGAGATCCTACACCATAATTACACAGGATTTGGATGATTTAAAAAATGCAAGTTTAATCTATTCCGACGATTTAAAAATAAAAGAAACTATTTTGGGAATCTATTATATGGGAAAGTTCTGTTTTATATTCTTTTCAAAAATTTTAACGTTGGCTGAACGCTTCGTGATGCTTTTATGATAATGTATTAAAATTCATTTGCAGAATACGTCTTATATAAGATAAAGACAAAAAAATTTATATAAAAGTTATAAGACGGAAAATGTCTTAGAGAATAAAATGAGGGTGCTGGAAGAACGGAAACGTAATAATTTAATGTAAATGTTTGTGTATTTTTTACCCGAAGGCAACTAACTTTTAAAAAAGATGCAGGCGAGAGAATATACGACAAAAAGGGTTCACGCTCCACTTTACATTTCCTCCTAATTTTCAAGCCTTTTTCATAACGCGATATATTTCGCGTTCTAAAAATAGGTCAGAATTAATGAAATGAGATTTCTGTAAAGCCCTGTTAATTAATTCTTTACAAGGGAAGCTTCAAACAAAGTACCTAGTTTTTAAATGTTGGCCCTTGGATGCGCCATATTATACGAGTAATGCAAATTAAAAGAATAAATAGAATAGGTGGCATTCAGTGGAACTAAAAAGACAGGTTGTTTTTGGATAAATATAACAGAACTATAGATTACACTTGCAGTTATCAACGAAAAAATAATCATTCGTATTTTCATTCCGTTGGTCATTTTCAATTACATTTACACCAAAACCTTTATTGCCAAACCTCGATCAATGATCGCAGACTTCACACTTTGATGGGTATTAAACCAACTGGCTTATGAAATTTTCCGATCGCTATGTACGTTCATTATTTAAATGAATGTAGAAAGAAATCTTCAACTATTGGTTACAAAAAGGTAAGTACTTATTTCTTCCTTTTATAGTTATCCTTAAAAAATATTTTTGAAGAAGGCGCACTTCCGGTTATAGCGGAACCGCACACCAACTTTGTTATTTTAAGTATATTATAGATTCTTCGTAATCCTTTTTGAGTTCTAAAGTTGCTTTGTTCAACATACCATACCCATAAAATGTAGTTTTCGAGAAAATAAGCACAATGACCAACCGGAAGTTCTTTTTCTCAAGACGGCAGATAAATTATTACTTTTTTATGTACGAGTAAAATTAGACTGGATATCTTTGCCTTCACCATATCTTAGAGTTGTCCGCTTTCCCCTTTTCAGTTTTCGACCTGACGCGGGCGTCATTGTGCGATATAGTCAAGTTAGTACGCCTTTATTATCGAATACGATCGTCTTTATTTAGTCTACGAGCAAAAACGTAAAACCGAGGTAAATAGAGCATTGTGCCTATTCAAATTAGATGCAACAGGCAAAGATGAAGTCTGAAAGGTTTGACGTATAGAAATGTGCAAATAAAAGCTCTTTTTCGACGTTATGGAGGAATCGTTCCAAGCAGCTTATGATGAATGTTGCAAAGCGGAACGAAGATTTTATTTGCGAATCGAGTCGCTGGCGCTGCAGGAAATGCAGCTAGGCAAGTACGTTTTAAAAACCGGATGGTTTTCACGTGAGAACTTTTTCCTCTGCATAAATAATACGGTGAATAAAGATGATGAAAGTATCCTGAAAATAAACCAATGACAAAATTTTTGGTGGATTACACACCTACAGAAAGTTGAGTTATTTTCGTCCATCACCGGCGAGTATCAGAATAAACAGGTGACAGTAACAGGGGGAAAATTTAGCTGCGGAAACCGCACCAAATGGATACCCCTGGTTTCCGCTAGCGCACAGGGGCACTACCCTTCGTTGAGCGCTACTGATTTAATCACGCGCCCTTCCAGCACGTCCAATTTTATGCGAAAATTGCGAAATTAGTGTTTTCTGATTAATGAAGGCTCGCAACGGACCGGCGTCGATGACCAGGAAAAGGTAGCGCCATCAAAGCGAACTGGCATACGACAAAAACAAAATTTAAATAATAATTAGTGTTTGTAGTTGCTGTAAACAAACAATAATTATGCCCCACATTTTTTATGCACAAAGCGGGGTGCAAGATCAAAACAAATTCCACATCTTGTCGTTTGCTTTTTTTTTAACGTAACAAACTAACTATTTTGATTTCATGTTGACTCAACGTTCGTAGATACACGAATCCGGGATCGTCTTTATTTGTTTTACAGCTTTCCAATCGCCGGTCACTATTAATAGAGCTCTGGAAAAGCCTCGGTAATGTGCGATCTCCGTGTTTTTAAATTTGTCACGGAAGCGGAAGAAGCACAGCGCTACGAGGGCTGCCCGATTCCTCCACGTGAGCGAGGATTGCTCACCAGAACGAAGAGACAGCATTTATGAATCGATATCGCATCTAAAGTGGCGCCAAGGAACCAATTATTTCGGATATAAATTGGGAACAGCGTATGGTGACTGATAAAAAATTATCGAGGGTGGTGACGGATATCTGTTTCGGGACACCGCTTTTAATAATGATCCCAGTCCGTACCTCTGATTCGATTAAGGGGCAAAATCATTGTTAATAAAGTCAAATATTTACTCCGTTGGGGCAGGAACGAAAGTTCTACTTCGGTGTTTATCTTTCCGTAATGCAGGCGCGCCATAAAACTTACCTCATGGCCCGCGGCATATTTTTAACACTGATCGGCGGCTTTTTTATTTGTTTCTGTGCTCGGTTGCGTAACAACGCGATTCGGACACAACTTCTAGCAATCAAGACCGACGTCTGGCGTCGTACGTATACCGGCGTCGGGCACGCACAACTGTGTTGATAACAGCTTCAGGGGCTGGTTATTGGCGAGAGGCATGCGCCGAAAACTCTGGACGTCACCGAACTTAGACAATGCAACAAATTGGGATTTAAGCTGGCGAATATCTCACCCGCGCCGAAATTTTGTACACACTCACTTTTTGACAAACCCGACGCGGAAAAGCTGGTTTCGGGAACGAGTCCCGTAATCCTCCCGGGGAAATTACTTCTGGGAACATTATTATTTGTTTTCCGTCACGTTAAACGAGCCGGTTACAAAAATCCGCTCCACAGATATTTTTAGAAATGTCACACGCCCACACCACTTAATTTGTTTGACATATCGGAACTGCGATAAGAAGGAACCGCAATACTGGCAAGTAATGGTCTGTACATTAAAACGTGCCATGCAAGACAGCTTGATGGAATAGAATGAAAAAAGACGGCACACAGCTTAATTTATACAGCCAAAATCACGAAACCTACGTCCTCCACAAATAATTTTATAAATCAAATTAATATTTTCTAGTCAGAAATACAGGGCTTCTATAAATGATTATTGCATCCAGTGCGCTTATGGAAATTATCGATTAAATCAATTTGCCGTTACTCAGGAAAGTGAATACAACTATTGCTTTGACGTATCTGTCACGTATATTGTCATCTGTCGATTTTTGAATTATTTGATATATTTGAATGTGAGAAAACGCGCGGGAGTGTGTATTTTAAATATATTCTGTAGTGTTTTGTGGGATAATCAACTTTTTTTTTGTGGCTACAGTAAGCTTTTAAATAAATGTACTATGATGGACTAAAAGATGTTTTTAGCCTTACACAATGATAAATTCGCAAACTAAGTGGTAGGGTTAACGCACCAGTTGTGGCCACAAGACTAGTAGTGGCCACTTTCATTTTGAAGGCGCAATAATTAGATTTATCAGTATACTATACGAATTTTAAGGCAACTTACAGATTTCTGCTGATTTGCTTATATATTCTAAAAATTTCCAGAAGATGTCGCTAGAGTATATTAAAATGGCCACCTGCAAGTGATAGTGCTAGAACAACTTGACATTTTCTTAACAGATTAGCTAAGAAACTAAGGTAAGTAGACTTAGAGTTAATGATCCATATGTCTAATAATGTAATGAGTAAGATCACGTAATAGTTATTTTGTTGTGTACAAAGTGTTTTTATGTCAAATTTACGCCTAAAAATTGAAAGCACTTGCAGAAATTAAGATGGCCACAACTGGCTTCTACATACTGACTATATTCCAGTTGTGGCCATGGTGTGGTTAAAACTAGCTAACCTAATATCCAGTTTTGGCCACCCAGTGGCTATAACTGGTTGCACTCATTCCAGTTTTGGTATTTTTTCATTTGCTAATTGATGAGTTTAATTTTTTTTTTTTTAGGTGTTTAGGTATATGCTACAAGCAAAATGACTGGGAAAAGACAGTTTTTTTCGTATACTGCCGAAAATTTAAGAAATGCTATAAGGGATGTTAGAGACGGTATGCCAGTTCTTCAAGCAAGTAAAATGTACAATGTTCCTAGAACTACATTACGACACAAATTATGTGGAGAGAGTCCCGAAACTATGGGAAAAGTTGGACCTGAATGTGTTCTAGGAAATGACGTTGAGAAAGAGTTATGTGAATGGATAAAAAATCTTTCGCAAATGGGGTTCCCTATTAACAAAGATGGTTTGGCGTTTTCTGTGAAAAAAAAATAGTTACAGATCTTAATATTTCTAGTAGCTTTAAAGATAATGTACCTGGAGGTAAATGGTTTAAATTGTTTTCTCCGTCGTCATCCTGAGTTGTCTCTAAAGCAAGCAGAGTACATTAATAAAGCAAGAGCCAACATAACACCAGAAAAGATTAGAAGATGGTTTCAGGAAATACTAGAACTTCTCGGCAATGAGAGGTGTGTCTTAGAAGATCCCAAACGAGTGTGGAATCTCGATGAGACAGCACTCTATTTGAATCCAGCAGGAAACACAGTTTTAGCAGAAAAAGGAAAACACTGTTATGGCACTTCAGCTAACAGTGATAAAGAAAATATCACAACATTAATATGTGTGAATGCGAGTGGCGAATTTGCTCCGCCGTTGACTCTGTATAAATTTGAAAGGCTGCCATCTAATTATGCAAAAGTAGCACCACCAAACTGGGGTATTGGTAAATCTAAAAATGGATGGATGACATCAGAAACTTTTTACGAATACTTTACAAACGTTTTTTATCCATTTCTAGTAAAAGAAAAATACACATTACCTGTTATTGTGTTTCTGGATGGTCACTCATCGCATTTAAATATGTACCTCAGTAGATTTTGCAAAGAAAAGGGAATTATTCTTGTATGTTTATATCCAAATACAACACATATATTACAACCATTAGATGTATCTCTCTTTCATCCTTTAAAGGTGCACTGGAAGAAAACTGTAAGACAATGGAAAATTAAAAATGGAGGGAAAGAAATACGGAAACTAGACGTTCCAAGAGTGTTGTATGACATAATAACAAATGAAGATTTTACAAAGACCATTCAAAACGGATTTAGGCGATGTGGCCTATATCCATTCACTTCAGATAATGTGGATTATAGTAGATGTACTTTAAAAGAAAAGCCCGAGGAAGAGCCTGATTCGCAAACAAGCTCATCACTTGCATTGACCCATTTAGAATACCTAGAATCGAAAATTGAGGGAAATATATTAAAACAATTTGTGGAATGCTTAGCTCAAAACACAACGCCTATAGAAATGGCTTACACAAAACTTTACGAAGTATGGGCAAAATTTAAAGATGACAATAAATCACGTGATAATAGCACCGAAAATGTCTTAGAGTGCATTAAGGATAGCACCACAATTGAATTTCCCTTTCCTGAGTGGACACTTGATGAAAATACAGATGCCCTAACTGAATTTTTTGGTAATGATGATGTATTGCTATTAGAAAACGTTGAAAACGGACAGAATCAAATGCTAGATCTGGAGACTAGAGACTTGGCAAAGAAAGAAGTTACAAATGAAGGCACAAAAACTTTGACCGAAGAGGAGTTTATTAATATTAATCATGAATTTGGAAATGATAGTGGAAATGGGAAAGAAGAAGAAAAATCTAAGCTTAACAAAGACTGACTTACAAACTCAATTTTGTGCCATAGATTTAAAAGATAAAACTGAATTAATAAATAAACCTATTGACAGCAGTATCTTACTAGGTACAAAAGACATTAGTTCTACAAAACATCATGCCCTTCTAACAAAAGATCCTGTAGAACGTTTAGATGAAGTACAAATAAAAGATAAGGATGGCTTAGCAAACGAAGAGTTGAATCAGAACAGTGATGTGCAAATTATAGAAGAAAATTTGAAGAACGAAAAGAACCATTGTGATGTTAGTAAAAAAGATAACACTTCAGTTAAAAAAATTAATATTCTAAGCAACATTCTCATATACCCGTCCTCGGATAATTCGTCACCACRGACAAAGAAGAAACGCGAATATTTACCGAGTGTACTTACCTCAAGCCAGTGGTTGCAAATAGCGCAAGAAAAAGAAAAGGAAAAGAAAAAAGTGTTAGAGGAAAAAGAAGACAGGAAAAGGAAGCGTGCAGAACAGAAAAAGATGAGAAATGGAAAAGCATTAACAGTTAGAGGGCGAAAACGTCAATGTGCAGAGAGAAAAGTTGAAAACCCACGTCCTAAAGTATCGGACGGAGAGATGCAAGATTCAGACACCAACGATGAGGCTGACGATGAAAATATCTTACCTGAAAAAAATGTACCTTCGGTCATTCCTGTGGGACTGTATGTTGTGGTGAAGTTTGAAGGGATATACTATCCAGGATTAGTAACAAAAATAGGAAACACACCGAAACATTACTACATATCTGCAATGGAAAGAAGTGGTTCAGATTGGAAATGGCCGACCAGAAAAGATGAAATTCTGTATGAATGGGAAGAAATAAAAGAAATTATAGAATGCCCTAAAGAAAAAAATAATAGAGGTGTATTTAGCGTACCGGAAATGACAAAATATAATAAACCATGAAACACACAAATTACCTATTACTTGCTGTACAATATGCAAATTAATACTTCACACTAGTGTACAAATACGCAAAACAGTTTTAGTTTGTATCTAATACATAACATGTTTTAATAAAATTATTACTTAGTACATTTCTTTCTTTTTTTTAATGTTTAGTTTGAATAATGGTTATTTGCGGTAAGTGGCCACAACCGGCAACTAAAGTGGCCACTTCGAGTACTTGTGTGGCCAAAACTGGTCAACGTTGCAATCTAATATTAATATCTAAATATTATACATTCAAAACACATTTTAGATGTTTTTGTATTTTTTGTTGTAAAATAAACATGTTAAATTAATAAAATTCAGTTTTAAACATTAAAAATTGCTGATAGAAAAAATACTGTWCCTTTTTTAAATTAAATATAYCCTTAAAGTGGCCAAAACTGGTGTGTTGACCCTAGTAACGTTAGCTGCACTACACAAAGCTTCCACAGTGGAAGGGTGTAGACTCTAGAGGTTATCTCAAGCCCACTATACCAATAATTATTGTAATTTCTTACCTTTGACAGAAAAATAGAACCGTGAATGGTTGGAAAATCTTAACAAAGCCATCAATGTCGTGACAGTTACTTGAACTCCAACCTTCATTACTATCGCCGTGCTTATTGCAGCTTGGCAGCAGTTACAAAAAGGCGGCATAAAGAATTCAGAAGTCAACGCCGCCCGCGTTGCATGAATCGTTTATAGAAACCTTATATTAATGTTGACGTATTTCCAAGTCTAAATTTCTTTTTGTTAAACAAATAAAAAAGAAAAAAATTGTGTAAAACAACAAATTTGAACAAAGCAACTGTCATGTAATGACAGATCACACAATGACTACAGCGGTTATTTCACTTGACAAAATATCTTACATGTATGAATTCATTTTATCTCTTTCTCATCCATTGTGCTGACTATAATTTTGTTGGCTTATTTTATTTTTATTTCATAATACATGCGCAAAACGCAAAATATTAAAATGGCGCCTTAAAAATTTACAGAAGCAGAAGCAAAACAAATATATAATCCATAGGTCAGGGTTTTTCAAAGTGCCCTGGGGCCCCGTGGAGAATATGAAGAAGCTCCGGAGCCATTAAAGCACGCGCACATTCATTTTACACTTTTTCGCCGTAACGCTTCAGCGGCCTCAATAAGACGTGAGTTTACTGTGGATAAGATGACAAGTTATTGCTTTTCATAATGCAACGTAAGCTCTTCTTGTTTCTTAAAAGTTGTGTGAAAATTATTTATAATGGACCGGGATATGTAAAAAAACAGCGTAGGATGACTTTGGTCCCATGAGTACAACATAAAAAAAACAGAAAAATTAATGCCGCGGCTATCTACTGCAAGATGTTTTGCATTTAATTAGAATTTTTTTAGTTACCTACAACAAGCTGATGTTGTTTTTCTCTACAGTCATTCAAAGACGAAAAATAAATAGTCCTGAAAGTATTACTATATAATGCAAAAGAACGTACTTCGCTCAAAGAAATTCTTGCGCAACTCGAGAAATAAAGCTTATGAGGGATTAGAAGAGCGAAATCCAGGGCCTTCAGCCTCAGGTATTGTTATTGTTATTTACACCATCTGCTTTTCGTTTTCCAAATAGTCCTTGAAGAATTACTAACAGCAAGAACGTCATTCAGTTTTAAATAAATCCTGTGCAACACAAAGGTAATACGATGAGAATTATATAAAACCGAGCTTTATGTTTCCTACTTAAATTTTGCGGCATTTCCAATCTTTGCATCCGGAATATAAGGATAAGAATGTAACCCGTAGATACTTCCGGATTTGTTGGCCGAGGTGTTTCGCCCACTGCTGTGGTGAGCATCTACAAAACCGAGTTTATCGTGGACGTAATTGTCTCCGAGCGAACACAAACCTTAAGCCTTAATAAGAATATATGCTTTTTTGAGCGAACGTGTAAACAACTGATAAAAAGAAGGAAGTTTATGATTCGAGCTTCCCAGACGGTTAACGAAAATGAACCGTCCTACATCTTTTTTTTACAAAATTGCAATGGCTGGGGAATACAATAGCAGAAAAAGCAGATACTGCTTTCGAATGATGTATTAGCTCGGCGTAAAAAAAACTGTGAGAATTCATAGAACGGAGTTGTCTTAAAACTCGTAATTTTGCAATACAGATGGACTAATCTACTGATGTAGCAGGGGTAGCAGTACAAAGGACTTATTATTGTGTAAGGCGGTACAAAGTAATACCACTGGGGCTGAAATTTTCCACTAGATGCAAAATCGTTCTATTGCAAATGATATTCCTTGAAACGAAAAACTAATAGACTTGAATTTGGACTCTTCACTAAATCCGATGTTTGGAAAACAAACAGAAGCAGAATTGTGGTACAGTCTGAAACAGCAATACCAAGAGTTGTAAAAAAGCGGTACATTCGTACGCACATATCTTAGTGAAACTGGATTTTCTTCATGTATTTTCTCTAAAACCAAGTACTGTAACTGCTTGGATGGCAAGCCAGATATGAGGTCACAGCTCACTTCAGCCAAATGTAAATGAAAATAAAGTATGATGCTACTATGAAGTTTGTTAAAACATTGATTAAATAGGTGTTGCCCGTGGCTTTGCTCGCGTAGAAGGAGATCCTATATACCAAATATCAAAAACCGAAATAAAAATATTCTGAAACAAATGCTAAATATTAGATATGGGTGCCATTTATAACTAAATGTTGTGTAATATTGTCGACATTTAATTATATTACTTCGAAAACAATGAAAAGCTCATACTGATCCCCTCTTTCTAAAACAGTGAAACATACATATGTGTTACTTATTTATCAAAGGCCTATATATAAAATTTTATGTTTACTTATTATTAATATCTTGAAAATAACGCAACTCATATACGACACTCTAAATAGTTCAAACAGGTATGTATTAATTTCTAAACAATACGTAACTAATGTTAATTACTTTGTAAATAATTCAACTTTTTAAAAAATTATTCCATATTTCACATCATCAGAGGTGGAATTTTAAAAACCTTCGAACGCATTTTCCAGTTAAACGCGCCCAAATAATAACGTTTCATGCTTTTTAACTTCGATTAACTTCAACAATGACAGAACTGTCATACATATTTTCATCCTACATTTCACCCCTTCAAAGGTGGTATTTCTAAAAAAGCTGGAGGACACGTTTATTAATTTCTAATCAAAAGATTAAAAATTAACAAAATCAGGACATGCTATTTTATAAGTACCTATAGATAAAAAATATTTTTTGCAACTTAGCACTCTAGCAGGGGCTCCGTGTTTCAAAAAAGATAGAGAAACGTTGATGTAGCTCATAATATCACAGCTACATGTTCCAGCATCAGGCGAACACAAACCTTAAGCCTTAATAAGAATATATGCTTTTTTGAGCGAACGTGTAAACAACTGATAAAAAGAAGGAAGTTTATGATTCCAGCTTCCTAGACGGTTAACGAAAATGAAACGCCCTACATCTTTTTTTTACAAAATTGCAATGGCTGGGGAATACAATAGCAGAAAAAGCAGATACTACTTTCGAATGATGTATTAGCTCGGCGTAAAAAAACTGTGAGAATTCATTAAACGGAGTTGTCTTAAAACTCGTAAATTTGCAATACAGATGGACTAATCTACTGATGTAGCAGGGGTAGCAGTACAAAGGACTTATTATTGTGTAACGCGGTACAAAGTAATACCACTGGGGCTGAAATTTTCCACTATATGCAAAATCGTTCTATTGCAAATGATATTCCTTGAAACGAAAAACTAATAGACTTGAATTTGGATTCTTCACTAAATCCGATGTTTGGAAAACAAACAGAAGCAGAATTGTGGTACAGTCTGAAACAGCAATACCAAGAGTTGTAAAAAAGCGGTACATTCGTACGCACATATCTTAGTGAAACTGGATTTTCTTCATGCATTTTCTCTAAAACCAAGTACTGTAACTGCTTGGATGGCAAGCCAGATATGAGGCTACAGCTCTCTTCAGCCAAATGTAAATGAAAATAAAGTATGATGCTACTATGAAGTTTGTTAAAACATTGATTAAATAGCTGTTGCCGGTGGCTTTGGTCGCGTAGAAGGAGATCCTATATACTAAATATCAAAAACCGAAATAGAAATATTCTGAAATAAATGCTAAATATTAAATATGGGTGCCATTTCTAACTAAATGTTGTGTAATATTGTCAACATTTAATTATATTACTCCGAAAACAATGAAAAGCTCGTACTCATCGCCTTTTCACTCCTTCATCAGGGGAAGTATTTCTAAAGATAGTGAAACATACATATGTGTTACTTATTTATCAAAGGCCTAAATATAAAATTTCACGTTTACTTACTATTATTATTTTGAAAATAATACAAATCATATACGAAATTCTAAATAGTTCAAATAGGTGTGTATTAATTTCTAAACAATACGTAATTAATGTTAATTACTTCATAAATAATTCAACTTTTTAAAAAATATCCCATATTTCACATCATCAGAGGTGGAATTTTAAAAACCTTGTAACGCATTTTCCAATCAAACGCGCCCAAATAATAATGTTTCATGCTTTTTAACTTCAATTAACTTCAGCAATGACAGAACTGCCATACAGATTTTCATCCCTCATTTTCTAAAAAAGCTGGAGCACATGTTTATTTATTTCTAATCAAAAGATTAAAAATTAGAAAAAATCAGGACATGCTATTTTATAAGTACCTGTAGATAAAAAAATATTTTTTGCAACTAGGTACTCTAGTAGGGGCTCCGTGTTTCAAAAAAGATAGAGAAATGTTGATGTAGCTCATAATATCACAGCTACATGTTCCAGCATCAGGCTTTTCAATTCCTCATCCCGAAAATAAAACAATCACGAAACGGTCAACTACAGCATTCAAACCACAATGAGTCATGTAAGGACGTTCTAAAAACAGATGCTGGAGACTAGTCAGTCTTTAAACCCTAAAATTAACTTTGACTATMACCACMTGAACTAAACGMAATAGTTGCGTAGCATTAAAGTACCACAGAATAAAATTTCCTTCAGTCTGTCTCCAGGAAAAAGCCTGGTTACGTTCATGGTCGGACTACACATTTATTACACTCAAACAGTCGCATTATTGAACAGCAGTAAAAATGTAACCTGCATTATTTATTAGGTGCCAACTCCTATCGATTGGTGTTCGTAAACATTTTTCTAAGGGCTGCCCCACTCGCGACAGCCCTCGTAGGAAACGTGCCTTTAAACGTGTTTTTGCGACTTCTGACCTTTCATATGTTCTCATTTTATAGGAGATAACGTGCGACAGGGAAACATTTTTAATAAAGGCTGATGTGGTYTACCTGCTACTGTCAAATACAATTTAAATGGATTTACCCGTGCAAAAATGACGGGCGAAACTCGTTGGGATTGTGGCCCTTTGTTTTGTTAAGTGCCTTGGGCAAAAGAACAAAAGCTGTACGCTGAAATGCAGGCGTCAAACGCAGACCGCATGAGAGAAAAAAAATGTTGGCTCAACGCAGAATGTGTACCTCGCTAAGTTATAAACTGCGAAACTTCCAGTATAAATATTAATTACGATTTTATGTTCCTTCGTGTAACGCTGGAACAGTTTATAAAATATTAAATCATCTTGCAATAGGCCAAATTTTATGATATACAAGGTGTTTTCAAGGATCACGTATGAATAATGATGTCTAGGGTGTGGAAAGCGCCAAACTTGTTTATCAACATAAGCTGTGAACCATACTAACGGCTTTATTAAAATGCCGTGCAGAGTACACAATATAAGGTTTATTGGCAACGGGCGTGGGAAATTTTGATGGAATGTTTGCGTTACGAGTAATTGTCCCAAACTGCTGAAAACAGGGTTTACGATTGTTCGCCAATAAAACGGGTTACGTTATAGGTGGCAAGAAACCGGGAGAACCCCGGAATCGGTTGCGCGCCAGTTTGTATGGACCGCATAAAGGGCTGCGAGCTGGTATACCAAATAAGCAACCGCTTTGTAGTCAAAGAAGAGATAAGGGCACGGATGACTACCCAGCACTTTTCAAAAGGATGTACGCTAACCTACATGCTACCAATATCGATCGTGGCAAGGGCGTGGTTTATGGTCCTCGATGCGATTATTTATCTTGCATAATTAATCCTAGCATTTTTTGGGGGGAAAGCCATGCATCAGCTACACCAGATCACCTCAGCATGCAGTCCGCTGGTGACAGCGGAGGTCGTGGTGTGTTGGATTATTATTGACGCGCGCAACCTTTGACTACCTTACAACCTAGGAAATTGTGATATTACACGCAAAGAAATCAGGAAGTAGCACACAATCGGCCTGCGTCTTAATCGGGACAACCCTTTGAACGTACCCCATAAAGCACCAATTCGCGCCCTTGTCTTGCGGGTGGGTGTGTATACTCGTGAAACCGTTCACTTCCGGATATTAGCTTCGAGACAACTTACCGGGACAGTACAGCGTTGAATCCATAACAAAAGGAAACTTGAGGTGCTAGAGAAGTAATTAAAACACGTTCGTGCTCCATATTATCTGGACCACTGACATTACAACAACGAACACTTATTTGAATAGCTATGAACACAGCTGAACGTTCTACAGCTCGTGCATTTTGAATTTTATCGGGGTTGATCGGCCGCAGCGCGTTTTAAAGCCTCACCCCGCATAGTGTTTTTCGGCACGGGCGGCTGACAAACTACCGACGTCGGGCGTCACGACGACTAGGCCCGTTCAGGGACATCTCCCGAGCCGCGGCCGAAACAGCGCGGATGCTGTACTGCAGGAACTGACATGAGACTTTTTTGCTCGGCATTACGCATCTGCACACACAGCAAAACATCCGCCTTTACATGACAGTAACATCGCACAACGAATACTAAAAATAATAAGTGATTCGGGATGACTTCAATTTGGCACTTTCGCCGGAACAACGAACACCGACTGACGCGCTCAATCAGTCCCATCAAAACGTTATGCAGGCAACAAATCCCATGGGACGGCACTACGTTATGGGAAAAACGTGTCAGAAACCCACAATATTCGATTTTCAGCAAGTTAGTCGCTTTAGTTCGCTAGTTTGTTAAATGGGCAACAGAAACACATGGGCGGTTGTAAAATGCCAGTTTTATTGCTGTTATTACAAATTAGCAGTTAGAGAATTAATGTCCTCGTAAACACCCAGCCTTACCACTTTGTTAGGACCATGCCGCCTGCGCCGTTATCAATAAAAATTTTTGAAGAATACGCGAAACTGGTTGACACGGTGCGAACGCGTTCGATTAGCTCTTGCCAAGGCATGCGATAATCGTGTGCACTGCGAAAGAACGGAAGAAATGACCCACTCTTGCTATGCCAGCATTGTACCAAAATATAATTGGAAGGGTCCAAGCTGAACAGGGTGACGGACGCGGGCGCAACGCGCGAAATCGCATCATTTTCTCGATAGGCAACCAGCCAGACACTCCAAGTATGGAAGGTTACATATAACCAACGAACTACATTACTAAATAAAATTCGTTTTTCGGGAAAAATTTTATTTGGGCAGTACAAGAATAAATAATACTTTCACGACTAGTTTCGACGATTCAACAGATATTAGAGAAAATGTCATCTTTACAAGTAACAATCACAGATAAATTTTTTATCAGGGAGCACATTGGGTCTGTTTCTCTTCTCGATTTTAACTTGATAACAACCCAGTAACCATGGCAACACTTTAAAGTAAGTCAAACTATTGATAGATGTTTTCGTATCACTATGTTTACAGGGTTAATACAAGAGCTAATATTAAGAAGAGAAACCAGCCCATTAAGTACTGTGCAGGTAAGAGAAAAATATAAAGATATGACTAAAATAATACAAGCTTTCCCATTTCTCTAAAATACTAGGAGAATTTGGATTATCAATGGCATCCATTAACATACCTAGATAAGCTAAGTGGATAACAGTTAAAATACTAAACAAAATGCGCAAAAGGATGATCAAAGTGTCATTTCTTTTGCTTTTATGTCGGCAGTGGTGCTGACAAGGACGTATCTGAACGCAAGCATCAAAGTCCTGTGATAATTTATCTTGAAATCGTAACTGAATGTATGAAAATAAACCGATTGATAACAGGACAACTGCTATTTCTATATTAAATCCATGCAGTAATGATGAAATGAAGTATGTTGCAATAATTGCCCTAAACTGACCATAGGGTAATATCTTGCGATAGATATCTAAAATAAAGTCATGAAATCACAAGTCAAATTGTATCATGTTAAACTTACACTTCTTAAGAAATACGTGCATAGGGATGTTCCAACTTGTTACAACTGAAACTAAACTTGATGGAAATTCTATCTTTAACGGGTCGGTAATCTGGTATCGCCATTTTCCTGGCTGTGACTTATCATCAGTAAATCCTGCAAGCACCATTCCCATTTCAGAAAGGTATGAAACAAAGTAATGACTTGTACGAAACGTTAGTGCCATTCTATACGATTTGAGTAAGCTGAAAAACGGCCAAATTTAGTTGCGATTAAAAAAATAATTTATATGTATTACGCATTATTGCCTGTGAGGAAGTAGGTGCACCAGCAGTTAGAAATTATTAGGAACAGTAATGCAATTGCCAGGCACGTTAATATCCTAAAGCCCCAGCGCCAGTTCTAAAAATTACAATTAAAATTAATCAGATTCCTTGTAATTATACCTTACTCTAAGAAATGGCCTAGTCGTCACAGCACAGTATTCATTGAACGGCATCCAAGGACCAAAAAGACAATTAGCAGGACAACAGGCATATCCAGCGAATTCAAAAAATGAAGGTATTTTTCTGGCATACTGAAAATCATGGGCAAGCGAAAGTACTTTCATTACAAGCACCATTATAACTCCACGAATCTGAAGCCATACATGGGGATATGGATAGCAAAACTCACTGCAAAATACATGCTCAGTAAATATCATTCGAGCAAACATATTAACCTAAAACTTATCATACCAACAGAGATAATATCAAAACAACCATCGTAAAAGTAGTGGAACTAAAAGAAACCCTTCTGCACATTTTGTGTGAAAATCTCAATATTGCATAGCAGCTAATCAAGTAAGAAATAAATATACACAGTCTTACTGGGTCGTTTACATTCCACAGCATGGCTAAACCCAACATGCTGGATAATACATGGAAAAGTGGTTTAGGAAAGGTTCCTAAAAAAAAAGGAAAATAAAAGTAGATACATTCTAGCTTCATATTTTGAACTTACCGACTTGTACCATTATGCTAAATAGTACGTTATAAATTATCAGATCATATATATTTAGTGCAATACTGGCAAGTGATGGAACTACACAATTTGTATAAACCGTTTGTAGGTCTACATCGTCCATACCTTCCACAACAGGCACATCAGTATATAAGACATCGTCATATTCATAATCATATTCGTAATCATCCATTGTAGGGCCTGAAATAAAACATTCAAAGCATGCGGAGGTTTTGTATGCTCTTGTCAATATACTCACTAACTAAAACACTGACAATAGACCACAGGAACAAACGATTTTAACACCTTAACAAACAATGTACGTCATATTTCCGCTCTTCATTAATTAGTTGTGTCAGGTCTCAGGTGTGAATGAAAAAGCCGGCTTTAGAGAGAGCACCGGAGACTTGCTATAAACAAAAACAAATCAGGCATATAGGTTGGTAATTCACAAGGTCAACATATTATATAGATGGCAAAAATTCTACATTATTATAATCGATTCAACTTGGGCTGCAATCGACATAAATCGATTCGATTTTGCCATCTCTAAGAAATCTATTGCCAACACTAAGAAAATAGCTCCACCTTTTATTACAACCTGCAAAGTGGAAGAAGTGGTAACGTTAATACATACACTACGGTGTTTTTAGTTGTATCGAGACAACAGTTACAGTTAAACCGTGATTCTGATTGTGTGTGTTATATACAAACGGTAGAGGCGGTAATTTTGTATGTGGTCCCACCGCTATTAGTGGTGAATAATTCTTAGTGCTTGAAAAAAGGCTTTTGGTCCATTTTCGACTATTTTTTTACGATACGTAATCTATACCGTTAGATTTATAAATTATTTAAATCATGAGCACGCCGGTGAAGAAGGTTCCCATTCATTTACAGGTAGGTTGCGTACATACGTGTTTACGCCTTATTTACTACGGAATTGCATAATTCGTTAATTAGCATTCGCTAGAGCTTTGATGTGCACATCCTGTTCATTCACACTCTATTTACACATCGTCGAAAAATATTGATTTTGTGTGTGTTAGCACAGACTGGTATAGAAATATTACTTAACGCATTTTTAAATGCAAGGAAGCTGTGGCGTAACTCGTTTAAAAATATAGCACATGTAGAAAATGTGTGTAGAAAATATATATTGGAATCAAGCAGTGCAGTAATAAAAAATATTTCTTTTATAGGTATAGCTGTAAACTAACTAGAATCTATCTGTTGTTTAGGTATATATTCTGTCAACTCTTTATTTTGCGTAGTTTTTTTTTCTTTCGTAATTTCACATTTAAATTTGGAAACATTTGAATTGTAATTTATATGCCACCAGGAAAATAGACCCTAAAAATATATTTTTGCCTACGCCACTGAGGGTGAAAACCAATTGGTCCGTTTGAATTTGACGGTGCTCTATTTATAAATTAGTAAAAATAGTCTCCATCCCCCACAACAAACAGCCGTTGTGTCTCATCAGTTTAATTAAGCATGATACACTTGCAGAGCTCCCAAAACCGTTTATTAATCAAAAACGGTAGAATCATCAACTCCGACAAAACCGAAGATGCAGATGTGTACATTGAGGACGGGAAAGTCAGCATGATCGGATCCAACTTGATAATACCAGGAGGGACCCGAGTAATTGATGCCCGTGGAAAGTACGTGATACCCGGTGGCATAGACCCACATACACATTTTGAATTTGAATTCATGGGTACTACCAGCGTAGATGATTTCTATCAAGGTACTAAGGCTGCAATCGCTGGGGGCACAACGATGATAAGTGAGTATTAAAAACATTCGAAGGGTAAAATTTTATTTCAAAAATTTCAGTTGATTTTGTAATGCCCAAAAAAGGCGAGTCACTCCTTGATGCCTATGCTTCTTACCGACAGAAAGCCGACGATAAGGTTTGTTGCGATTATGGTCTTCACGTGTGCGTTACAAGTTGGAACGATAAGATCCGTGAAGAAATGACCAATTTATGTAACAATTACGGGATCAATTCATTCAAAATGTTTATGGCGTACTCATTTATGCTCAATGATTCCGAACTGTATTCAGTCTTCGAACACTGCAAAAAAATAGGTGCTATAGCTCAGGTCCATGCTGAAAACGGATCTATAATTGCCAAAAACGTGGAAAGATTGTTGGCGAAGGGCGTGACGGGACCAGAAGGACATGAACTCTCGAGACCCGAGGAAGTTGAAGCTGAAGCTGTTAACAGAGCTTGTGTTATAGCCAGACAGGTAAGGTATCTTTTGTTTTGCAATTATGGTTTGCAGTGTTGTAATCAGTGCCTGTGTGTAATCAACAGTAACAGTTTTTATTTAATTTTCGTAACACTTCATTATTTTGTATATATATCTATACCTGCACAGTGCAAACAAATTTTAAAACAAATTTACTCTTAAAATTTGTCTCAAAACAATCATCTTGTTCTTTAAAAATTATGTATAAATTGTATTTAAACTGACCAATTTGGATTATAAATTGAAATTAGAGTTGTTGTTTCGCGGTGCTGGGAATTATTTTATATTTATAGGTAGATTGTCCATTGTATGTAGTGCATGTAATGAGCAAGTCGGCTGGATTAGCTTTAGCACAAGCATGCAAAAATGGTACCAATGTGTACGGTGAAACTTTAGCAGCCGCTCTAGCGACTGACGGTTCACACTATAAGCATTCCTGCTTCCAACACTCTGCCGGTCACGTTCTGAGTCCACCTCTGAGACTGGACCCCACAACACCACAATTTTTAATGAACTTGTTAGCACAGTAAGTTCTTCATTTTATTTTCTCATCTCATTTTATTTTTTTCATTATCACATTAATTCGCTAACATTGTAACCCTGACTTTCTATCTTGCCTGATACTGTCATCTTTTTGTCATGTGTATACTTGCTATATGCAAAAATTTGTACCAGCAAACAAAATGCATGTTGTTTAGCAGTCTGTCGCTTTAAATTAAACATAAATTCTCATACAATAAACAGAGATAACTTGAAAATTATCTAATATTTGCTGACCCATTTTATTTAAAAATTAAAAAAAAATGTTTCTGTTATCTTTTGTGTTGTGCTGTAATAAAGATAAATATAACAGATAAAAGTGGGTATTTTTGGCAGTTATCTGTTTACTGTGCCGTCATATATGAAGGAACTACCTTTTTTTATAAATGAAATGTTTCTTGTGTACTAATATCTGATAAGTAGGTATATGCAGTATGTCCTGGTAAACATTAGTAATCTCTCATGAGTATGCAAAGCACACCAAAATAACCCTACTTTCACATTTTATTTTTACAACGCACCCCAATGGAGATGTTAAGCCCCTAAATTTTAGAGAAAAGCTTCTCAACCCCATAAATTTTTAAAGAATAACATTTTAAAATAATTTTTAGATTCCCTCATTTTTCTAATAATCAAGTTTGAGTATTCTATGATTAATAACAACTTAAATAATTTAAGGCTGAGAGAGGATTTTAAACTCCTGGATATAAAAATGGATGAACTAGGTATAGAATTATAAGTTTTTTGGTTAGGTTTCATGTAGTTGTTACTTACAAAACATACAGTTTTCCACCTCGAAGTATAATAAGGACATACCTGAAAAAACCATGAAGTTATTGAACTTGCTCAAACTAGTTATATACAATTTGAGACCACAAATTTCTCAACACGTTTCACTTTTAAAAGATATTTCTACAGTAAATAGTAATGTGAGTTTCAATATATTATAATTTTTTTTGAAATTTACAAGACTTTTATTTTTTCATAAATTGTTTTTAATGGTTGATGTTGGTGCAAAAAATGATTAGGTACAATTTTAAAGGACACAATTTTATCTACCGATGTTATATACACAATATTTCTATAAATCAAACTACTAGGTTTCTACATTTTATTAAATTTCCCATTTCCTTCTGAAACTGTTCAAAGTTGCTAAAGAACAAATATTACAAAAAAATGTTACACTATTTTAATATTTGCCTAGGTTAAAAGCACACATGAAAGTGTTAATAGAAGAGGGCTAGTATATCTAGTACAATTTGCATGCACTAATATGAAGGAGAAGATAAAGATATAATCAAATAAAAGTAAATATGGCATACTAAACACTATATGATCATAATGAGAAATGTAAGAAAAAAATAAACAATTCTATTGAAATGCCCACAATTGGTGACCAGCGACGCTCCTGCGCCTGTGTGTTGCCTATCCATCAGCTTAAGTGGGGATGCTGTGAAACAATCGTTCATAAGAACATACAATGCACACACTCAGTACAGCAGCAGCACACACAACACACATATCTTTCTCCATCGAAAAAATCTCTGAAAAAAATTACTAAAAAAGATTTTAGTTATAGAAAAATAATTGGTTTAAAATTGGTATAAGTACATTTACTCCTTAAAAGGTTATGGGGGTTAAACCTGTAAAAGGTAGCTATCCTTTGCTATAAAAACATAACGAGGGATAAACCGCAGAAGAAATAGTGTACATCAGAAATCCTTTTTGGTATAATGAATAATACAAATTGTGACCGATCACTTTTCATATCTGTAAAAATTGAAATATTTTAAAATAAAATTCATAAGTTGTTGTTACAATAGGTGATTTTCAAAAGAGTTTCAATTATAGGAAATCATTTAATGCCAACTTAACAAACTGTTATTTTTTAGTGTTGACGATTTTCTTTTGTTTGTAAATTATATTTAGCTGTAGCACAAATAATGTAACATATTGTCAAAATGTCAATGTAACAGTGACAACTAGCAGCTTTATTATTTATCACAGCCAGTTTGATAAGAGCAAAATGATACTGGTTAAGTAGAGAAAATGTTAATATACAGGGTGTATCACAACTTATCTGAAAAATTTTAACCACATGTAGGTATATATATATATAAAGTCGATTTGTTGAAAAAAATCTAATGAAAGTTTGACAGAAAACGAGAGAAACAATTTTAAAGTTTGGAAAAGGGAAGTTTAAAAATTGCATAGCATGCATAAAATAACTGTTGTTAACGTCATCTTTTGACAGTCAATCTGCGATAGACTTATTACTTAATGATACATATCTGGCTAACAAATTCTCTAAATAGTTATTTCAGATATTCTTTTGAATATGCATGTCATTGTCATCCATAAAATCTAAAGTATCTTCTTCCGTTTCTAAAAAGCGATGTTAACAAACCACGGTTTGGGTGTTAACTACATTAGCACATGGGTTACCTCCATAAAAATTAAATGATTAGCCAAACATCTATTGCGATTTTCTTTAGCAAACAAAGAAAGGGAAGCAAAGAAGGAATTTTGTCATGCTTTTCTGTTAAAAGGTCTCATATTTAAGCATTAAAACTACGTCCATCAACTCCTCGTTACTGTACACATATGTCATTTTTGTTAAAATGAACTAAATCAAACGGCACTTGGACAGTCTATCGCAGATTGACTCACAAAGGGTGACATTAACAATTTTTAAACTTCAATTTTCCAAACTTTAAAATTTTTTTTTCTCGTTTTCTGTCGAACTTTCATTAGATTTTTTCTTGAGAAATTGTCTTCTTATATAAATACCTATATGTGGATAATTTTTTTCGGATAAGTTGTGAAACACAATGTATAGAGAAAGAGTATCTTTTTTCTTTACAAGGCCCAAAGAAAAAAATCATATTTTTGAAAAAAATTCTTACTCGTAAAGTTGAAATGTGGAGTGTTGAAAATGGGCGACATATAAAGCATTTGTTATAGTTCATTTTTGTATGTTTTTTTTGTATCATTATAAAGCTTTATTCTTATTATTATGTTCATTTCACAGATTTTTTTTATCATTCAATGTTGATAATAAGATTTAAAAAAATGTAACTTGAAGGTTTTTCTTTTATCAAAAATTTCATTTGTCTTGATTACAGCCTCCTATTTTAATTGTTTGGATATAATACTTAGAAGACTAATAGAAATAGATTTGTAGTTGCACTAATATAGTGATGCGGTGTTTTTGTATTTTTGCACATATTGTTAAATTTAGCAAGTAGCCCAGACGTCATTTTATAACAAAATGTTAAACACCGCTGAAATGGCCGATCTTAAGAAGACTAAATATAGTAAATGAGGTACCCTAAATCCCAAATCAGAAACCACAAAAGCTATAATACACAGCAAGTTCTATTTAAACTAACAAAGTTAACATCTACTTCCGGTATGAGCAGAAGTTTTAATGTATTTTCAAGATTACTCGAAAACTGTTAATAACATGTACCTATAATATTAGGCAATTAGTCATTACATATTTAATAGCGTAGAAAAAATGCACCATTGTGTTTAAGAAAATCAAGTTATCCATGCTCGAACTGTGTGACATCTTTATCATACTTAAGAAAAAATAGTTGTACATAACTCTTTGATATAGTCACATCCTTACTCAGTACAGGGTGAAAATTGCACTCCGCTATTCTTTCTATTATTTTAGGAGATATTACAAATTTTACAAACACTGCAAATGTAATTTTTTTGCAAAATGTCAAAAGGGAAACAAAAAATGCAGTTCTATATTGGGTGTTCCATTTGAAATAACAAAGTTAGAGTCTATTTCCGGTATAACTAAAAGTGAAAAAATACTGAAAATCTTTTTAAGTAGACGTCCTAAACACGCTTTCACATTATCAAATTTTTTAACTTTAATATCTTATTCAAAAGCTTCTAATAAACCACTCAGGTGCATCACCCTGTATACTTAGTCATGTGCCCTTAGTTATGTTAAAATAAAAAAAAATTGATATAACGAGGGTTGATAATTGCATGGTTCACTACACAAATACATTTTGATTTATGTATGTTTTAAAGTAAATAAATTAAAAAACAAAAGTTGCAGATTGTATCAACAAATTATTGTCACACTGTATAAATATACGTTGATTTTAACGATTAATAACAACTTGTCTTAAAAGACACATTTGGCTTCAACGTAACAGCTAGCAAACACTGACAAGACTGACAAGTAACATGCAAATGGCGTGTAGTGCGCACACACATCTTAGTACAATTTTGTCAAAAGACTCGGTAAATCCTCATACATCCTTGGAAATCATTGGAATTCCAATTAAATCCCCGGAAATCCCCGCAAATCGTACGCACTTTACACCAAAAATCCTTTGCGGTTTGCCGCTCAAAACTTAATGATCTTAAAGAATTGTATCAAAAACATAATTTTGACAAATCCAGTTCCTACTCTTTTATTAATTGTATTGTTAACCTTAGGGGTAAATATATTGGTTAGGGTGCTGCGTAAAAAATATAGTAGGGCTACACAAACATCTCAGAAAAAAATTTAGTGAGTAGCTAAGAGAAAACTAAACTCATGAGCAACTGCCTCCTCATACGATATTTATATGCATATCAGAAGAAAGCAAATAGTCAGAAGGTGCGCATTTGATAAAAGTATAAAAAAGGGCACCATTATTACTGACAAAAGGCGAACTGCTAAACAAACATCCCTTTTGCTAGCTGTTGTCTTTTGTTCATACTGTACAGCACTATAAGTAAAGCTCTGAATGATGTACTGGTGTCCCTGGTTTGTTGTCTGTCTGCATGCATGTGTATTCGTTGCCCTAAACAATTTTGAATGCAGGTGAATGTGCCTCTTTATGTGGAAAATGTATCGTCTGGGGAAAGTGGAAATGTCATTAAAGATAAACGTGCCAAAGGTCAAATTCTTTATGGGGCGGTGCTAGCATCGTCGCTTCTTGTGGGTGATCCACGCAAGGCTACCCTCATTACTGTTCCACCTATAAGATCTAACCCAGAGGGTCCTTTACAACTCTTGGGGTTACTGGCATCGTAAGTCATTGTATAATATTCCTAACACTAACCAAATCGTGCTCTAATGGTAGACATACTTAAAACAGTCTATATTTTTAGGGATGATTTACAAGTCACTGGCAGTGATAACTGCACATTCAATAAGGACCAGAAGGAAATGGGTATTAAAGATTTCTCAAAAATCCCTAATGGAGTTAACGGTGTTGAAGACCGAATGTCTGTAATTTGGGAGAAGGGTGTTGAAGCTGGAATTCTCGATCCACAGAGATTTGTGGCAGTCACCAGTACAAATGCCGCTAAAATCTTCAACATCTTCCCCAAGAAAGGATGCATCGCGGTTGGCTCCGATGCTGATATAGTCATTTGGAACCCAAGACGTACCAGGGTCATATCAGCTAAGACGCACCACCAAGCCGTTGACTTTAATATTTTCGAAGGGATGGAATGCCACGGTGTTCCAGAGTATGTAATAGTGAACGGTCGTGTATGCGTAGATGATGAGCAACTGAAGGTGGCACAGGGTTATGGGAAGTTTGTTGGAACTGAAGTGTTTCCACCATTTGTTTATGACCCAGAGAGGGCTGCTAAAATTGCAGATGAAATCGAGGAGCTGAGAATTCAAGACTCCAACGATGTAATGAACAACAAACTTGCAAAGGTTTGTTTGAAGATTATGTTTTGCTGAAAGTTAGTTTAATTGTTGTTGTAGATTAATTTGGAGCCAAAAGTTTGTGTTACCCCCACCCTACCGGATTCTGTCGTCAGCACACCTTCTTGTAAGGGCCCAAGGCCAGAGGGGCAAAGAAACATCCAGGATTCTACGTTTTCCATCAGCGGTAAATATTTTAAAGGGTGCCATAAACTTTTTTTTTATAACTTTTTCATTTATCAACAGAGGATTTGGATGTGGAAAAGAAAACTTCTATTCGTGTAAGAAACCCACCAGGTGGCAAGTCGTCGGGATTTTGGTAAAGCAGCAGGTATTAATAGCAGGCTTAGGCTTCATATGATGGATAAAAGTTTTTCACTGGTACCAAAGCTTGTATATTCTTCCAAGTTTAATAGCGTAACTTTTCACGTAGGAATCATATCTATGTTGAGCTAAGATTTGTTATGTTTTAATAGTAATTTATTATTTGCACCCATTAAATAATATTTTGTTGAGTACAAAAACTTTTAATGCAATTGGTCTTGTTATATATCTGTTAAATTTATTGGGATATCTAACTCGTACACCTTAATAACATTGAAATTAATAACAAATGTTTGCAACTTTTTTATTATAAGTGTTAAGAATATAAAAAAGTATATGTTTGATGACAAAAAATAAAAACTAGCAATATAACTTCCCCCTGTATTATGTGAACAGCAGCATTATGACTTAAATGTGGTAATTACTGTGTCGTGAATTAGTTTCCAGAAATAATAGTTAATCAGGTGTATATGCCGTTTACTACATTTACTGTGGCTATATTGCAGTTATTATTTATTTACGCGCTCAAATGCTATGTTTTCACTAATATCTAACTAATACATTTTATACCAATGTATGTTTTAATTTAATAAAACACTTAAATATAGTGTAATGTTTTACTTAGCGTTATAGATTGATTTTATGACAGGAGTGTATAGTTATTCCTACCAAGAGAAATCACATACTTGATATTGTTACGGCATTCGTGTTTGATAAATCTGGATTTCTGATTTAAACTCTTTATTTATAGCAGTACTAAAATACACTAAACTATAACACTACAAATTCAATTAGCCACTAACTGAAACACTACAATTCAAAACACTTACAAGCAGTTAAATCGCCTTTGTTGCTTGTTCTTCGCTTTGCCATTTTTCAAATAAGAATGATACCACAATGTGTTCATTATGGTATGTAACCTTCATGGGCATGAGAGAAACCTTAGGCAACTGTTTGAACTTCAGTCTGGTTGCCTAATCTACAGGCGCTGATTTCCCTCTTCATAACAATATACAAGATAGTGTATATGTATTATATAATGAGCCACACTTCACCTACATATATTTTTTGCAACAATCAAAAAGTTGACCTTCAATAAGATGGCTTCTACGGATGAAAAGAAATCGTAGTGACAACAGTAGAAATGCTGCACAAGAAAAACAGTTCACATAGAATAGGGGGACACAACAACATTTTAATTGGGTGAAAGCATTGAGGAGCCAGACAATACTGAGGAACAGATATACATTATCTACAGACTTCAAGGACAGCATGGTATTATTATACAGAGATTAAAAAGACATGGAAACAAGCTTAGACACAGAAAATCAGGATAGCGATAAAGAATCTCTAATAGGGAAAAAGTAATGCACACAGACTAAGCAAGATACAGGAGCTTGCCGGCAGCAGCAGAAATGCATACCATACGCTTGTTAAATCAGTGTATCCAATTAAGGTCAAAAATCCCATTCTAATACTGTTCTACAAGATGTTCCTCAAGGTGCCCCTCTATATGTTATTTATAGATCTCAGATCTGTAAGTCAGAGATGGTCAATCTGAAGAATTGTTGTCAAAACAACCATATTTTTTATTAAAGATTACTATTTGAACGTACCTATTTATTAAGCACGATTCTTAACTAAATAGACCACTGTTTTTGAAATTTAAAGTTATTGATATTAATGTAGACCGTAGATACATTAATGACTGCATATAACGAACCCGCTTTTGGTGAACTTTCGTTCATAGCGAATCTTAAATTTTTGGTGTAACCGTAAAAGTTTCTGGTTATAAAGAACCAGTAACAGCTCGCGATTCATTGCAATTCTTAGCTGAATCGACCTTGGGTATAAAATTTTATGTATTCAGTTTTCAAGTGCCAAGCTTTACATTTTTTTTTAAATTAAGGACTCTGCCTGCTTATGTCAATTAAGTAACTCGTTAGGTATCTATTTTATTATACTATTAAATTGTATACATATACATGCCTTGCGCGGGATTCAAACCTGAAACCTCTCGCCCCAGAGGCAGACATGTTACACCATGGACTACAAACGCCGTGCAAATAACGTCATTTAAGCTTCCAAGTTCGGTAGGTAGTTAATAACTTCATTAAAAAAAGGAAAAACTACTTAGTAATCAAAGGATTTGCCATGTTAGCTCTCCTAGTTCCTGTCGTTAGAGGAAGATCAACAGAACCATTTTTAACTAGTTAATATTTTTTTTCTGTTCTATAAAGGCAAATAAAGTAATAACGATTCTAGTCTTAAATTATGTGAGTAGAAAAATGAAGATTATTTATTCCTTTTGGATGCCAAATGCAAAAATATAGTAAATGATAAACAAAGAATTTTAAATAAGTATTAGCAATGTAGATAATGGGGATGTATTACAGAATACTGGCGCTTGACAAGTTGGCGTCAGCAAATGTATGTTATTAGATCATACTTTAGTAAATGGGACGTACTTAGCGTAAAAAATAAAAACTTGTTTTCTGATATTAGCACTCAACGTTTATTACGAACTTCGCTTATAGCGAACCGTTTCGTAGGTCCCTTCACGTACATTATAAGCGGACACTACTATATTTAAAAAACGATGCGTGATGATGACTCATAAGGTATGAAAAGGGTAGGAAAGAAAAATTAATAACCAAAAATGAGATACCTATGCAACTTTGAAACGAAAAAAAGTTCTGTAGTTTTTAATGGCTTAGACTACAAGTATCTCCAGTATTGTTGGTTACGACCTACTGGTTTTCTGTACCCTGACATTTAGGCAACCTACAACGCACTCTGCAAGACGTTTAACGTTTAACCTCACTATTTCCTTTAAATTGTTTACAAGGAACGATACAAATTCGCGAAGAGGCGAGGAAATTTTTGAAATATGTGTGGCCGTCTGGCGTGGTATGCATTAATCCTCAAGTAGCTAATAAATTCTGACAATGTCAATTTAGCACTTTGGACCCAGAGCACTTAGAAGGTGCTTGCAGTTATCTTGACAACAACTTTCTATGGACCAAACCAAAATGGATAAAGACAAAACACGACTACAAGCCTTTTTACAATGGCCCACCGACCACTACTCTGCCAGTATTAACACACAAAAGTCACTTTTTCAAAGATGCAAACCCAAACTATCCGGAATATGTACTAGTGCCTATGCGATGGTCCATGACTATACCTAGGGTAAAATATAGTAATAAAAAATAAGTATAACATTCTCCATGATCATTTTAGCAACAAAATAGCAAGAGTACGTACCATACACACAATGCACGTTTGGAAAGTCTAATGCAATCTCCATTATATTCGAGGAATGTTAGTGAAGGGCGAAGATGTGTTATAATAGCAGATGGGTTCTATGAATGGCAGACTACTCAGGGGGAAACCAAGAGACAACCTTATTTTATCTACAAGAAGCCATGGGTATAATGAATGTTCTTTAATATAAACCTGCTGATGGACATATTTGTAGTTCCATTCAGATGAAGGAGAAATGCACTGGGATAAATATAATGGATGGACAGGAAAGTACATGATCAAACTAGCTGGAGTATTTAATATTTTCGAGGATGAAGATGGCTATTATTGTTCATGTTCTGTTATAACAACAGAATCAAATGATTCATTTTCTTGGTTGCATCACCGTATGCCAGTGTTATGTGATTATGACTATGCAATACAAGTAAAAGATAAATCAGTAGCCAAGAAAACCACTCTTAAACAGTTTTCATTGCAGGACTGGGTTAATAAAAAAAGTATGTCTTCAAATGAAGTAATTAATTATTTGGAATCAATGACTGATGTGCAATCTTCATGTTTGCCAATTAAATATTACCCTGTTGATGCAAGCTATGTAAATAATTCAAAACTAGACCATCCTAAGTGTATGGAAAACTTTAAGCTAAGGTGAGGAAAGTCTGTCACACAAATCAAAGTTGTATCTTTTTGTGGTCTTTTCAGGAATAAAACTCTGGATTCCTGGTTTGCAACAAAGAAACTATGAGATCTCGTTGATTAATTATGTTATGTCCATATAAATGTATTGACCTTTAAATAAAGTTTTATGTTKTTTCATTAGTTTTTTTTTAAACTTAGATGAACTGTTTTACTGTTTAGTCCCTTTTATCTGTACCCATCCATTTCTCAGAATTTTGCACTAAAGAATTTGAATTTGTTTGCAAAGATGCTTTGCTCAACATATATTAGGTCTAAAATGTATCAGTATTGTATTATCTGACATTTTGTGAAAAAAATATAATTGGAATACTTGAGAAAAATTGAAATAACTTCAAACTAAAACACTTTTTTTACTTCGAGTTTTCAAACCCATCATGCTATCGTAACACCACTTTCCTGACATTCAGTTAAGCTTGGAGCTGGCAGTATTAGTATTAGAAAAAAAGTATGAAATCGTAAATGGAAATTAAGTGCTTAAAGAAACTGTTCAATTCATCCTCTGATGTATCGAAAGTGCCACCAAAACTTTTCGGAAAGCAACTTGGATTCTGTTCTTCGGTATAGTTATTTTAGGTTGAAAAGTGGAACCCACTTGCTTGGAAAATTTTGATTTCAAAAATTCTATTGCTATTATTTGGATGATCTTATTCAAACCACATGGAACATATTACGGCAATTGGAATATCATCGCTCATTTCTTTAAAAAATTAGGGAAAATGATTCCTCAGAATTCCTGCTCATGGTGATGTTAACAGAGGTGCTGTTTTCAAATTTCAAGAATCTTCAGTAATGATAATTGATGGTTCAGAAAACTATTACAGTGGAATGCAAAACCATCAGACTAGGTACTACATGGTTATAAAAAAAATTTTTGGTTTTCTTGGTATAACGTTTTTAACATTCTGTATAAGTGTTGATTTATGCAACACTACATGTGGGGATTATACTACAGAACCCAGTACCAAAATATGATTTTCTTCTGTTCCCATAAAATTAATTATTTAAGCCGTTAAAATATGCAACAGTTTTTTCCTAGGTTATTAAATGGAACGATAGGGGTCTATTTAATCTGATTTCGTGGAAAATTGTAAGTTTTATACTTATCCTACTTATGGTTTCCTACTCCATCACAGAGTACCTACCGTTTTGTAGTTTTGCATGCAGCGATAGAGATGTAGACAAATTCGTATTACCTTGCATAATAAGCTGTTACTAACACACTTAAAACATTCTGAACAGCCTCGATTGGTTCTGTCGTTTCACAGTCGCGTTTAAGCTGGCTTATTTTCTCTAATAAGTGCACAATTTTTCTCATTTTTACACAGCACTTTAATGCTTAAAAAAGAACCTTTCAACATCGGGTGGAATATTTCGGTTTCAGGTACTGACATAGTACCTAAGTTACTTTAGAAATTTGAACAAATTATATCTGATTAAAATAAAATCATAATTTTGATGTCACTGACAATAAAACTGTCGTAGAAATAGGGTGAGACAAACCTGGTTACGAAGCAATATCTATAAGTTTGTAATAATTTACTGGAGCTTTGAATTAAATTGTAGCTGTGTCATTATGCTCGGAATTTTAACGCTCAAGCCTGCAGATTTTAATAGTCATGAATATTGGGAAAATTTTTATAAACGCTGTTGAAAAGAAATACTTTATTTTGACAATACTGAGCGTTATTTAATTTTTTTATTACAACTAGCAGGATGAATATAATGCATATGTGGATATAATGCATTCCGAAATGTATGAACACTGATCAGAAGTATGTTGGTGTAACAATGTCGAAAGAAATGTGCCGCTGTTTCGAAGATTCCTCAAACTTTTTGCATCGCATTGTCACTACGGGCGAAACATGGATCCATCACTATGACTTCAATGGTTATTGTTTCACTTAAAGAAAAGAGAACAGAAAACTGCATTTTTTTGTAAATATTAAAAATAGGGTACATAAAGTATTAAATTCTGTGATTAATTCACTGGGGAGCATAACTTTAGCCCAACCTTGAATTATTAGTTTTTCTTAGCCAAATGCAAACGTAATTTAAAAGTAAGTTACACGAAGGATTTTAAAAGAAATAAAAATAATAGGCACTGGACTATTTAAAGTAATTTATTAATAATTTCCATAACTAACTGAAATAATTTCTAAAATTTGCGTGGTGCATAACTTTTAGGTGGCTGTCATCGAACGTCAAATMCATGTTTATACAGGGCTTGTATAAATGATTCATGCAACGCGGGCGGCGCTGATTTCTGAATTCTTTGTGCCGCCTTTATGTAACTGCTGCCAAGCTACAAAATGCACGACGATCGTACTGAAGTTAGCAGGTGAATGTCACCCCACAGCTCCGAAATGTGAGCTTTCTGCAGCCTTAAAGTTAATCCCACAAAACCCTACAGAATAGGTAAATACACACTCCCAGGCATTTTCTCATATTAAATTATATCAAACAATTCAAAAATCGGCAGATGACAAGTATATGTCACTTTCCTAAGAGGCGGCAAATTGATTTAATTGATAATTTCCATAAGCGCCCTGGATGCATGAATCATTTATAGAAACCCTGTATTTTGTTATTAAATATTATTATTAAATCACTGTGTTGTAACAGTTGTGTTAAAAATGTCTCGTGCTGAGTGACATGGAAAAAGGTAAAATCTTGGCTTTTTGAGATGAAGGCTTTAGTCGCAGAAAAATTGCTCAAAAAATTAACCGGTCTCGTAAAGTAGTCGCCAATTATTTGAAAAACCCAGAACAGTATGGCACAAACAAAACAATTTGACCAATTTCGGTGATCCAGCTTTATTCGAACTTTAGTTCCTAGTTGAGATTCTCTTAAACTTATTTTGTTGTTAGCATAAAAATTCTGTTTTTCTCTTAGTTTACGTAGCTCACTCGTGGCATGGTTAATTAACTTAGGTTTCAATTTTTCTTCAGTGGCTGGTACTAATGAGCGAGTTAGTCTGCTAAATAGTCTTTGATTGGGAGATCCCACCTGTTCATTTCTCGGAGTATTACGCCAATTGAGAAGGGCTAGTTGATAATCAGTTTTATACAGTAGCATTAGTTCAGGAGATTTTTTACTACTTGTACTGCTCGTTCAGCTAATCCGTTTCCCTGTGGGTGATGCGGACTGCTTGTAGTGTTATTWWATTTCCATTCAGCTTTTAAATCTTTAAATTCACGTGACGTAAACTGCGTGCCATAATCAGTTACTAATGTTTCAGGGATTCCATGCACAGCAAACCAATTTTTGAGGTAATAAATTGTCTCTGTTGATGTCTGATGTTTCATTTGTTGAAAATCTATAAATTCAGAGTAGCTATCACAAATACATAGGTTGTGCTTGCTCTTGAATTGAAATAAATCGGATGCTACCATTTGCCATGGTAGTATATTGGTATTTCTCTGCTAAGTACTGGATTTTTTGAATTAGATTTTTGTGTTTTCTCGCAAACAGCACACTTTTGGACCATTTCCAATATGTCTTGATATTGCCCTTTCCAATAGAGAAGTCTTGCTCTTCTTAGGTAACTTTATATTCCTAAGTGTCCTGCATGTATAATTTGTAACATTTTGGGCACTTGTGATCGTGGAATTACAATTTTTTTCGCATTTGAAGATAATTCCTGCATAGTACGACAGTTGTTCTCGGAAGTTGAAGTAATTCTTTATCTCTTGAGGAACTTCTGTAATTTTTTTTGGAATCCGATTTAGAATATATGTAATTAAAGTTTGAAGTTCAAAATCTTTTTGTGTAGCTTCTATTAATTCTTCTTTGATATTCTTAGAATAATCATTACTTCCATTTCTTCATCTTCGTTTTTGAAAGTATTGCTATCACAGTCGTGTGTCGGCAATAGGAAGTTCTTCACCTTCTTTATCATTATCATTTTCAGAAATATCTTCGACTGCATTAACTTTCTTTTCGCAATTTTTTCTTGTTTTCTTGCTTTCAGTAAAAGATTTGCTTGCGAAGTGACTTTCTGCCGCATTTTTCACACTTTTTGTTGAATGCTGGACAAGACTTCGGTTTATTCGCTGTGCCACATCTTCTACAGTCGTATATGTCTTCTTTCTCACCTAAACATTTTTGTTTCTTGAGTAGCTGAATCCTGCTGGTATTAGCGACTTCTGTTTCTTGTAATTGCTTAGTTGCTTGTTTACTAACTCTACATATGGATGCAGCTTTTTCTAGTGTTAAATTATCTTCAGTTAGTAATCTTTCTCGTACCTGGTTTGTTCTGATTCCAAATACAATTTTGTCTTTTAGGAGTTCGCCATGCAGGTCTCTAAATTCATAGTTTTAGCTTGAGTTTTGATTCTTGTTAGAAATTCGTCAAATGGCTCATCTTTTTGTACTGCCTTGAAAAAGCTGTATCTTTCAAAATAAATACTGGTTTTTAGGCTAAAATAAGCTTCAAACTTGCTTTTTATTGTGTCAACGTTATTCTTTCCTTCCCAGTTTTTCCATGCGCTTGACATGTCATTTGTTACGACCAGTTGTTTTGGTAGACGAATTCCCATTACCCCATTTTGCTCATGCAGTATAGATTACTGTTGACTTGAGTTTTCATCTGTCATTATTTAGATGTAGTTTAATTTGTGATTATTTTTTAATTTTCAACCACTTCTGACACCATGTAACGTAGCGGCGTATTTATAATACGTACGGACGTTAGTAGTAACTAAATAATGTTTATTCAAACGATAAACTTTTTAGAATAACGTGCAGTACTTAATGGTTGACATATATCAGTCTTGATGTCTAGATATCAACTGACTTGGCCAACTGCTTATATTGTTTTTATGTTACAGGATTCATGTCAGTAGAGAGTCGATGGTTTGAGTGCCCTCTAGTTCACCTGGCATGAACCCAATTGWAAACCTTTGGAGCATCTTAGTTCGGCGAGTATATGCGGATGACCGACAGCATGCCGCCATAAATGAACCCAAAAATTCATTAGAAGAGGTTTGGGCCAATTTGAAAGCAAGCATATTAAATAATTTGGTTGGAAGCACGAATTCTAGAATTTTTGAGCTAACTAGGAAGAATGGAGGTCAAACCCATTATTAATTTATGCAGGAGCGCCAGCTTTTAAAAAACCTCGTGGGTGCTCATGCTAACATAATGGTGAAAATCGTATCTATGAATCCGTCGAATAGAGCTCAATAGGTACACATGCAATATGACAGAAATATGTATGATATAAATAGAAAGATACATAAGAGGCAAAAAATAAGTACAAAAATGCTAGATTTGTTCTAGTGCCTTTGTTGGTACCAGCATTATTAAGTTATCAACAAACTTTTTTATGAAAGAAAATGTGTTCAGTTCACTACAGAACGAGAGGTAGAATGTGGAGTACTCTTTTTTGAAACCAAAGATATATGAAAAAATTATAAAATAATACTGTATTGGTAATGGAAACCAACCTTATCGGGGAGGTATATAAACTACGTCTCAAATCATTCGACGCAAGTTAAAATAAACTTTGTAAATCAGATGAAACATAGAATTATTAAAATAACATATGCACAATTTATTGAGAAAAATTAAAAAATTTAGAATATTACTAATACACAATTCATACCCGAGAGCGTTGATAAATAAAATCTTGTATTCTACTACTGATTTATCAACACTTCATGTAACGCAAACACAGCTAACGGTAGKATGCAGGGTGACGTGGGGCAGAGGGTAAATCATGATCCTATGGTTGACAAAAACCTACAAACAGTAGATCATAGAATGTATGTATCTCTACCAAACATTACTGGATTGACAACAAAATTAATCAGAACGTTTAAAAAATGAAAACATAAAAATTACAATTGAGAACAAAAAGCATGGCTCAACCCTACTCGCAACACTAAAATCAAAAATACCTGCAAAATATCATGCAAATGTTCCATAAATATGTTTGGAATGTGAGGATTGTGAAGGCAAGTACACACAGGACAGGTATCACAATGGATGGTTAATAGATTGGCCGTCTACAAAAGTGATATAACTAAACAAAGGGATAGATGCTCACTTACTGAACACATGGACATCATATTAAGTATTAAGGATAAAGAAAGTAATGCAAACAAGAGATACTTGAAATGGTTCACATAAATCAAAATTCCAATAAAATAAATAAAAAAATCATATATTAAAAAACTGAGCAACATTTCCACGTACTTGCTTTCACAAGAAATTCTAAAACAAGGCTGGATGAGCTTGAGTGATCTGACAGCACTGTAGACGTTCTAACTTGATAAATTTGACAAATTATTCGTTTTTATATCTGTGATAAGTCAGTTTGAATTTATGGTACATGTGTTGAAGCCTATTTGGTCGTGGGTGCTCCGCACCCACAATTTACTTCTCGTGGGTGCTGGAGCACCCGAGCACCCATGGAGTCGGCGCCCCTGAATTTATGAATGTTTTGTTAAAATTTGTTCAATTCTGTGTGAAATTTATATCTGCACCAGTTCAATTAAAAAATTATTTTATTCAAATACGGGAACTAATAAATAAATGTCTACTTATTATTTTCATTTCTTTTATCCCTTGTGTTAATTACATTAATTTACGTTTGCAGTTGACGAAGAAAAACTTAAAAAACCGCTGCAAATTGAATCAATACTTCCACATCCAATTGCCAAATGACATTTACGTTTTTATTTCTTATACTATACGATTGGTAATCAGGTTTTGAGCATTTTTTCTCTCTACACATTTTTTCTAAGACAAACAGTCCTCGTGATAGCAAAAATATATAAATTTTTAAAATCGGTTTTTTCCAAATAACTCAAATATTATTAATTTAACAAAAAAATACAAGAGTGCTTTCTGATCAGAAATTAGATTTTCTATATAATACCAAAATTTAAAAAAATCGTACGAACAGGGTCCAAAATAGATTTTTTGGGAATATTTCAAAAATGTCAAAATCGTGGATAAATTTTCTAAGACACTTTTTGTGAGAAATTTTATTTCCTATCTGATGGCATTTTCATTTTTTTGAATATATTAAGTATATTCGGAGATATTTAGGAAAACCCGTTTTCTTTAAGTGACGCTTTTTTGCTGATATCTTCTAAACAGTTTGCTGCACCGAAAATTTATAAGAATGAATAATACTCGCAGTTATACTACTAACCACATACTAAAACGAAAAAAATATAACAAAAATAAAAATTTGCAAAAAGGGTAGTTACCCCCCAGTTTTGCCCCCTTCCCGATACCGTACTTACCCCACAAACAATAGGTCCCTTTGGGTAGTTGAGATTTATACGTTTGCCAAATTTCAAGTTCATATATTAAGTCTTTCGAAAGTTATCGTGTCCACAAACAAAACCAGACACAGACAAGAAATTTGTATTTGCTCATTTTTTTTTGCGTTTTCGACCATTTTAAAGCGAATAAGCAAATAAAAATTTTTGAAAATTTTTTTCGCGATACAATACTTCCCATCCGTTGGATGTGGAGGTAATTCAGGATGGATCTATAGTTTATAATGACAGAGGCTGAAGTTGGTGATTATGGTCTAGATATTGGGGCTCGAAATTTTAAGAACCTAAAATGATAATTAAAGCAGAAAAACGCACCAAGATGTGATGATAGATCCCAAAGAAATTTCCTGCAATGTATGAGTTTCTCTGAACGCCTAATTAAGGTATCTATCAACAGATGACAGGTTCTAACGTATGCAATTATCGCACAAAACGTGGAGGTCCAAATTTAAATGTCTTCAAATGGAAACTAAAAGCAAATAGTTTTTATCGATGTTTCAATGTTCATGTTTACTTCTCGAGAATTGCGCAATATTTATAGCATTCTAAATAAAACGTATTTTTTTGTTCATTGAACATTATTCAGGATCAGTTAACAATTTTCTCGTTTAAGGTGAAACACTTTGATTTGTATTTTAAATATTCATAAGTCACTCAAGTATATAGAATAGGATCGTGACTTGACAAGAATTAGGCAGTAAACAACAATAACACAATTTTTTTCATTATCTGGGCAATCCTGAAGCACGATCGAGTTTTTGTGTTTTTTTTTTAGCGACATGAAGGTACAAAATGAATTAGTTGGTGCATAAATGAGCCGTGTGTGCGACGCATCTGAAGTAGCATTTTCCACTGTGCCCAATCCAGTAGTACAGTGAGTGGGTCAGCGTAGTTAATACGTTATGGAGAGGACAGTTCTTCGCAGCGGCAGGAAGAGTTTGATGTAGATAGTTTGCATGCACATCGCTCTAGCCACGGCACTGTGTTGGAACATCTTCCAGTGGCTAGATTTGCGAATTATCTTCATCCGCTCGTAAATTGTAGCGTGTATGCTGTAGGTGTAGTAGGTACGGATCGCCAATGCAGTCAGTGTTTGTATGAGTTATACGGTGCAAAACATTTTACCCCGCCAGTGTCATCGCACGTCTTTTTGCATTTGGTGAGTATCGACGAACTTCGCACTGTCAGTTGAAGAAAAAAAATGCATACCTGGGACAAAATCGAGGTCAATTTATAAATCGCCACACATGCTCCGCTCCGTTTTCCATTTCGGTTTCGTCCATTTAACGAATATAGACTTAAGAGTTTTAGAAAGTTGCTGTGGTCGTTAGATAATGAACTCAGTGCGTACAGAGCGCGTAACATGAAACGTGAATTAAACGGAGGATATTGAATTTCTAATCCAGTTCCATATTTTTTTTTCGTCGGGGTTGATCAGTGCACATATGACGCTAAAACAGAATCCGATCTGTTTTAATTCTTCGGCAACAAGTGGCATTAAGGCAACGAGGTATGTCACAGTAAACTAGGTCGTTAAATATACATAACTTGACATTGATGTTTGCACTTGTGGCATAGATGACTCAAAAGGGTCGAGAAGAAGACGCACTTGACATTTCTTTCACTTTCGCAATCAATTGCTGTAAGCGTATACAAACAGAATTTGAACTTTTCTGCATGCATCTTGACTAGGCGTTGAAGTTTCCCCGTAACTGTAAATCAACACCAGGATGCATGTTTCTAAAGTCGTGGCTTATCCGTTCATCGCGAGTGGCAAGGCTTTTGTGTTTAATTGGCTTTTTACAAGGAAACTATGACGCAAATAGTGAATCTGCCGCACGGTTATGCAGTATTGACGATGTTCACGTTTTACAAATTATAGTCCACACAAAGAGAAAGGCCGGCAATCAATAATTGAACATCTTCGTCACCTTCAACTATTCTGTTGCAAAATTGCCTTAACACGTGCGGAATTCCATACTATTTTTGATATGCCCTAATTTTGAATCACGCTACAGTCACAATTAAAAAGCAATTCTTCCTGACCTTCCTGGGTAATTGGATGACGCTCGCTTTTCTGTTTCTTTTTTACGAAACAGAAACCCACGTAGTTTTCAGTGAATTCGAAAACGATATCGCTAATTTTGTCGCTTGTAATGAATCACCTGTTTATCGTACGTTACCTATACACGCCAATAAAATTTAAGGGACTCATACATTTTGATGATTGAATAACTCGAACGACAAATTCTATACCCCAAAACGATAAAAGAAATTCTATAAGTTTATAGCATCAGGAATGATGTAAATTCTGCATTGACAGAATACTTTCTACCCATACATATTTCCTGTACTTCTTCGAGATCTCACCGCTAACAACTTTTGTCGTCAGTTCTTAAACTTCAAACACTCAAACACCTTCATGTTTCTTGTATAGGATCCTTTCAGTATTGTAGTATATACTAGCCACAAGTAACTAGTTACATTATTTAGCTACATAACTTGTATCTATTTCTGTAACTAATTACTTTTTTCATATATCAGTAATTCATATTCAAATACGGTTCATAATTATTTGAATTCCTGTTCATATCTCAAATATTACGTGTTAAAACTCTTTAATACCTATCTACGTACGTACGATGAGAACTCTATACTTAATTTAATTTCTTTGATCTGGTACCGACTGATCCTTCGTCCCCTTTTTGTATCAGTGATGGTAACAAGCTAAATTCTTAATATTAAAACGTTTAAATATGTACAGGCAGGGTGGTCTGATGTGAACGCAGTCATTAATCAATTTTTTGAAACAAATTCAATGGTGAAAACAGATCGGTACTACCTTCATTTGTTTTCACGCTATATTCGATTTCTTATTTTTCACAATTTCGGCAAACCCCTTTATTTTGATTACTATTTATATTTTGGAATAGTAGATAGTAAGCTAAAATTTGTAGATCCCTTTTGCCGATTCAGAAAAGATATAACATATTGATATTATTTTCAAAATTCTTCCGGAAAAACTGATTTAAGACATAAATTATGGATCTCCAGCTTTGCAATTGTCAGATGGGTATGATTGGTAAACAAAACAATAAAATAACATTGCCTTTTGATATTTCAGTGATTACGCAAAATACGAACACTTGGTTGGTCTTTTTTATTGTGTGTTCAAAGTGTTCAACTTATAAACTTCGTTCTTTAAATATCCCCATAAAAAGAAGCTTATGGGCGTGAGATCTAGAGATCTTGTTTATTCTGTGTGTGCCAATACACTTTCTATGAAATCTGCCACTCAAATAATCTCCAAAGCGCTTAAAGGTATAAGCTCCATATATCGTAGAATTCTATGAGCGGAAGATTATTTATAAATGTTTCTAAGTTTTTTTTTGTATAAACTGCAGATACAGCTTTGCAGTCAATCTTTCGCGGAAAAGTAAGCACTGCAATCTTTCAATCAAACCTGCTTTGTGGGTGTCAGCAAAATAATTTTATTATAGACATTTACAAATACCAGTTGTAAAACTCCAACCTTCTTACCTTATCACCTGGATGCAAGCCATAGACCATACAAGCTTAGGTTGGTACTAAGCTTGTATTGTCTATACTTATTTCAACAATTTAAATAACTGTCATTTAAGTTCTAACAACAGTGATTTTACTTATAATTCTCCAAATCTTCTAAGGTTATATTGCCGCAGTAAAATTTAACTTCAATAATGGGGTATCAGAAAATACCTGCGAGTCGGTCATAAATTAGTCGCAGTACCGGATTTGGCCCACTTGAATAAGGGTTAAACGTTTTATTATAAATTCTGCATAAATCCTAATAAACAGTTACTTGTACAGGTGAAAAAAACAAATACCTGTAACAATGAGAATTAACCTTCATATCTAAAACTGTTCTAAATGATATTACATCGTACAGGATGATAATTTCCAATACGGGACTGAAATTGTTTGTAGACGACCCTATAATTATGCAAATTTTTGGTAGCGGCACGTTTCTACAGTAAACCCATTGTGAGAACTATTGATTTCTGCATAAAAGGACCCCAGTATAACCTTATACGAATTGTAAGACTATACTTATGTGCCTAAATCTATAAAGCTATGAATTACCAATGTAATGTAATGTAATGCTTGTCCGGTACATCTGATACTTAACCACATTAAAGCAACGTATAAGGGTACCAACTTAGGCTAAAGTATGTTTTCTGATTCCAGAGGTATTAAAAAGGTCGAATAAGCGCATTTTTCTGATTGTGGCTCACAAAATTCTTAGTTTGGATAATTACATATGTTTCATCAGCACTTTGTATAGGTAATTGTACCCCCAGCCACCAGTTATTATTTTTCTGGATCTGAATGTACCACAATCGACACTTTTCTATGAGGTAAAATCGCACGTTTCAAGTTGCAGCATACAATCAAATTATGTTCCGCCTGTAGAGTATGAGTATGTAATTTCCTCCGTAAACACTTATTAAACGATAATGTACAGCTCGTGACAAAAACAGCGCCGTGATTTTTATCATAATACTGCGCTTAACAACCGAAAAAAAAACAAGCTTGCTTCCTGTAGAACATCCCTAGCAGTGCAAGATTATAAATAGCAGCAGGATAATTGCGATTGTATCTGCAAAAACACGAGACCGCGAATTCAATTTTAATGTTTTCCAAAGTGGAGTTGTGGTTGAAAAATTTATTTAACGACATGCCCTTGAACTAGCTACGCATTACACAAGCAGTAATTTTTGCTCAATTAGAGACAACAAAAAAGAGCACAATACGTATACTTGTGGCGACAAAGCGAATGATACACCGGAAAAATCGAGCTGGCTAATTGATTGACGTGATTTTTTTTGCAGAATGTAACGCGACGAGAAGAATTCACTCCAAAATGAAAAGATATATCAACCTATTCTTCAGGCGGATAGCCAAAGATTTACGTCAGAAGGAGTTGCTACCATTAAAGCTGCTCTTCTTCATGCATTCGTCAAGTAATAATAATTATTATCGCGACTTGAACAACCTGAGCTACTTTCCGATTCCATTTCAGCAATTCTGGTGTTATACCCCTATCTGACTATCCACATGAGAGAACTGGGAATAAACGTGGAAGAGACTGCGATTATGTCAGCAGTAACGCCTGTGTTGGCGATAATGATGCCTCCCCTAGCAGGAATGATAGCGGACAAAATAGGTAACTTTAAGGTACGTATTTTCCGGCCTCAAAACTTGCACGCGCATATTTATAGTTGCCCAGCAAATTTCTGCAGCAGAAGCGCTCATATCCTGACCGGCAATTGTTTCATTTCCTCGGGCTATGTAAACCATTATCCCATTAGGCGAAAAACCGAAGAATCGAGAGAGTGTACTGAACAAGCAATTGCTTTTCTTGCGACCACTTTCATGTGTTGTGACGTTCACTTTCAGCTCATACACTTCAAAGGACACTTTTCGGTACTGGAAAAATCTTTATATAAGCACCGAATACTCGTTTCCTGGCTACAATGATCCGCGTTGTTACGTAACTCGAAGAAAGTGCTAGTCGAATTTGACATTCTAGAGGCTAACAGCAGTACTTGACATTACCTGAGTAATTAGAATATTAGAAAATTATGCAACGCTGTTAGATCTATCTCAGTCTTAAACTTTCTAACATTGTGACGAGTGAAGTAATCGGTTCCCCAAAACGCCCGCCTCCCTGAAACCCAATATTTTCACAAGCAATGGAGCATTAAGATTTTTGGAGGTCTAACGATAAATATTTTGAGGTTCCAGAACAAAAAAGAAGTGTGAAAGGATGTGCGATTTTTTTTAAAACTTTAATTACTTCCACATCCAACGGATATCGCAAATAAATTTTCAAAAATTTTTATTTGCTCATTCGCTTTAAAATGGTCGAAAACGCAAAAAACAGAATTTAAGCAAAAACAAATTTCTTGTCTGTGTGTCTGTGGTTTTGTTTGTGGACACGATGACTTTCGAAAGACTAATATATGAACTTGAAATTTGGCAACCTATAAATATCAACTACCCAAAGCGACATATTGTTTGTGGGGTAAGTAAGGGTAAGGGGACGAAATTGGGGGGTAACTACCCTTTTGCAAATTTTTATTTTTTTTTTTGTATAAACTGCAGATACAGCTTTGCAGTCAATCTTTCGCGGAAAAGTAAGCACTGCAATCTTTCAATCAAACCTGCTTTGTGGGTGTCAGCAAAATAATTTTATTATAGACATTTACAAATACCAGTTGTAAAACTCCAACCTTCTTACCTTATCACCTGGATGCAAGCCATAGACCATACAAGCTTAGGTTGGTACTAAGCTTGTATTGTCTATACTTATTTCAACAATTTAAATAACTGTCATTTAAGTTCTAACAACAGTGATTTTACTTATAATTCTCCAAATCTTCTAAGGTTATATTGCCGCAGTAAAATTTAACTTCAATAATGGGGTATCAGAAAATACCTGCGAGTCGGTCATAAATTAGTCGCAGTACCGGATTTGGCCCACTTGAATAAGGGTTAAACGTTTTATTATAAATTCTGCATAAATCCTAATAAACAGTTACTTGTACAGGTGAAAAAAACAAATACCTGTAACAATGAGAATTAACCTTCATATCTAAAACTGTTCTAAATGATATTACATCGTACAGAATGATAGCGGACAAAATAGGTAACTTTAAGGTACGTATTTTCCGGCCTCAAAACTTGCACGCGCATATTTATAGTTGCCCAGCAAATTTCTGCAGCAGAAGCGCTCATATCCTGACCGGCAATTGTTTCATTTCCTCGGGCTATGTAAACCATTATCCCATTAGGCGAAAAACCGAAGAATCGAGAGAGTGTACTGAACAAGCAATTGCTTTTCTTGCGACCACTTTCATGTGTTGTGACGTTCACTTTCAGCTCATACACTTCAAAGGACACTTTTCGGTACTGGAAAAATCTTTATATAAGCACCGAATACTCGTTTCCTGGCTACAATGATCCGCGTTGTTACGTAACTCGAAGAAAGTGCTAGTCGAATTTGACATTCTAGAGGCTAACAGCAGTACTTGACATTACCTGAGTAATTAGAATATTAGAAAATTATGCAACGCTGTTAGATCTATCTCAGTCTTAAACTTTCTAACATTGTGACGAGTGAAGTAATCGGTTCCCCAAAACGCCCGCCTCCCTGAAACCCAATATTTTCACAAGCAATGGAGCATTAAGATTTTTGGAGGTCTAACGATAAATATTTTGAGGTTCCAGAACAAAAAAGAAGTGTGAAAGGATGTGCGATTTTTTTTAAAACTTTAATTACTTCCACATCCAACGGATATCGCAAATAAATTTTCAAAAATTTTTATTTGCTCATTCGCTTTAAAATGGTCGAAAACGCAAAAAACAGAATTTAAGCAAAAACAAATTTCTTGTCTGTGTGTCTGTGGTTTTGTTTGTGGACACGATGACTTTCGAAAGACTAATATATGAACTTGAAATTTGGCAACCTATAAATATCAACTACCCAAAGCGACATATTGTTTGTGGGGTAAGTAAGGGTAAGGGGACGAAATTGGGGGGTAACTACCCTTTTGCAAATTTTTATTTTTTTTCGTTTTAGTCTGTGATTCGTAGTATAACTGCGGGTATTATTCGCTCTTATAAATGTTCGGTACAGCAAACTGTTTAGAAGATATTAGCAAAAAAGCGTCACTTAAAGAAAACGGTTTTTCCTAAATATCTCCGAATATATTTAATATATTCAAAAAATGAAAGTACCATCAGATAGGAAATAAAATTTCTCACAAAAAACTGTTTTAAAAAATTTATCTAAAATTTTGACATTTTCGAAATATTTCCAAAAAACCTATTTTGGACCCTGCTTATACGATTTTTTTTTAATTTTGGTATTATATAGAAAATCAAATTTCTGATCAGAAAGCGCTCTTGTAATTTTTTTGTTAAGTTAATAATTTTCCAGTTATTTGGAAAACAACGATTTGAAAAGTTTTATATATTTTTGCTAATACCACGAGAACTGTTTGTCTGTGTAGAGAAAAAATGCTCAAAACCTGATTACTAATCGTATAGTATAAGAATAAAAATGTAAATGTCATTTTGACAATTGGATGAGGAAGTACTGATTCAATTTGCAGCGGTTTTTTAACGAGTTACTTAAATCACCTATACTAGTATGTAGCTAACAACCAAGAATACATCAAACATTTATTTAAAATTTTTACAGAATCTAACTAAATGACGCTTAACTAAATACGTAACCAAAAATGATTAAAGATTTTCTATTTAAATTTGCGCCTTGATTTCTCCTTGGCAAATTTGTTAATTATCTTTTCTGAATCTGAATTTCGTCCAAAAATTAATTTTCCTCCGTCCTATAGCAAGTGTTAAAATGTGCTTTGATCTATTCAAAGCATACGGTTAAGAAACATTGTAGGCAGAATATAAAATAATATTTTAACATCATCATTTTGACATAAAACAATACAGGGTGTCCAGAATTTGTGTTTTTTTTGGGATATCTCGGTAACCGTAAGGCAGAAAATATTTAAGACATGTTCGGGGTCGAATTTTTCAAACCAATTCATAAGTCAAATAAAATTTCCGTTTTATTTCGGCGCTACAGGCAAAAATTCAAAATTATGGAATTTTAAAGAAGTTGAATAACATCCTTATTTGGAACGATATGACAAAAAGTGTAAAGACATGTTGTTTAGTCTTGACGTTTTCGGCACTCATGTCGGTGTCTTCAGCAGAAGTAGCTCTGAAACATTCAGAAAGCTTTTTGTCATATCTTCTGGCTCAAAAACTGTAGATATCTTCGGTTTGTAACCATCCATCAATTTCCTCAGCAATCTAATTAGTTTGCTGTAACTGTAAACATTTGCATGATGCTATTTGACATTGCATTCATTAAATTAGAGGTATTACGTCACAATTTTCATTTAATATAGAGTAGTAAGACCATAGTGTTGAGGGTTTTATTTTCTTTGATTTTTACTAAAAGTATGCCAGAAATACTTTTATGCTAGCACTATTGATATCATTTGCAGTTCCCCACTTTTTAAAGTCCGTATATTCTTTTCGTAGATTAGGCGATATTTTTGAGGCAGTAGCTTTCCCATCGCCTCTAATGCCTTTTTTCCACGTTGGGGAGGTAAATTTTTATTCATTTTCGTTCATCTCGAAACCGAAACTTTACAAATAAAACTGCTCAAAGTAAGCAAACTCTTGTTTGTTATTGTCATTAGCGCCTCGACTACGCGCTTTGAAATATTTTTGAAATCATCTTGACATTACGAAAAGTCGAAGACATATCTCTTGGGGCTCGTTAAATTTCTGATACTGCTTGATGGTAGGTATGCTTGTTTTATTGAAAAAAAAAACAGTCAAAATTTGAAATATAATTTCGGTAAAAATAATTTAGTTTTTACAATTTCTTTATTCAGTTTGTAATGTTCGGTCAAAAAATACCCTAATATGAATAATATTAAATATATCATATTCCACTCTTTCGCCTGTCCGTTGTTTTTCTACTAGGAAAGCGGCGCAGGGGATTCCAAGGAGATTTGGGGCCCCTGGCGACTGCTAGGTCCGCCAACCGCCTAATCCGCCGTTGTTCACAAGGGAAAATAGCAAGGTCCCGTACTGTTCACACAGTGATTGACTACCAAAACAATCGTCCATGAACGCATCACATGCAAATATCTCATTGTTCACGGGAGCCCATTCATTGAAAAAATCCATGACCTTCCCGGATTTTCAGATGCTGTTGGCGTTCTTCTCCGCTGCTGGCGGAGCTTCCGCTTTGCTGTTAACGCTGGTCCCTGTGGGTCGATTAACGGTTACCTACCCCGATCGAGTCGTAATGGAAGTTGTATGCACTCCGGGTAATCCACTGAGTCTGTCGACGTATCACCAGCACCCTTGTCAACCGCTGCATCCCTTCACTTACAAAACACCAGTTAAGGTTGAAGCTTGTGGCTTCGCTTGCCAAGCTTACTTGAACAAAAACGAATCTAATGAGATTCTAACGACGAAAACGTATGGAATACAGCTGCACAACATCGAACAGAATGTTTCCAGAACGTTCCAGTATACTTTGATGGAAGCTGACGTTCACGTGCCCTTGGAGATCTCCCAAGCGAAGAACCATAAGACGTTGAAGAATAACGAAAGGTACAACACGGCTATAAGAAAACTGTCGGAAAATACCTACTTCTTCCCCGCGTTTTCCTTATACAATTTCGCCTGTAGGGAAAACAGCTCCAGCTACGACTGTTTGTTCGGGTATAAGAGCGAATTGGATCGCCACACGTTGTATTTTCAAAAACAAGAAGTCACTTTTGGTGTACAGCCACGGAACCCAAACGATGAAGATTTAAACGAAAACCGGCAATCGTATGATGTCGATTATATCGGCAACGATGACAGGAGTACGAGGTGTTTGCGCGGTTTTGGCCAGTCCAAAGACCACATCTCGATTAACGTGCCCATGTACAAAAGATACGAAGACGATAGACCTTATAAACAGCTGGATTTAGGAAGCTGTGCTCCAAGATGCATCGCCACCACGCCAAGGCAAAGTTTGTGTTCGAACACCAACGATGTAATTGAGCTCGATATGCGGCTTACCTTTTGGTCTTATTTAGTAGTACGGGTCTTTGTAGCAATTGTTAGTGGGACTTCCTTCGCTATGTTCGAAGGGGCTGTCATAGCAATACTGAGGGAACACAAAGCCGATTACGGACTTCAAAGAATTTATGCTACAGTGGGTGGCATGATCAGTTCGCCACTATCCGGGTGGCTGATCGATTACTGGAGTCAGGGGAAAGGATACACCGACTACAGGTACTCATACCTAAGCCGATTCCTTTACCAAAGCCTATTTCGTTTTTGTTTCCTTCCAGGCCGATATTCTACCTGTACGCAGCTTTAAAGCTAATCAGCGCTCTCCTGATGCTTTCCATTAACCTGGAATTCAAAACACCAGCAGCCAGCGTGGTATCCGACGTCATAAATGTCCTGAAAAAACTGGAAATGATCGCCTTGTTCGTGGCATGTTTCGTTTTGGGTAAGTCCCAGATGGCAGTGTACGTTACGAAATTATTTAAATAATGTCTGCGCGCGTATTTCAAGAACAAATTTAATGCGTGGCTGAGCAGTTACGAAATTGTTACGACGTAAGCACCTGACGAATTTGTGGTTAAACGACGCAATCTGAAAATTATATAGATGTAGCGAGAAAACATAGTTGAACTTTTTGAAATCAACAGATCAATCGACCTATTTAAGCAAGCAGGTTGATCCAAATTATGTGAGTGTTTTAGTTCGAAAAATTACAAAGAAACCATACGTAGTAGGCTAGTAGGTAGTAGCAATATTTGCCTGGCACTGAACCCGAATTTTAATGAAGTGATGTTCGCATTGCCGTTCTTGTCTTCGGAATTGACATTTTTTCACGTTTTTTGAAGCTAGGGCGTCATCAGATGGTTTTGAAAAAGTTCACAGCTTACCAAACCCTCAAAAACTGACTCAAGTTAACTTTTTTCCATTTCGATCATGGATTTCCAACAGACCAATATCTACAGTTTTGCAAGTATACTGTATCGTCAAAATAAAATGTACCTCGTCAGAAAATACAATATTCAGTAAGAATCTTCTTCGTTAAGTTTTTGGACCAAATCATTTTTCATGATGAAATTTTGAACTATTTCGTTGTTTCCTGCTATTTGGCAGGTGGATACATGCAATTTTCTTGAAAATAAAGCAGAACATTTAATTTTACATCTTCTTTGACTGGAATACGATCCATTGCAAGGCGACTTCCACTTAAATATTTCTCCATTTTTGCTGACGGTGGACTGCGTTAGTAAACAAATGGCAAACTTCTACATGTGTGAGAAATCTCAACATTTCACTCAAGTGGCAGAAACACTTTTTTGGCATTTAAAAAAAATACAAAAATCACTTCCGTAAAATTGTGTTATTTTAAAAGTTAAGTTTGCGAGCTTGCTGTACAATAATATTGAAAGAATAGTTTATGCTAACAGTCTACAATAGCTAACTTTTTTATTTGAAATGGAAGCATAGTGGTTTAAGTGGGAAAGGTTCTTTATTTTTCAAGAAGAATTTGATGGTGTTTACAAATAAACAATTAAACATCATCTGTCAAAGATATTGACTACAAATTTGTTATTTAAATAGAACGACCCTACCTTTTATACCGCATTCGATTCACCACATCAAATTAAACAAAAAGCTGTAAAGATACCAACAGCATATAGTCATTTGTTTTTGAGATATTTCAGGTAATATGATTTGTGTTCACGCAACAGTCTAAAATAGCTAACTTTTTTATTTGAAATCGTAGAATGATGTTCAATAACCATTCTTTTTAAAAAAAAAACAAGAAACTTTCCCATCTAAACCACTATTCTACGATTTCAAATAAAAAAGTTAGCTATTTTAGACTGTTAGCGTGACACCCTGTATAAACTGTAACAAAATCATACAATAAATAACTTACAAAAACATATGTATATATGGTATACTAAGAACAAGAAATTCTTAAAGTATTTGTTGCAAACAAAAAAGTATCTGATTTTCCAGTTAATAATCCAACCAGCTGGTTCACGAATAATTTTAGTTGAGGCTCCAGCTCCGAATGCAGTTGAAGTGGATATATGGCGTGTAGTATGCCCAGATATGTAAACGCCTCTGGCCTGAAGACCTAGTTTTGTCCAATGACTGATTACTTGAATAGATGTCGAATGAACTAAACGTTGATCAACATCATCGGGTCGAACTTCATTAGTGCGTTCACAACCCATAAAGAAGGGTCGTCCATAAAAACGAGAATAGTCGCTGAAAATGCCGAGAGACAGTAGTTTTTGTTCTACCAGATATCATAATTTATAGCCTGGTAGAAATAGTTTGAATATTAGCCGATAAAATCTTTGATAATTTTCTCTGACGTATTCCTAAAAAAAATTAAACAAAAAAAGTTAAGTATGCTAGATATATAAATTTAAGATACAAAAATCTGTAATTAACCAGAAGAAAAATATGTAGGATTTCATCCCTCAGTAAGACAGTAAATCCACCATTTACGTATATATATATATAAGAATCAAATATTTGTTGTTACTGAAGATTTAATGACCTCAAGCTTTAACTCCATAAATCCTTTCTGCAGATAGGATGTCCTGATAAAATGCCAACCTCCAAGGAAATTCTATACCAAATGAGTACGGTGTCCTAAAGGAAGATAAGAGTAACTGTCAAGGATTCGGAATTTACAAGCTTGGGTACTCCGATGAGATACAGCTAAAATTCCTGCAGCTCTCTGGAATAAATAATTAATTTTTTGTGAATATTTAGTTATGGGGGGGGGTAAAAAAATTACCTTTCCAAGATATATTAATGGCATTTACCTCAATAAAGCGTGGATATCGTCATCATAAATTGTTAACTGTTGACATTCAAATTTTGTGACGTGTCATCAATCTCTCTTTTACTTTTCGATACGTTTTAATTCTTTATTCTACAGTAATAAAATGATACCTTGCTTTTCTTGAGAAAATTACAAGTTTTATTTTACAAAATAAAATAAAACACCTTTGGAGAACAAATAACAAATAGACAACTTTATCATTTTTTTTTAATTTAAACGTATCATTTAATTTGAAATCCACGTATCTGGATTTTGATTTTTCTATGACATATGTCAGACTTGTTTAGGATGTCTTCGAGAATTTAACAAACATTTTAAAAATTCCGGTTGGTGCGTTTAACGAAATCCAGAAGTTCTGATTGTGCTCGGTTTTGGTGATAGACCATGTCAAGTTTTTAATCAAGAATATCCAGATAATAATAATAATAATAATAATAATAATAACGAAAATGAAATCTGTTGCTTGAATATGAAGAAAATCATCACATGTCAACCCGACAACATGAGTTATCTAAATAAGATTTTTCTTATTGTATTTATTTGTAGGTTCTGGTTCCTTTTTTTATATAAATTAAAGACACTTTTTTCTAATAATATAACGTTTCGACCTATAATTTAGGTCTTTGTCGAATATTTTTATTTTGTAGATTGACAAATTATTATGAAAATCAATATGACATTTACCATCCACAATGAAAGCAAAGGAACAAACTTGAAGGTACATTTTATATTAATATCAAAATTGTAAATGTCATATTGATTTTTATAATACTTTGTCAATCTACAAAATAAAAATATTCGACAAAGACCTAAATTATAGGTCGAAACGTTATATTATTAGAAAAAAGTGTCTTTAATTTATATAAAAAAAGGAGCCAGAACCTACAAATAAATACTGCAACGCAGAGTCAGTGGTATCACGGCCCGCTCAACGCCTGTGGGCAGGCAACCCGACGTGCTAGAGTGTTCGAGATTAATCGATGCGAAAGGCTCTAGTAAAGTCTAGGAAGGTTCGAAATCGAGAGCCTTCGCGAATGTGCCAGACACGCCAAGTAAGTGGGGAGTCTGCGGATATATAAGCGGCCAGAGACGGAAGTGAGGGGGAGTTAGACAGTCTATGAACGAGCGCGAATTTTGAAAGTGACGGAAAGTGAGATTTAAGTGTTGTAAAGTGATATAAGTAAAACTGTAGTGTTTTTAAAAGTAGTGTATAGTTGAGTAAAGTTTGTTAATTGTTAAAGTAATTGTGAATAGTGCTTGTTAGTGTTTTGAACTGTTAAATAAAGTGTTTTAAATCAGAAATCCAGAATTTTCGAACCCGAATTCCGTAACAATTGGTGTCAGAAAGCGGGATTTTGGATTTCTGGAGTGTTCTACGGACCGGATAGACAGTGTTTGGAGAAGTTTTAGAAAATTCTAGTTTATGCCAGTAACAAGAAGACAATCGGCCAATATGGAAGCACAACTAGAACAGTTAATGCAAATGATGCAGAAAATGCAAGAAAACATGACAGAGCAGATAAAAAGCCTGTCAAGAGGACATGAAAACCGGACAAGAAGAAATGAAGACAGAATTCAAAATCGGACAGGAAGAAATTAAGAAGAAAATAATAATGGCTGTGCAAGAACAACTTAAAACCGAAATAGAGGAAATCAGAACAAGCCAAAATAAAATTGAAGAACGGATCGAAAGTGTAACAGAAGAGCTTAAAGTTACACAGAATGCAGTCGAAGAGAAAGTGGAGCTTGTCGAAGAAAAGGTCAACAAAGTAGAGGAAAAAACTTTGCAATAAATTCGAAGAAAAAGTTCTACACATGAAAGGAGAATTTGGAAATGAAATTTTGACAGTAAAAAGAGACCTGGAAAGAATGAAAACCCACGGTATGACGTCTTCGCCAGTTATTGGAAATAACAAGATAAAACCACCGACTTATGATGGTCACACATCATTTGAGACTTACAAGCTGCAGTTTGAAATGGCAGGAAAGGCAAATAACTGGAGTAATGAAGAAAAGGTTATGGCTTTGGTGGTAGCTCTACGTGGACCGGCTCTTGATTTACTTCGTACGCTGCCCGAAGCAGAGAAGGGTGATTACCAGAAGCTTACTGCAGCACTGGAATTGCATTTTGGAGAACAGCACCTACAACAGCTGTTTCGTACCCAGCTGAAGACCCGTAAACAAAAAGTCGGTGAGACCCTGCAAGACTTCGAAGCGGACGTAAGGAAACTTATGCATCTGGCATATCCGACAGCCCCAACTGAGCTTGTGGAGGAGCTGGCAACGCGGAGTTTTATCGAAGGTGTAAGAGATGACACTGTGAGGAACGCTTTGCTGCTAGCCACTTACACCACTACGAGAGAAGCCCTAGGGAAAGCTTTGGAGATCGAGGCGGCTTACAAGGCTTCAGCTGCCAACTGGGGCCAGTGTAAGGTACGTGGAACACAGGTCGAAGAGGAGACCGATTCACTGAAAGCAATCATGCGGGAGTTGAAAGAATTCCTAGCTGCGAATAAATCCGCCGGATGTCAGACCTGCTACCGCTGCGGAAAAGACCGGGCACTTCAAGAGAGACTGCAGGGTGTCACTTCCTGCAGCGTCAAGAAGAAGCCAGCAGCAGGAAAACTAAAAACAGTCGGTGTTACGGGGCGCACACCGACTGCCCGAGAAGACAAAGCCCCCAAGATTGTTTCCGTCAACCTGCTACGACACAACAACGTGGATAGCCTCACAATGATGACAACCGTGAATGGAAAGAAGACGCAAGTGACCGTGGATACTGGAGCTATGGTTTCCATCATAAAGAAGAACATCGCACCGACAGTGAGACCCCTGATGGAGAAGGTTCTTCTGCGAACAGTGACAGGTGAAACGTCGCCGGCGATAGGTGAAGCTGAGGTTGAAGTGGAACTAGGGCAGCTTCGTATACGTCACAGGGTATTGGTGGCGGACATTGACCACGATTTCATCATGGGGATGGACCTGATAGGGAAGTACGGACTTGCATATGATCCAGAAGAGCGGATTCTGAAAATCGGAAACGAGAGCTTCGTGCTAGAAACACCTGGAGGCGAAGCAAGGTGCGTGAGGCTATATGCTAGTGAAACCGTCCGAATAAGAGGAAGCAGCGAGCAGATCATCAACGCTGCGATGGGGAACGATCTTGGGAGCTGCGTTGGATTAGTAGAACCGACTGAAGACTCACACAAACACTTGTTGGTTGCAAGAACGCTTATCAAGACCTCCAAGACGGTGCCGGTGAGGATTGCAAACATCGCTCCTGTGGGAACGACAATAAGAAAAGGAGATCTTTTGGCAAACATGTACTCCCGTAACGAGGATAAACACCTGTGAGGATATGAGAAGACACGCAGAAGACGCCAAGAACGCCGGCACAGCTCAACAATCGATTTGAAACATCTTACCAAGGAGGAAGCACGAAGAGCCCGAGAATTTCTACGATGCTATCAACATGTGTTTTGCCGAACCGGACACACCAATGGGGAGAACAGACATCGTCCAGCACAGGATCAATACCGGAGATGCTCAACCTATTCGACAGGCACCTAGGAGACTACCGTTGGCAAGACAAGAACAGGTTGAGAAGATGGTGAAAGAAATGACGGAGCAAGGTGTAATCGAGGAGTCAAACAGTCCATGGTCTTCACCAGTGGTTCTCGTCACCAAGAAGGATGGATCGCTCCGATTCTGTGTTGACTACCGAAAGCTGAATGACATAACGAAGAAGGACAGTTATCCCCTACCCAGAATCGACGACACATTGACCACTCTTTCCGGATCTACATGGTTTTCAACACTGGATTTGAAAAGTGGATACTGGCAGGTTGGGATCCATCCAGAAGACAAAGAGAAGACTGCTTTCACCACCAGTTGCGGTCTTTACCAGTTCACGGTAATGCCATTTGGCCTCTGCAACGCTCCGGCTACATTTGAGAGACTAATGGAACTGGTATTACGTGGACTCACTTGGAAAACCTGCCTGGTCTACCTGGACGACGTTATGGTTATGGGCCGTGATTTTGAAGAGCATTTAAAGAACCTACAAGAAGTATTCGACCGGTTTAGAGCAGCCAACCTGAAGCTGAACCCGAAGAAGTGTGCACTTTTCCAGAAGAAAGTGGAATTCCTTGGCCATACGGTTTCTGCGGATGGGATTCAGACCAGTGATGACAAGATTAAGGCAATCCGCGATTGGCCACGTCCTCGGGATAAGCATGAAGTGAGGAGTTTTCTGGAATTTGTACGTATTACAGAAGATTTGTGGAAGGGTTCGCTAAAATCGCGGCACCATTACACCAACTTACGGAACCGAAGACGACTTTTGCATGGAGCCACGTTCATGAGGAAGCCTTCAGGAAGTTGAAGTCAGCCTTGTGCAGTAGTCCAATTGTGGCATACCCCCGAAGACACGGAAAGTTTATTCTGGATACAGATGCCAGCAAGGTTGGATTGGAGCTGTACTATCTCAGGTACAGGACGGCGAAAAAAAGTAATAGAGTATTACAGCAAGGTCCTAACTAAGCCTGAGAGGAACTACTGCGTCACGAGAAAAGAACTTTTGGCTATCGTGAAGTCCGTAGACCACTTCCATAAGTACCTGTACGGACGGGAATTCCTCATAAGGAGGACCATGCAGCATTATCCTGGCTACTACGATTGAAGAACCCGGAGGACAAGTCGCGAGGTGGATGGAGAGACTGCAGCAGTACGACTTCAAAATCCAGCATCGTCCAGGCAGGCATCATAACAACGCTGATGCCTTGTCGAGAAGACCGTGTGGAGAATGCAAACACTGCAGGAAGGTGGATGAACGAGAAGCACGGTGGATATAAGAGCAGTCACCATCACACAAAGCGAGGAGTGGACTGCCGAGAAAGTCAGAACGGCTCAGCAGGAAGACAGCGACGTGGGTCCCCTCCTGAAATGGAAAGAAGAAAACAGACAACGACCTGGATGGGAAGAGGTGTCTCCAGAAAGTCCGACCCTAAAAGCGATGTGGGTCAGTGGAATCCCTGCGAGTAGAAAATGGCCTGTTGAAGAGAGCGTGGGAGACGCCGATGGGAGGAATGTTACCATGCATTGGTAGTACCCAAGAGTATGTACCTAAGGTTTTGGAAGAGGTACATGGAGATCATCGGGCGCCCACCTGGGAGTGAACAAAACCTTGGGCAAAGTTCGTGAGCGTTTCTACTGGTACACTGCCGAGAAGATGTGGAAAAGTGGTGCAGGAAATGCTCAACCTGCGCTGCTACCAAAGGACCGACAACACGCCAAGGGAAGGATGAAGCAGTACAATGTTGGAGCACCATTCGAAAGGATTGCGATTGATGTCGCCGGACCATTTCCTACGACCACCAGCAACAACAAGTACATCCTCGTTGCTATGGACTACTTCAGCAAGTGGCCAGAACCTATGCTATACCCAACCAGGAGGCTTCAACATGGCTCAAGTTCTTCGATTAATTTGGTATGCAGATTTGGATGCCACTGGAACTGCATTCTGACCAAGGAAGAAACTTCGAGTCCAGGTGGTTTCAAGAACTCTGTCACTTGCTGGGTATTACTAAACCAGAACAACACCGCTTCACCCGCAATCAGATGAATGTCGAGCGATTTAACCGGACAATGAACAGTTTCTCTCCAAGTTGTGGAGCGACACCAGACGACTGGGATAAGCATCTTCCTCTGTTTTTGATGGCATATAGAGCGGCCATCAC
>QCXZ01000086.1:19166528-19212973 GCA_025024175.1 Rhyzopertha dominica | reverse complement strand
TTGGTTGCAAGAACGCTTATCAAGACTCCAAGACGGTGCCGGTGAGGATTGCAAACATCGCTCCTGTGGGAACGACAATAAGAAAAGGAGATCTTTTGGCAACATGTACTCCCGTAACGAGGATAAACACTGTGAGGATATGGAAGACACGCAGAAGACGCCAAGAACGCCGGCACAGCTCAACATCGATTTGAAACATCTTACCAAGGAGGAAGCACGAAGAGCCGAGAATTTCTACGATGCTATCAACATGTGTTTGCCGAACCGGACACACCAATGGGGAGAACAGACATCGTCCAGCACAGGATCAATACCGGAGATGCTCAACCTATTCGACAGGCACCTAGGAGACTACCGTTGGCAAGACAAGAACAGGTTGAGAAGATGGTGAAAGAAATGACGGAGCAAGTTGTAATCGAGGAGTCMARCAGTCCATGGTCTTCACCAGTGGTTCTCGTCACCAAGAAGGATGGATCGCTCCGAKTCTGTGTTGACTACCGAAAGCTGAATGACATAACGAAGAAGGACAGTTATCCCCTACCCAGAATCGACGACACATTGACCACTCTTTCCGGATCTTACATGGTTTTCAACACTGGATTTGAAAAGTGGATACTGGCAGGTTGGGATCCATCCAGAAGACAAAGAGAAGGACTGCTTTCACCACCAGTTGCGGTCTTTACCAGTTCACGGTAATGCCATTTGGCCTCTGCAACGCTCCGGCTACATTTGAGAGACTAATGGAACTGGTATTACGTGGACTCACTTGGAAAACCTGCCTGGTCTACCTGGACGACGTTATGGTTATGGGCCGTGATTTTGAAGAGCATTTAAAGAACCTACAAGAAGTATTCGACCGGTTTAGAGCAGCCAACCTGAAGCTGAACCCGAAGAAGTGTGCACTTTTCCAGAAGAAAGTGGAATTCCTTGGCCATACGGTTTCTGCGGATGGGATTCAGACCAGTGATGACAAGATTAAGGCAATCCGCGATTGGCCACGTCCTCGGGATAAGCATGAAGTGAGGAGTTTTCTGGGAATTTGTACGTATTACAGAAGATTTGTGGAAGGGTTCGCTAAAATCGCGGCACCATTACACCAACTTACGGAACCGAAGACGACTTTTGCATGGAGCCACGTTCATGAGGAAGCCTTCAGGAAGTTGAAGTCAGCCTTGTGCAGTAGTCCAATTTTGGCATACCCCCGAAGACACGGAAAGTTTATTCTGGATACAGATGCCAGCAAGGTTGGGATTGGAGCTGTACTATCTCAGGTACAGGACGGCGAAGAAAAAGTAATAGAGTATTACAGCAAGGTCCTAACTAAGCCTGAGAGGAACTACTGCGTCACGAGAAAAGAACTTTTGGCTATCGTGAAGTCCGTAGACCACTTCCATAAGTACCTGTACGGACGGGAATTCCTCATAAGGACGGACCATGCAGCATTATCCTGGCTACTACGATTGAAGAACCCGGAGGGACAAGTCGCGAGGTGGATGGAGAGACTGCAGCAGTACGACTTCAAAATCCAGCATCGTCCAGGCAGGCATCATAACAACGCTGATGCCTTGTCGAGAAGACCGTGTGGAGAATGCAAACACTGCAGGAAGGTGGATGAACGAGAAGGCACGGTGGATATAAGAGCAGTCACCATCACACAAAGCGAGGAGTGGACTGCCGAGAAAGTCAGAACGGCTCAGCAGGAAGACAGCGACGTGGGTCCCCTCCTGAAATGGAAAGAAGAAAACAGACAACGACCTGGATGGGAAGAGGTGTCTCCAGAAAGTCCTACCCTAAAAGCGATGTGGGTTCAGTGGGAATCCCTGCGAGTAGAAAATGGCCTGTTGAAGAGAGCGTGGGAGAGCGCCGATGGGAGGAATGTTACCATGCAGTTGGTAGTACCCAAGGAGTATGTACCTAAGGTTTTGGAAGAGGTACATGGAGGATCATCGGGCGCCCACCTGGGAGTGAACAAAACCTTGGGCAAAGTTCGTGAGCGTTTCTACTGGGTACACTGCCGAGAAGATGTGGAAAAGTGGTGCAGGAAATGCTCAACCTGCGCTGCTACCAAAGGACCGACAACACGCCTGAAGGGAAGGATGAAGCAGTACAATGTTGGAGCACCATTCGAAAGGATTGCGATTGATGTCGCCGGACCATTTCCTACGACCACCAGCAACAACAAGTACATCCTCGTTGCTATGGACTACTTCAGCAAGTGGCCAGAAGCCTATGCTATACCCAACCAGGAGGCTTCAACAGTGGCTCAAGTTCTCGTCGATAATTTGGTATGCAGATTTGGAGTGCCACTGGAACTGCATTCTGACCAAGGAAGAAACTTCGAGTCCAGGGTGTTTCAAGAACTCTGTCACTTGCTGGGTATTACTAAAACCAGAACAACACCGCTTCACCCGCAATCAGATGGAATGGTCGAGCGATTTAACCGGACAATGGAACAGTTTCTCTCCAAGGTTGTGGAGCGACACCAGACGGACTGGGATAAGCATCTTCCTCTGTTTTTGATGGCATATAGAGCGGCCATCCACGAGACTACGGGGCAGACACCGGCGAAAGTAGTTCTAGGAAGAGAACTAAGGTTGCCTTGCGATTTGGTGTTTGGCTCTGCGGGAACATCCAATGAAGAGGGAGCAACTAGTTACGTCGAAAATCTTCGGGAGTCGCTATTGATAACACACCAGCTGGTGAGACAGAGAATGAACATTGCGAGCGATCGCATGAAAGCTCGGTACGATGTCAGAGCCAATCCCAGACAGTTCAACGAAGGAGACCTAGTGTGGCTCTACAATCCACAAAGGAAGAAGGGGCTTTCACCTAAGTTATCGCCATCCTGGGAAGGACCCTACCGTATAGTGAAAAGGATTAACGATGTAGTTTATAGAATCCAGCGCAGCCCAAGATCGAAGATGAAGGTGGTACACTTGAATCGTTTAAGTGAGTACCACGGAAACGTTGAAGACTGGAACTGATCGGGACGATCAGTCTTTAAGGAGGGGGTAGTGCAACGCAGAGTCAGTGGTATCACGGCCCGCTCAACGCCTGTGGGCAGGCAACCCGACGTGCTAGAGTGTTCGAGATTAATCGATGCGAAAGGCTCTAGTAAAGTCTAGGAAGGTTCGAAATCGAGAGCCTTCGCGAATGTGCCAGACACGCCAAGTAAGTGGGGAGTCTGCGGATATATAAGCGGCCAGAGACGGAAGTGAGGGGGAGTTAGACAGTCTATGAACGAGCGCGAATTTTGAAAGTGACGGAAAGTGAGATTTAAGTGTTGTAAAGTGATATAAGTAAAACTGTAGTGTTTTTAAAAGTAGTGTATAGTTGAGTAAAGTTTGTTAATTGTTAAAGTAATTGTGAATAGTGCTTGTTAGTGTTTTGAACTGTTAAATAAAGTGTTTTAAATCAGAAATCCAGAATTTTCGAACCCGAATTCCGTAACAATACAATAAGAAAAATTAACATAAAAGGACTCCACAAATAAACATCAACATCTAAATAAGATTGGCGTGCTTAATGTTCATAACCAAAAAAATGCCCTTTGGATAAAAAAAACACAGAACGAGAAATTAGAAACTAAACGTATGGGTTGGAATAATTGGCGGCATTTCCTAGGACCTTTTTTTAACATAACCTTGAACTGACAACAGCGTAACAAAAATGATCATATTGCTTGCGAGTAAATTTGGTTACATTAACAACAAAATATGCTAATGCCATCATAGTTCAAAAACGGATGACGTTTCCAACAAAGCTCTGAATTTTCTGATCGCTGTATAATCTGCCACATCGGGCATTATTTACTGAATAGTGAACATATTTGGAAAAAAATGATCTAAGCTGTATCCAGTCTGTATTTACATCTAAAAGACATGATTCTATATCGGCCTATACATTTTGGTTAAAAAGCATAATAAAAATACTACTCAATTCACACCATTGCCAATTATAACAGTATCGATAAAGAGGAAAATATTGCAACTAAGTGTGGCTTCATCGTAATTCAGAAAAACGGCAATATAAAATTTAAGTATTGCAGCGCATTATCCACATGACCTTGACGTTTAGTTACGGGACCGAAAATCCCGATGTAAATTAAATCTTTGCTTCATATTATATCTGTTTACATTCTAAAAGATGCCTTATGCATTGTTTGATTATCTATTTGTAGAGGTACATACGTAACCTACACCAGCCAGGGAATTCCCATATTGTTACAAGTCTTCTTAATTCATTACCGTCTTAAGTTTTTTTTTTCTTCCAACAGGTACCGCGTGGGGATATATAGAAAGTTTCTTGTTTTGGTTGGTCGAAGACTTGGGTGGTTCGAAGTCCCTAATGGGGTTGACCATCACGGTAGGCGGGTTGGTTGGTATACCGGTTCTGGTTCTCTCTGGACCCATAATAAAGAAAATTGGTCATGCCAACGTCGTCTTTATCGGTTTCGTCTTCTACGCCATCCGCCTTCTGGGGTATTCCCTGATCTATAACCCTTGGCTGTGTTTAATATTCGAAGCTATGGAAAGCGTCACGTTTTCGCTCAGTTTTACCGCTGCTGTGACGTATGCTGCGAGGCTGTCGACAGTGACGACCGATTCGAGCATTCAAGGGATGTTAGGAGGACTCTATTATGGTGTTGGTAAGTGCAAAATAGAGGTTACTACTAGAAGTATTAATACTAATCACTAATAACAAAACATCTGTCTTTAATTAATTTTTGGCAAAATCAAATGCCAGCGTTTCAACCGCCACGCGGTCTTTTTCAGCGGCTTAACTAGTACAACTAAACTAAAAACTGTTAAGTAAATTTGTTTATATTAAATTTTTGGCTTCACCGTTGCGATAAATCTTTGTGCCTCTTCGTTCTCACTTTTATAAAAAGGCAAGTTGGTATGAATCAGGTGTTGCATTTAGTAAACTTGTACAAGATTATTCACTATTTTAGTGGTCTATTAAACCATAAAAACTGATCAAGTAAATAATCAATTTTAGCAAACTTCGAAGGTGGATAAGAGAAATCCTATATTATTTTGCCAGCACCCAACGTACAGGGTGAGCAAATAAGAGAGGTGGTCGGCCATATCTCTTAAACCAGTAGGTAGCCCTAGAGCATTGAGGTAAAAAATTTCTTAATCAAAGTGACCAAGAGAAATTGCTGGAAAATATTTTCGAGTTCGTAAAGTGAACGCTAGAGGGCGCTGTGGCACATCCAAGTTACAAAATTAATGTTTGTGTCATTTTTAGCCTAATAAATGTTTGCGGTATTAAACATATTAAGATTATTTGGACTAAAATCTACCATTTTTATTTAGAACATTTTTTTGTTAAATGTCAAATAAAGGAGTGGGAGGCGGGTGAATCTTAATATAGAAAATCGCTAATATTTCAGGTTTGGCTTGACCGATTTCAACCAACGAGGTGTCATTTTCAAGAGTTTATGTGCTAAATATTGATTTTTCTCGGATTTTTTTAAATACAACGATATAAGACTGTTTACTTCATTAAAAGAACAATTGAATTTAGACTAAAATGCTGAAAACCGCACCTTCATATGTTGTTTTAGTCTAAAGATATTAAAGATTGAATAGCAGAACTTTTGTTCAGTATAACTTTTGAAACTTAAAGTTGGCTTGGAACAATAAATTTAACCAACAGAGCAACATATTATTATTACACTAATATTAAAAACATCAGAGTTGCTATAAATATATAAAAAATGTCGAAACAGTTACGTCTGACAAAAGTCATTTGCACTAAAATTCAGTAACAATAAACTCAACTAATTCTACTTTTAATTGTTAATACTTAAGTGAAGAGTAGCTAAAAATACAAAGTACCGCAACAAACATAATAAAAAAATAAACTATACTAAACTAACTGAACAAATTATTATTATTAATAAAACCAAAGTGCAGACTAGCTAACATTATACAGCATTGAAGCAAACACAAAAAAAACTAAATTATATATGAAATAACAATTTTAACGAACATAACCACAGGTTATAACAAATGGAGTGTGGAGTACAGGTCCCAGAACAAAAACATCGTTAAAATTGTTATTTCATATTTATAGGATAATTTACTTTTGTTTTGTGTTTGCTCCAATGTTCTATAATGTTAGCTAGTCTGCACTTTGGTTTTATTAATTATAATAATTTGTTCAGTTAGTTTAGTAGTTTATTTTTTTATTATGTTTGTTGCGGTACTTTGTATTTTTAACTACTCTTCACTTGAGTATTAATAATTAAAGGTAGAATTAGTTGAGTTTATTGTTACCGAATTTTAGTGCAAATGGCTTTTGTCTTGCGTAACTGTTTGGCAATTTTTTATATATTTATAGCATCTCTGATGTTTTTACTATTAGTGTAATAATAATATGTCGATCTGTTGATTAAATTTATTGTTACCAGCAAACTTTAATTTTCAAAAGTTATACTGTATAAAATCACTAAGTTCTGCTATTCAATCTTTAATATCTTTAGATTAAAATAACATATGAAGGTGCGGTTTTCACCATTTTAGTCTATATTCAATTGTTGTTTTAATGAAGTAAACAGCCATATATAGTTGCATTTAAAAATTTCGAAAAAAATCGATATTTAAGTAACAACTTCAGAAAACGCTCTCTTGCGGTCAACACACAAACTATGTTATGACACTTAAAATTGATTTTTATAAAGGCACATAAGCTCTTGAAAATGACACCTCGCTGATTGAAATCGGTTAAGCCAAACCTGAAATATTAGCAATTTTCTATATTAATATTCACCCGCCCCCACTCCTTTATTTGAAATTTAATTTAAAAAAATTCTTAATAAAAATAGTAGATTTTAGTCCAAACAATCTTAATATGTTGAATACCGCAAACATTTATTAGGCTAAAAATGACACAAACATTAATTCTGTAATTTGGATGTGCTCTAGCGGTCACTTTACAAACTCGAAAATATTTTCCGGCAATTTCTCTTGGTCACTTTGTTTAAGAAATTTTTTACCTCAATGCTCTAGGGCTACTKGTTTACGARATATGGCCGACCACCTCTCTTATTTATTCACCCTGTACAATTAAATTTACTCTCAKTTGATGTGTAACACCATTTTTTATAGATTTTCGCTATTTTCGTATTTATTTTTCCAAAGGAAGATTTATCAATATTCATATTTTGACATAGGAATGTTAAGCAAAAACTCTGCCACTTATAGTCATACATTTACTAACTGCATAACAACACATTTTAATCAACCCAATTTTTATAAAGACCATTTGTCATCAAAAATAATTTCTTCCGATAAAGCCCATTTTCACCGCGACGAACCAAACTGATTTTGGAGATTGGAAAATCTTGCCGGAAGACCTCTCCAATCAGAAGACGTGACTGTCTGGTGTTAATTTATTATGGCCTGGGGGGGTCATCGATCCCTTATTTTAATATTGGAGATAGTTAAGTAACCAGCAATGTAAGTTTTTTGTGATATTGTGGATTTTGCTCTCTCCGACGCAGGTACAGCAGCACAGGCGAAAACGACAACCAGTGAGGATAATATTTTTCTCAACCTGATCACAGCATTTCTTACAATCATCAGCTGCAATAAAAAAAAATCATTTTAGAATAATTTTCCTATAGATACCTAGAAAACTATAACTGTTTTATATATCCTTGATTTTCTAATAACCTGTCGAAATTATAGGTAATGTGTGGCGCTTTATGATTTCGTATAATTAGGGTTTCAAACTATTTGAGCGGAAACATATATTTCTATTATTAAACCATTTGACCATATCAGCTTTCTTAAAATTTGAAGATAGTGCGAGATTTGTTTATACATTAGGATAAGGTGCATTATCAACAACCATTACCGAGTTCTTCGTAAATTGAGGATTAACCTCCAGCCATTGTCTATAATTCTCTGAATTCATCTCATTCTGCCTTTATCCATGACAAACGTTTTATATGGAGGTTTAAGGTGTTTTATTAGATCATACAATTTAGCTTTTAGAGTATTGCTGTCTTCTCAACCACTCGATAATATTACTTCTGCATCCAACGGACAGGAAGTACTGTATTGCGAAAGAAAATGTTATTTGCTCAATCGCTTTAAAATGGCCGAAAACGAAAAAAAAAACCAAAATTTGAGCAAAACAAATTCTTGTCTGTGTGTCTGTGGTTTTGTCTGTGGACGCGATAACTTTCGAAAGATTATGAAAGATATGAACTTGAAATTTGGCATACATATAAATCCCAACTACCCAAAGCGACCTGTTGTTTTTGGGGTAAGTAGGGTATCGGGAAGGGGCGAAATTGAGGGGTAATTATCCTTTTCGCAAATTTTTTTTTTCGTTTTAGTATGTCACTAGTAGTATAATTGCGAGTATTATTCGCCCGTATAAATTTTCGGTGTAGCAAGCTATTTAGAAGATATTAGCAAAAAACGTCACTTAAAAAAAAAACTGTTTTTCCTAAATATCTCCGAATATTTAATATATGAAAAGACCATCGGATAGGAAATAAAATTTCTCACAAAAACTGTATTTTGGAGCCTATCCATACAAGTTTCTTAAATTTTAGTATTATATAGAAAATCAACTTTCTGATCGGAAAGCAGTCTTGCAATTTTTTGTCCTAGAAAAAATATGTAGAGAGAAAAAAATGCTCAAAACCTGAGTACTGATCGTATAGTATAAGTCATTTTGACAATTGGAAGTATTGATTCAATTTGTAGCGGTATTAGGTTCTTTGCGCCAATTCATGTTTAGACACTTGTCTAACTGTATTTATGGTATGGAGCATTATCAATAACTAAAACACTCCTCAGTGGCAAACTAATTTCTGTTGAATCCATTTTTTATAATCCTCAAAATTCATTTCATTGTTACAATCACAGGTCTTACATTGCGATTTAAATATCAATTACGTTTTCGGCACCTGTACTTACAATTGTCAGTCGAAACAGGTTGGCGTAATCTCTCGTTTGTTTTATCACTCCAGGTGTACATGGGACAAATGAATAATGTTTCATCCATAACTATTTGTCGATTTTTGGCGATATTGTTTAATATTGCGCAATTAAATTAAGTTGTTGCTGAATATCGGTCTTTCCATTGAAATCTTACAGTTTGTCTTTGTCTTCACCCAATGAAAACCCATTTTTCTAATATGAAGTCACTAATCATTTATTGTGTAAAAATTTATTATAAAACTAAATTAGACTTTGCGGCGGTATTCTTTTTCTTCTTATCTAGAGTCGAAAAGCTTCTTCTTCATACTTTGTATGGTTCGCAAACTAACACATGTTGCAAGTGCCGCACGTTCTTGGACTTTTTTAAGCTTCCTAGTAACCTGATTTATTTCAGCTTCTCGCATTTGTCCATATCACTTTTGTTGATTTTTTGAAGAAAATTTTATTTTGATACAAATTCTATTGCGCATCCCTCCATCCAAGAAACTTACCCACACAAACATTTTTACCAGATTGTACATGTGTATGAGTGCTTATTCACTTTTTAAGATTTCTCTGCCGGTGTATTTTATAACTTACGAAAGTTGGTATTTATTATTATTATTATTATTATTATTATTATTATTATTATTATTATTATTATTATTATTAGATGTTTTCAATGCTACGACATTTGTTTGTAAAATGTTTTCAATTTGTTTTATATAATTGTCTTTGGGTTACCTGCCTTTGGAAGTAGCAAGTGCGAAAAAGTATGTTATATACAAGAAATGAACAGAAATTATACCCAGGATGATGACAAAATAATCTGAATTTCTGTCTAAGAAAATAAAGTTTTTTATAATTGATGTCTACGACGGATTCGGAAAAAATACGAATTCTCATTCTAAAAGCGACAGCGAAAACAACAACTTTATGCCTCGAACGGTTGGGGAGATGTTGACTGTTTTAGAAAACACTGCAATGGTTAAATTACATGAAAAAAAATCGATAAATATACAAAAAATGATTATTACATTTGATGAACATTGTGAGGCCCTAAAGCGTATAAAAGAATGCACTGCATATCTTTTAATAAACAAATTGGAAGGCACTAATTTTATTAAACAGTGTTTCCAAATACGTCTAATATACCACTCACAAAGAATGATCCTGTATTAAAATTTAATACAGTACACTATGTCCTCGACTCTTAGAATGGAGAAACCTGCTAGCTCGAAAAAGCAAGCTTGGAATATACAGGGTCGCTACAAAGTATGGAGCTAGCAGGATATTTCAGGTTCTGTTCGTCCGATTTTTCTGAAATTGTGCATGGGCCTATGGGTAATTAAAATGCATTTTCTGGAATTTTTTCAACTCCATGTCGGCTCTCGCTTCTGAGATATGAGCGCAAGTTGCAAATTTTTAAATGGGAAGGGGGGTCAAAAGGCTCATCATTGAAAAGGATATGTTTTCCTGATTTCAAAAATGTATCACACTTGTACAATTTATTGCTTCTGAGTTGAGAAAAGTGTAAATACAATAAATTGAGCCGGACAAAAAACGAAAAGAATGAAAACCACTTTCTTTGTTGCTAAAATGGACAAAAAAAGCAAAGTATTACCATTTTTCCTTGACTGGTGATAATTTTCCTTTAGTTTGATCAATTTATTGGTAATTGGGTGCCCTCAAAGAAAAAAAAAGAAAAACATGAATCGGKGAAAAATGCAGTATTTTTTTCAGATTTACATTACAGAAGATACTCAAAATGTTCCCCATTTACTTCCTGGCAGTAATGCAGCCTTGAGTAAAAGTTTTCTAATGTTCTTTGTAGCATATTTGGAGGTAAATTCTAAATTTCTGCCCTGATTCGTCCTTTTAAATCTTCTGCATTATGTGGCCGATCAGCATCAATACGATTTTTCAGATACTGCCGCAGGAAAAAATTAAGCGGCGTCAGATCAGGGGAACGTGCTGGACATTCTATCGCTCCGCGCCTATTAATCCATCTCTCTGGAAATATCGCATTCAAATATCCGCGAACGTTGACTGCAAAATGGGGCGGTGCACCATCTTGCTGAAACCATATCTGTTCAAAAGGACTCGCAGCATTTTCACTATTGGGGAACAGGCGAATAAGTTCTAGTATAACGTGCTCGCGCAACAGCTGTAAATACTTGATCGCATTCAAATTTTCATCGATGAAAAATGGCCAAATAATGTGCTCACCGATAATACCACACTAGACATTCACTTTCTAAGGGTGTTGTGTGTGGACTTGTTCCATCCAGTGTGGATTTGTACCCGACCAATATCTGCAATTATGTCTATTAACATTACAATTGAGGCAAAAAATCGCTTCATCAGAAAACCATCCAATTTAAAATGTTTCTTACCATCATCTATCATGTTCATAGCAGTTTCGCAAAAATCTATCCTACGATCCAAATCATCTTCGCTCAGTTCTTATAATACGTGAATTTTGTATGGATGAAACTTTTCTTTCTTCAAAATTTTCTGAACAGATCTTCTGCTAATATGGTGAGTGAGAGCACGCTGTTGTACGGAGCACTTGGGATTCTCTTGCACATATAAAAGGACATTCAAGCTACTTTCCTTACTCGTAGCAACCTTTGGACGTCCTGGTTTTTAACAATTTTTAATACTGCCGGTTTCCTCAAAACGTTGCAATGTTTTAATAACTGTTGATCTGGCAATTGGCTCACGATCATCATGAATTACATTGTAGAGTGCAACTACTTCCGAATAACTTCGCCTTCTATCTCCATAACCAATCATCATCAAAATTTCAATGCGATCGTGTTCACTTAACTGAGGCATTGCGATTGCAAATAACAAAGTAAATGAAAATTATCACCAGTCACGAGGAAATGGAGACACCTGGAATTTTTGTTCTTACTTAGCGATAACGAATATGTTTTTTATCCCGAAGTTTTTTGCAATACTCATGTTTGTTCTCACACTTTTCTCAACTCGGAAGCAATAAATTGTGCAAGTGTGATACATTTTTGAAATGTTTGAAAAAAAATGCAACTTGCGCCCATATCTCGGAAGCGAGAGCTGACACGGAGTTGAAGAAATTGCAGAAAATGCATTTTAATTACCTATAGGCCCACGCAAAATTTTAGAAAAATCGGTCGAACAGAACCTGAAATATCCTGCTGGTTCCATACTTTGTGGCGACCCGGTATACTGGAAGAAAAAATTAAATCGGTCCTAAAGTAAGCTCCAAATCCGCGCCCTCAAAACCGGMAATGACGTCACGTACTGCGTCGGGAGCAAGCATGGTGCAGATAAGCCCGTTGCTAGCCATAATTATAATATATACACACGTTTCTTGTTTTGTGCAAGTCGTATTTTGTTAATGCATTAACAATGTACAACATGGACAATGCACATATGCTTAGCTAGAACATAAACAACTTTAATGGCGGTCGGTACCTGACCTGACGTTCCAATAAATGGCATAAATTGGCCCATTTTTATTTTGTATTACAACCATTTACCACGATTTTACAATTTATGAAACTTCTTCATTCTTTTATTTGCAGGAAAAGGTGCCGGTAGTTTAGTCGGCGGTTACTTAATAAATGCTGTGACGATAAGAACGACTTTCCAAATTTTCGCCACCTCCACGGCAATTACGGGACTCATTTACATAGCGTTCTACCATTTATATATGAAGCACAGACCTTCCGAAGGAAACGACATAACGAAAAAGGATGTGGAGAAGCCTCCCAAAGGATTCGAGGATATCAACTTGAATTCCAAACCAGCAGCAAACGGTAATGTGGAGCACGAGATTACACCGGCGAGTTACGAAGAAGCTGTGACCAATCTGGCATACGAGGATACGGAAATGGACCAAATCGAGAAAGAGCTGGACAAGGTGGAGAAGGAGAACCCGGTAGCGTCCAAACAAAACGCTAATCCTTGAGTAGCGGMCGAAAGGGGTTCATTATCCCTGCTATCTGTGTTTGTAAATAGATGTACATATCGAAAAATTCGTAAATATTATTCAGRACACTATGAGTAAATTGTCTAGAATCAACAGCGCACAGATAAGTCTTGAGAATTTGAGATTGCGGTGAAATATGTTTGCACCTGTGTCATGTACACGACAGTGCCACTGTATGGAGATTTTAATATGTCCGTTGTCTGTGATAATGTGATGTTTACACTTACACGATGTTCAGAGCGGTGTCTAAATGTCTATTTTGTTATATAATCTGGAGAAAACCTCAGGTTTGCCTCTGTGTGTGTTACAATGCCATTATCTTTGAAATAAAACAATAAACACTGTGTTTTATTTGTGAGTATTTCAATAACAAATCAAGAAGTACCCCAAATCGCGCTGTAACGTTATTAATTTAAACTCAAGATAAGTTCATAACAGCAACCTCAGACAGAGCATTAACCAGATAAATCGTAGTTACCAAAAAAGCAAAGTCTTGTCGCGTTACTGCGGAAGCTTGTAGTTGGATTTTCTAAGAGAACTAAAACAGGGAGGGTGGTATTACCATCCTGGAGTGCGGAAAATTTAGAGAAACCAGGGGCGGATTAACCGCAAGTCGAAATTGGGCGATCCTCAGGGCGAAGAGAAAAGATTACTCGAATAGCATCCAATGTAAATTTAACAGATAAATAGAAATAATTAACTGATCTAGCAACCCTCTTTCTGTCTTTCAAAGTCCCATTGTATGGAATAGAGCGACAGTAAATATGGCATTTTGCAGTTTTTGGATTACCAAATTGATAAAAAAGGGGCCACGAAAAAGAAACCTATAAGACAACGAAACTACAGTAAATGAGTTTATTTCAATCATGCACACTCTTGTCACTGAGATAACAAAAAGAAAAATAGCATATGGCAAAAGTTTAGAATTGTTTGGGTTTTTACAAAAAATTTTTTGATTCGAAGTAGTCACGACGGCACTCTAAATTTGAGTACACTTCTATAAACTTTAAAATGTCGCGATATCCAAATATTGATGTACTGGTACCGTCAGATATCTGTGCGGGTGAAATCGGCAGAGCAATGGATGCGCAGTAGCCCAGGTAGCAAATCGCTTATCGGAGCTCATTTGGGCCTATTCTATGGGGCAAACAGATACTTAGAATGTAAAGTTGTATTCAGGTAGATTTTCCTGAGTTAGTTTATCTAATGGCTTTTAGAATTTTAAAAATTAAATCGTAATGTGCAGAATAAAATTACGGAACTTTTCTCCTAAGATAGAGGTAAAAACCTCTCCTAAATTTCGAGTAACTGAAAAGGCATTTTGAAAAAATATAACCATTCCATCAGAAATGTGCGTTCAGTGAATTTTACAATGGAATTTAGTTCCAAACTAAAAAATAAAAAGACTAAACCAGAGAAGTTATCGCAAATGTGAGAACTTTATGTGGCAGGAAGCAGAGTTAAAAAAACCTTATTTTCGTAGCTTCTTTATCTTTACGATATACTGCTTGATGTGCCATATAATATATTCGGTCACTCTTGGAAGATGCAGCTATTTCAGCACAGTCGTTTCTTAAATACTCCCTCATTGCTAAATCATAGTCCTGAAGTTTAAGTTTTCTTGTTAAACTTGTTACCCTTGAAAGTGCGCCACTGTAGTTGGAATCCAGTTGTGCAGATCTGTTCAACCAAGGCAACTCCACATTGTATCTGTCACTTCTGAACTCTATGTTCTCTTCCATAAATTTTAGTGTAGTTTTTTCTATGGATGAGTCTTCTTCACTCTTTATACCAATTCTTTCCAAATCCCAAAATTCTTTCAAATCGATTTCTGTTTGGTTTTGAAAAGTATGGCACACACCAAAACTGACGAAAGTTTGTTCAGAAAAAGCATGATGATTCGAACCTAATAAGGTCCATCCAATTACGGTATTTATTGCTGATAGTGTGTTACTTAATCTCTTTGTTTCTTCTTTTACTATCTTCCAATAGTTATCAGCACCTATTAACATTGATAAGCCGGTTATTTCAATACGTTCTTTATTGACATCTGCTAGCTGATAATCCTTTGCAAAGTCTTTAATAACCGGGTCAGTAATTTTGGGTGTTTTTAATTAATCCAAACAAATTTCTTCTATTTCTACTACTTCCACACAAACAACCTCATTTGTGTGTTGGCTCTTCAATTTTACCAGCACACGACGACACAACCTCCCAGGTGACGATTCACTGTTTCCAAATGCTAAAATGGCTATTCTGCGTGTTCCAATTACTGGTAAATCCAATTTTCTTGATAAGCTTTCCTTTATGAACGTTAGTTGGCTTCTGCTATCAATGACCAGTCTAATGAAAACATCTGTGGTACTTGTAGTTGAAATAAAGGCACATGCTGTGTGTAGGTATACATCGAGGAGATTCCTATCGGTGAACAAATTAGTCGTTTGAGTAGGATTTACCTCTTCCTGCTTTATAGCTGATGGCTGCTCAGTACGTTTATAACCTGAAGATGTACGATTTGGATAGTTTGGATCACAAACTGCTGTAACATGACGACCATTGCACTTAGAACATCTAAAATTTTTCCTACAAGAACGTGCACTCTGATTCCTCATTGTACACTTAAAACATCTCGAATTTTGTTTCAGGATATCCATTTCACTCAAACTAATTGTGGAATCATATTTTTGTGTCAGATGATCCTTTGAACGACAAAACAAACAAGACTCCTTTTTATTTTCAACGGTGCCGGKTAATAACTCCGCTGCAGTGCAAATCTCGTTATTTCTTCCAAACGCGTTAATACTAGGTACTTTTCTGTCACATATGTCCATTCTTTTAGCTTCTTCAACTGATTCAATTTCAAGTTTCAAAAAATGCAAAATCTTGTTGATTTGTTCGTCATATTCTATTTCTGAATTACGTTTTGTGTCTTTTTTTTAACATAAAACTTGATGGTGTTTGTTGAATTCTATTCTCATGGAATATGGCAGGGCTTTCAATACAATGAAGTTGAACGTCATGCCATACTGTTCGGAAGAAACTCCCAGAGAGTGGAGGGATCTACATATAGCTTACATGCTGCGTTATACAATTTCCGTAAAGCCAAAACGTCATTTTTATTCTTTATTGACGATAACATCAGTAACTGTTGAATGTAACTATCTACGATTCTTTCTACGTTTCCAAATTCCTGTACATGTGTGTGTGAAATTTACTTTTATTTGTAGTTCTGCCTTAACATGATCTACTGACAATTTGTTTCTAACATCTGTCCATGATGCTTCAGATAAAGAAAAAACCCTCTCTGTGTTACTCCTAAATATTAAGTTCAATTTTTCCAAAGCACTTGTATTTGTAGAACAGGCTAAGTTATAGCTGAACCAACTAAAGAAAAAACACGTACTTTTGACATATAGTTGGTAAGATAAATTAAATTTTGCCGCAATATAACAAAGAGCGTTTTTATAAAACTGTATGCATGAATCTCGTATACGTTTTTGGACTGTAATGGGCAGTGATTTCAGTAAATTTGTGCAAGCAAATCCCATAAACTCGTCATCAATTCTTTGCTGCAATTTATTTTGTAATGTTACTAAAATATCGAAAACTTCAAAACATATGAGGTCTTTTTCTTCAAGTTGCTGTTTCACGTCTTAAAAAACTTTAAGAGCATTATGAAAAAACACAGGCTGCACTCTGTAATTAGATACTGTAAGCAATCTTCTTGAGAAAAAAAAATAGCTATTTTAATAGGACAACTATCAACTAAAGAAACGAAGTAGCTTCTTATTGTTGGAAACACTTTCAGTAGTCTTTCAACGGAAGGATACAGAGACAACCATCTAGTAGGTACATGGCGAAGTACAGATTTGTATTCTAAATCAACGAATTGAAAAATATCTTTTAATTCCTGAGTGCGTTTTGCTTGTGAGGAGAAGTGGCTATAAATTTTTAAAACGAATTTTTCAATATCAAAATCACATTTATCTAATGCAAATTTTACACTGTTATTTATCATATGTGCTGGATAACTACTCKCCAATATATTTGGATTTTCTTGATATAATAACTGAAAAACAGAATGATGACGTTCAAAATTTACACTGGCATTATCTGCAGAGTAGCTAGATACTTGATTTAAACTATGTCCAAAATGTTCGATTCAGTTTTTAAATTTGCGACTATTATACTTGCAGATTCATCTGAATCTTCAAAAAAGTCTAACAGACCATGAAAGCAGCAATCCTGGAAGTAATTTTGCAACCTTGCAACCAAAAAAACTGCTGCAAATTGTATCAATACTTCCACATCCAATTGTCAAAATGACATGCATTTTTTTATATTTTATACTATACGATTAGTAATTAGATTTTGAGCATTTTTCTCTCTACACATTTTTTCTAAGACAAACAGTCCTCGTGATATTAGCAAAAATATATAAATTTTTAAAATCCATTTTTTCCAAATAACCCGAAAATTATTAACATACCAAAAAAATTACAAGAGTGCTTTCTGATCAGAAATTTGATTTTCTATATAATACCAAAATTTAAAAAAAATCGTTTTTTGTGAGAAATTTTATTTCCTATCTGATGGTATTTTTATTTTTTGAATATACTATATATATTAGGAGATATTTAGGAAAAACCGTTTTCTTTAAGTGACGCTTTTTTTCTAATATCTTCTAAACAGTTTGCTGCACCGAAAATTTATAAGAACGAATTATACTCACAGTTATACTACTAATCACACACTAAAACGAAAAAAAAATAAAAATTTGCAAAAAGGGTTTCGCCCCCTTCCCGATACCCTACTTACCCCACAAACAATAGGTCACTTTGGATAGTTGAGATGAATTTCAAGTTCATATATTAAGTCTTTCGAAAGTTATCGTGTCCATAAACAATACCACAGACACACAGAGAAGAAATTTTTTTTTTGCTCTTTTGTATTTTTGCGTTTTCGACCATTTTAAAGCGAATGAGCAAATAAAAATTTCTGAAAATTTTTTTCGGGATACAATACTTTCCATCGGTTGGATGTGAAAGTAAAATTTACAAAGTATATGAAATTTTAAACACTCAAAGCATTATTAAGCTACAAATGAGAATATCTATGCATTCGACATCGGACAAGAATAACAGAACAATATGAAATAAAAAAACATCAGTAGCATATGAAATCAATATTAAACTTCCTATTATGTTAAAGAATCTGAACAAAACCCATTAGTAAATCTAGAAAAACGTGGAATTCTATAATTAGCAGTGTTACGTTTATTACATTTACTGTGAACGTAACTGCTGTGTGCTCTTTTCAGCATCTAAACGCTAAGCAGTTACTACTTTTTGCCTTTAAAAACAAAACTCAACGTGACCTTCTAACTCGACATAATTACGGGACTAGACAAAGAAACGACTTGTACTTATCCAAGGTAAGGACAACCATAAATAAATGTTTTGCTGTAATATCTGTCTTTTCACATTTATAATATTTTGCCACAAGAAATTAAAAACTGTAACAAACTCAAAAGTTACAAAAGACAAGTGTAAAGTTGGTTAAAAAAATGATAATCGATTATCTTAAGTATGCTCTCTTTTGCTCACCTACTTAATAACAAAAAATAAATCGCATAATCTTGATTATCTTATTGGTAGGATTTCTTTTCCTTGAGATTCTGCATTGTGTTACACAGTTATAGTAATTATTTGCTAATATTTCTTTTGGGCCGCATTCCATCTCTACTTGATTGTGCAATAGCAACTCAGTAGAAGAACATATTTTTTAGTCAAAGTTAGTCCAAAGTGAAGCAGCAATCATTTGTTCATCCTTCCTTCCCCCACCACATTTGTTTTTGACAAAATAAATTGTCATTTTTCAGGTGCATTCGGGACTGAGGAATTAAGTAGAAGTAATTTGAATATACCCTTATTTGAAATTTTTTTCAAAAAAATTGGATTTTATTATTGACAATGTCAAAACCGCCCCCTAGCAGCAGTGCTAGAAGCTTAAAACTATTTTTAGTGACTCTACGGAACCCCCCAAGCCTTAAGAGCCTAAAACAAACCAATAGCAACAAGTTACACTAGAGGAATCTACATTAAAATTTTGTAAGAACCTGTTTTTATCTTGTAGATAAATTATTGAGGACCCCAGAAAAGTAACATTTTAAATTTGGTCTGTAAGTTAAAAACTAAATGGGCTATGAAGGTCCTATTTGCAGCTTTTTTTATTTCACAAGAAAGTGGCAGAGGTTAGCAAAAACTGTATCCGTCTGATCTATTACTAAGTGAGATACTTCCCAGTCACAACCAAAATGCGACACCCTGTACATAATTCTTAAAACAAACATTTTGGTGATATAAGTATGAATAGCATTCTTTTCAGTTACTTTTCTCTCGCTGTACAAGGAAATTGTCAAAAATGTACTAGATTGTGGCTAAAACCGTGAAAAATATACATGCCTTATATGAAATTAACATTGGTAAAATTAGAATCACACAGCTGAGTGGGGCGCTCATAGTGGTATTGATATTATAAAAAAAATAAGGTTTTATCAATGGTAGCCAATTTGTTGAAAATTATCGCTAATTTTTTTATAAAATTTAGAAAAAAATAATTTTAGGAAATGTAAAAGATTTTAAAGAAATATACTGAGATGGAACAAAATAGTACTAGATCTAGTACATAATTTACTAAATTGGCAACACTACACCACTGGTGAATGGAGTAGTTCCTGCTTTATCACCCATTACCGGTGAACAAAACAAAAGGAACACTGTAATGCCATCTGGACACTAATATGCGGTCGTTCATCCAAGTTTTTTGAATTCGGAATATCAATCTACATCGAAAATAAAGGAACCCCTATTTTTCCCTTTTTGCTGTGTGATGTATATTAAGGGAGAAAAAAATTATTAAAGATTATGAATCCACGGTAACTTCACGATGATGTGTCCGCCATATTTATTGTTTACATCTTGGATTGACGGCAGTGTTGCCAGCTATATGTTCTTTATGTGTATAGACATACGGAAGATTAAAAAATTGCACACAGCACACGCACAACAAAATGCTAACTGGATATGCTAAGTTAAAAGGTTTTTAGACAAGCGTACACGCAATAAACAAAAACAGTGTTGCCTGCTTTTTGAACAAAAAAGTGAACCATGAAAGTCTTCACGGTCCAAGTATATAATATTTCTGATTTATCTGAGATAACTAGCTCTATTAAATTAATATATATCATACTTCATATTAAAAATATTACCCAAATTGTAATTTGCTCGTTTAGTACAATTGACGCAAATTTTGTTTCAACATTTCTGAAACACTTCAATACAATGCACAATCTACACTGCACAGAAGAATAATAGTTTCTGTATAAATATAGGAACAGGCACTTCAGGGCTGGTTCAAAATGACAACACGATGACTTAAAATTTCTGTTAGCTTCAACCAATCTTGCTTTTGATTTTCTTGCGGACTATGACACGTCGTCTTCAGGATTTTAAATTTTAATAATTTATTTTGACATAACAAAAATAAGTTATACGAAACCAAATGTTGTGTGATGCATAAACAGTGGCAAAGATTCGGAATTTTGCGTCGATACACGTTGTTTCTACAGCTGTGTACGACCCCATTCCCAGCAACAATTCATAAAATGAAAAAATCTGCTCGAAATGAAAAAGAGACAACAAATTTATTTCATATTAACGATCTTCGACAGTACAAAACAACACAATTCAAAACATTAAATTAAATATATCAGTACGGAACACAACAGGTGAATATCACAAGAAATTCTGAGGGAAGTAAACCTATAACAACAGGTTTACTTGCCAATACAAAAATCTCTAAAGACCAAGTTTAATAGGTCCTCAGTGGTCACAGCCCCGGTTAGTTTGCCCAGGTGGCGCAGAGCAATGCGTAGATGCTCTGTCAACAAAGCTATATCAACATGGTCATCAGACTTACTCGGGAGATTTTCGAGAAACAAATTCAGTTTATGGACACAGTCAGATATGTGTATCTTATGTCTAGCCTGATTCATGCTGATGTGTTCTGCAGGTTCGCCACAGCTGCAAGAAACTTTCTTCAAATGTCTGGATCATTTAGAAAGATAATTACTTACAGGTCCTTCAGCTTTTCACCGAATCGCTTCATTAGCTCATCGAGGCCATCTCCTTGAGCACAAGAAATGCAAACTGCAGCATTCTTCAGGTTGGTCAAAACATGTTTGTACCCGTGTTCAATCATGTCACTCTTGTTGAAGACGACGATGCAGTCCTTTGTGAACAACTCGTTCTGATTCTCGCTGTTTTTCAGCAAGCTGCCCAGCTTCAGTTTATCTAGAAATCTGAAAAACTGTTTCATTTCCGAGTTCGGGTTACGCTCCAGCCATTTAACATATTTTACACAATCGATGACTAATATGACGAGTTCTGCAGATTTGTAGGACTGCAAAGCTCTCCTTATGCCCTCAGTTTCTACTACATCTCTAGTTCTGCGGAATCTTAGTCCTGCCGTATCAGTAAGGATGACAGGGTATCCCCCTATGTCGAGGGTAACTTCAACAAGGTCCCTGGTTGTGCCCTTATACGGGGTGACAATTGCAGCTGGTCTGCGGCCTGCAAATTAATGAAATAAGAGCCATTACCTTCTAGATTTTTACTTACATAGCAGGTTCAAAAGGCTGCTTTTTCCCACATTGGGTTCACCCAATATAATTGCTCTAACACCATTTTTCAGGCGTTCGCCCCTTCTACCATCTTCCAAATGGGAATTCATTAAGTTCCTCAACTGTCTGACACTCCCGGTCACTTGTTCCAACAGATCCTTGTCAAGGGATTCAGTTTCTTCAAAGTCGATGTGCGCCTCTAGATTTGCGACACACTTCATTAACTTCTCTTTCCATTCATTATAGATTTTGCTTAAGTGTCCATTAGCTTGTAGTATTGCCTATGTCATACAATTAAATGGAACATTCATACATTCACAGAGAAAATTATCAAGTATTTTTTCCTTATCAGTTTTTTTTAATGTTTAGGATTTCAGAAACTAACAGAGATAGAGAGGGAAAATTAGCAGTGTTGTGAGCCTAATTTAATGCACCTTTTGGATTTTAGAAAAATTCATGGTTTATTAGATATTTTGGACAAACAAATACTGGCGATATTTTTTTATTCCCCTAATGTTGCTATTTTGCTTCCACATTTTTATTTGCTCAATCGCCTTAAAATGGTTGAAAACGTAAAAAATCAAAACTAGCAAAAAAATTTCTTGACTGTGTGTGGATGCTATAACTTTCGAAAGACTTAACATATGAACTTGAAATTTGGCATACATATAAATTCCAACTACCCAAAGCGACCTACTGTTTTTGGGGTAAGTAGGATATCGGGAAGGGGGTAAAATTCAGAGGTGACTACCCTTTTTGCAAATTTTTATTTTTTTTTTCGTTTTAGTATGTGATTAGTAGTATAATTGCGAGTATTATTAGTCCCTATAAATTTTCCGTGCAGCAAACTGTTTAGAAGATATTAGCAAAAAAGCGTCACTTGAAAGAAACAGTTTTTCGTAAATATCTCCGAAAGTACTTAATATATTCAAAAAGTGTTTTAAAAAAAATTTGTCCAAAATTTTGACATTTTTCGAAATATTTTCAAAAAACGTATGTACGATTTTCTTTTAATTTTAGTAAAGTATAGAAATTCAAATTTCTGATTGAAAAGCACTCTCGCAATTTTTTTGTTAAGCTAATAATTTTCGAGTTATTTGGAAAAAATCGATTTTAAAAATTTATGTATTTTTGCTAATATCACGAGAACAGTTTGTCTTAGAAAAAAATGTGTAGAGAGAAAAAATGCTCAAAACCTAATTACTGATAGTATAGTATAAAAAATAAAAGCGTAAATGTCATTTTGACAATTGGATGTGGAAGTATTGATTCAATTTGCAGTGGTTTTTTATTTTATATAAAAAGTGTGAAAATCAAAGTTGGAGAAAATGACGTCCCCAATCAGATAATGACTTTCGCTCTCTAAATTTTGCACCTTTTTTTAAATACCAATCATAGTTGGGCTATGCCTTCAAAAAATCTGCTTAATATGATTAATTAAAATGGTATAAGAGTTAGAGCTATTTTTCTTTTTTAACCATAGACAACAAAATCAAATTAATTAAACATCAATCCTTTATATTTAGGTGTTTAGTTTGAAAAGTAGTTCTTTTAATAAATTATTCAAGAACAGGAAAGTGCGATATAGTCGCAGGCTAAGTATAGTGTACTTTAAACACTGTGCAAATAGCATAAGAATATTTTGAACGTCACTTCCAAACTTCCTTACCTAGATTTAAGAGATTGTATGATAATTTGGAAATTTAAGGCTCCTAAAGTAAAACAAAGGAGACTTCAAATGAAAAAAAGAAGTTGCAAAAATAAATGTATTAACTTGCATGTTTCAAAATCCATCGGTTTGAACAAGGCAAGTTCAGGCAAGCACAGAGTATAAGTGTTAAAAAAATATATTTTAGGCATACAAATTATTAGGTAGATTGAATATAAATGAGCCTTACTTTAATGAGCGTCGGAAGGAACAGCTACGTATGGTGGAGTGGTATGGTTTATATTATATATATTATAAAATTCCTTACCTCTGAAAACGTATTACTCGCCAAAATTCAACGCAGGTTGCAATTTGCGAGAACGGGATTAATAAAATGCCTAATAATTAAAGGAGGAGACAATGCAGAAAAATAAAATATATTAATACAGATATTTTCTTTAACAAATTTGCTTTTTTATGTAAAGGCTCTTTTACATTTCATTGGCCCTAGTATCACGAATTCTGCCTATCAAATATTTTAAAAAGTTATTAAGAAACTCTAAATTGACCTGCTCAATGGCATAACAGGTATACAACAGAAACAGGTGACCGTTACTTAAAAATGAGTTACTGAACGTAAGACAAATTATGTTAGTTCGAAAACGATCACAGAAGAAGATTTAAAGTCAAGAAACCTTGTTAAAATTCCTTGTCTTCACCAAAATCATAAAACTTGTTGATTGGAATCTGTTGGAACACATGTACAGTGGAATAATTAGCACTACAAAAATATACTGCTTACATGTGCAAGTAGAATACAGCTATAAAAATGGGGCAGATGAAACCACGTATACAAGTAGTTGAAGACGGGTACACCAACTGCATTAATGGTTTGGGGTTTCAATTCATCTAAAATTTCCTCTCCTTAGCACAATAGCTAAGGCAAGATACAAACAATCATTTATCTTTGAATTATAAACTTTCCAGGCATACGAGCCCTGACACAAAAATGTTCGGACATCAACTGATTTTTCGTAAAAGTTTGAAAATTTCCATAAGGGATTCAATATCATGTTTTTCTTTTATAGGACACTATAATATGTATTGTTTTACATCATATTTACGACATTGTTTTTAAATAGCATAATATTTATTTATAAAACTAAACTAATGTTGATAACAATACAAAATTTATTGAGACATAAATGTTCGGATAATACATGTCAATAGCCGGTTGCGTCTGCTTTTGCCTTAATAACTGCTTTTATTCTGGCAGGTATAGTTTTTACAAGCTTTTCGCAATCTTCTGCGGTAAAAGAATCCCATATATTTTGCAATTTAACACGCAAATCAGAAATGTTGCGCTGCGGATCATTCCTTAATTGCTGCTTTATCTTGTGACATATAGTTTCGATTACATTTAGATCGGGACTGCTGGAGGGCCAGTCAAGGACGGAAATGTTGTTGTCTTGCAGCCACTTTCTTGTGGTCTTGGCTGTATGACAGGAGGCGCCATCTTGTTGAAAAGTAAAATTTCCATCAGGTGATAACATTGGAATTGACACCAACAAATTGCTTTCTAGAATATTCTGATATTTTACTGCGTTTACAGTTCCGTCTATGAAGTGCAGTTTTCCAACACCATTAGCAGACATGCTTCCCCATACCATAACACCTGATGAAAATTTTATTTTTCTTTTTAGGCAGTCTTTGTGGAAGGCTTCATTTTTGTTTCTTATAACACGTGATCGATGGTCACCCACGCAAACATCAAATTTTGATTCATCACTAAAAATGATCCTTTTCCAATCTTCGAAAGTCCACAATGCTTGTTCCTTTGCCCACACTAATCGTCTCTTTTTTTGTTTTTCCGTGAGGAACTGCTTTTCTTTTGCCTTAAGGAATGATAATGATGAATATGAAATTTTGCTTAAACATAACATACGTACCTTATAAAAACGTAAACCAGAGTTATGAATCCAGCGACGACACGTTTCTCGTGAAACATTTCCCATTGTTTCTTCATTCCATTTTGTTGTTATTTCTCTTAATGTACAATACTTCGACGATCAGTTTTACAAATCCGAACAAGACATCTTTGCATTCTGGAAGTGACTGTGCGTGGCCGACCAGCACCATGTCTTGAAATTTGAATTGAACTCGTTTCTCTATATTTTTTCACAATATCTGACACTGTGGACTTGGCAACATTTATTTGCTTAGCAATATCCCGAAACGTTTTTCCTTGGTGAAACAGTTTTACAAYTAATTCTCTGATTGCACAATTAGTTGCTTTACCACATGACATTTTGTAGTCAATTGATATCTAATCGACTTAATTGTCAAGTTAAAAGTCACATGGAAACATATTCTTTTGTTTCCAAGGCTTGCTATTTATTTGTTTTACTAACATGTCCGAACATTAATGTGTCAGCAAATATTGCATTGTTATCAACATTAGCTTATTTCTATATATATATATATATATATATATGGTTTATTGAACAAATATTACAATTTGTACAAAAGGCTAACGACCGAAGTCTTTCTGCCCGTATTACATAACATTATATAAAAAAAGGAAGTAATTTAACTAAATATTTTGTTGTAGATGGTGTTTTCTGGGACTTTCCGTTTTCTTCTTAGCCTCTCGTGTTCCAAGTCAATTATTAGGCTTCTAATAAGTTCTGCATTATGGGGATATTGTACAAATTTTGTGACTAAGGAATGGAATCTGTGTAGGATGGGAACTATTTTGGTTTTTTCATACAGGAACTGATTTGATGGGTTGTGCAGGGGATTATGTGGATGACGGATCTTTGTTATAGTTCTTAGGGTTCTTCTTTCTGCAACTTCGACTATCTTCAGTGCTGTTGGCCTGCAACCGGTATACAATGCATGTCCATATTCTATGATAGGTCTACATATCATTTTATATATCCTGGAGGCATTGTAGATATTGATTCCTTGGTTTTTGAATGTAAGGGAGCGAAAGTGTTTAGCCCTATTTATCATTTTTTGTTTCATTTTCTGTAGGTGATATTTGAAATTTAATTTGTTATCTACATGTATTCCAAGATATCTTGCCGATGATGATGGGGCTATATGATTTTGTAGCATAACAATATGTGGTGATTGGGGAGTTATACGATGACCAAATATCACTAGACGTGATTTATCTGGGTTTGCCATTAGTCGCCATTTTTTAAACCAGTTCACAGTTTCATCAGTTAAGCGTTGTAGTCTGACTAGGGTTTCTGTCAGAGATTTTCCATGTGCTATAAGAGTTGTATCGTCTGCAAACTGTAGCACATATGAGGTAGTGTTTATAGCTTGTATTGGCCTTTGACTATGATGGATATCATAACAGAAAATATTGAAAAGAATCGGGGATAATGGTGAGCCCTGTGGAACTCCCTGTTGGGGTGATAGTGTTTCGGATAGTTGGTTGCCGGTTCTAACTTGTAAAGTTCGTTCATTAAGAAATTCTTTGATTATAGTTATAAGGTACCTAGGGCACCCTATCTTAATAAGCTTGTATATTATCCCACAATGCCATACACTATCAAAGGCTTTCTGGATGTCCATAAATAATACTGCTGTTTTTTGTCCATATATTTGGTGAGCTTGTGTGTTCGAAGTGAGCACCATGAGTGGATGGATTGTAGAGTTCTTCTGCTTGAAACCAAATTGATATGGTGGTATGTAATGTTGTCCAACAGATTCTTGAAGCCTCTTTTTGAATTATTTTTTCAAAAACTTTTCCTATTACTGGCAGTAGTGTTATTGGCCTGTAGTTTTTAATGTTTCTGTGATCGGTATTAGGTTTAGGGATGTTGATAATCGTGCCTTTCTTCCACTCCTTTGGGAAGTATTCCATCAAGAGGCAGTAATTCATAATTTTAATTATTGTTTGGTGGATCTTGTCATTCAGTTGTTTAAGTACCTTTCTGTGAATGTTGTCATTGCCAGGAGCTGTATTTTTGCCACACATCAGAGATTCAAAATATTCTTCTTCACCAATCTCTCCATAACCACCGTGTTGGTCTACAGAAAAATACTCCTGTACACAGTCTTGGACTGCCTGTTTATTGTTGATATCAAAGTTGTCATTCTCCGAATATCCAAAAATCTGTTCCCAATGATCCCTAAACAGACGAGCCACAATTTTATCATCTGATATAATTTCGTTGTTATTTAGGATTTCACATTTTGAGTGGCTAATTTTATATTTTGAGAGTTTCTTTATTTGTTGCCAGTATTCTTTGCCTTGCTTAACATTAATTTCTTCACAGGCTGAAATCCATTTGTGTGCTCTGTATTCTTTGACCATTAATTGTATATGTTTATTGAGTTCATTATACCGCCCTTTATGGTTTAGACCTGGATTTGATTTTATTTCTCGATATAATTGTTTTTTCATTTTTATGGGCCTTATTATATACGGTGGTAGTGTTTGCGAATAGTATTTCATTTTTATTTTTGGTGTATGGTTTTCTACAGCAGCAGCAAGTGATTCCATGAAATCGGAGATGTAGTTAGTAGTAATCTCATCAGTGTCTGTTATCTTTTCAACCATGTATGTGTTTATAGCATCAATATCGCTCTTGTTATATATATATTTATATATACATTCTGTAGCCTGAATCGGTACATTGCTTTCTATAGTTATTTCCATAGCCAGGTGATCAGACCCCAAATCAGGAATAAGATCTATATTTTTTATCATGTTTCTTATATTTGAAGTACAAAGGACAATATCTGGAGTGGTATCCGGGTTATTTGGCATTAAGAATGTTGGTTCTGTATGTACTTGAATGAAGTCTGAATTATTTATAAATGATTGTAATTGTTTTTTCTTTTGTTGATTGATGTTAAAGTCTCCTATTATTAGTACGTGTTCAAACTGTGATGCCCTTACAAACAGGTTTTCCTCTATCCTTGAATATGGGTGGATGTATACTAAAAATATATGAAGCTTAAAATTCTTTAGTTTGATTGTGCAATGTATAACTTCATTCAGTGTGTTGTTAAATAAAAGTATTTCAAAACAATGTCGTAAATATGATGCAAAACAATACATATTATAGTGTCCTATAAATGGAAAACATGATATCGAATCCCCTACGGAAATTTTCAAACTTTTATGAAAAATCAGTTGATGTCCGAACATTTTTGTTAGGGCTCGTAGTATTTTATGAATAATTTGCCGTGTGGAAGAGCCTTAGATGAGGTGACGATCATAGGGACCTTTAGGTGACAAATAAAAATTTTTTCAGAAACTTTTAAACAAAAATGGAATCAAAAAGGTTTACATATTCAGAAAATGACATGCATGAAGCCCCTTTTAGCTGCTGAACGTGGAATGTCCGTTTATTCAGCAGCAAAGACTTTTAAGGTGCTAAGGATGACGTTATCAAAGTAAAAGGAAAAACACCAATTAAAAGAAAAATGCGACCGTCTTCTATTTTATCCGAAGAAGAGATGTTCCTGGAAAAATGGATTCAACATCTACCATTACTTCGTTTTCCAGTAACTAAAGAGCAACTTTTGGATAGTGTCCAAGCACTATGCAAAAAACTAGAAAAAAGAGACAAATTTCCAAATGGAAGACCTGGTCGTAATTGGTACGAGGCATTTATGAAACGTCATTCTGTGATCGCCGAACGAAGAGCTCAAAATTTAACTGCAAGACAGGCATCAGTTTTGGAATGAAATATAAGGAACTGGTTTGCAGAAGTTCAGTTCAATTGCGACGAAACTGCATTCTTTTTAAGTCCAAAGTCGTATCGTGTATTGGCGAAAAAGGGTCAAAAAACTGTTCACACACTCTTGTAATGGCAAATGCAAATGTGGCTGGTGGCATTGCTCCACAAATGATAGTGGTAAATTTAAAAAGAATCCCACAAAAATTAACCCAATTCGTACCCAAAAGTTGGTTATGGGAAGATCAGAAAATGGATGGAAACTTTTTTTGCATATTTTACCGTTTTTCATCCATGGCTTGTGCAAAATAAAATTGAATTTCTTGTGGTTGTGTTTTGCGATGCCCATAGCTTTCATTTGACCATGGCATTAAGGGGATTCCTTCCTTTTCGTAACGGTCAATTTGAAGGTGCTGATGGCGTAGAAAAAATAATGTCGAATGTAGCGTAAAAAAACCGCTGCAAATTGAATCAATACTTCCACATCCAATTATCAAAATGACATTTACAATTTATTTCTTATACTGTACTGTATTGTACTGTTTGAGCATTTTGTTTCTCTACACATTTTTTCTAAGACAAAGTCCTCGTGATATTAGCAAAAATATATAAATTTTAAAATCGGGTTTTTCCAAATAACTCGAAAATTATTAACTTAACAAAAAAAATACAAGAGTGCTTTCTGATCAGAAATTTGATTTTCTATATAATACCAAAATTTAAAAAAAATCGTATGAGCAGGGACCAAAATAGGTTTTTTGGAAATATTTCAAAAATGTCAAAATTTTGAATAAATTTTCTTTTATGAGAAATTTTATTTCCTATCTGATGGCATTTTCATTTTCTGAATATATTAAATATGTTTGGAGATATTTAGGAAAAACTGTTTTCTTTAAGTGACGCTTTTTTGCTAATATCTTCTAAACAGTTTGCTGCACCGAAAATTTATAGGGACTAATAATACTCGCAGTTATACTACTAATCACATACTAAAACGAAAAAAAAAAATTTGCAAAAAGGGTAGTTACCCCCCAATTTCGCCCCCTTCCCGATACCCCACTTACGCCACAAACAATAGGTTGCTTTGGGTAGTTGAGATTTATAGGTTTGCCAAATTTCAAGTTCATATATTAAGTCTTTCGAAAGTTATCGTGTATACAAACAAAACCACAGACACACAGACAAGAAATTTTTTTTTGCTCAAATTTTGTTTTTCTGCGTTTCGAGCATTTTAAAGCGAATGAGCAAATAAAAATTTTTTGAAAAATTTTTTTGCGATACAATACTTCCCATCCGTTGGATGTGGAAGTAATTAAATGGGATATCACTTGTCAGAATGGTGGGCAGAGGACCATAAAACCATAAAATATAAATAGACTGTTGGGTTTGGACAATGCAGAAATACAGTTTAGGTTCATAGAGTTTGAAGAACAAATCGTAATAAACAAGTATCACTGTTATTACATGAAAATAGTAGTAAATAAATAATTTTTTTTATACTTCTTTGTTCTACATGATTATATCAAATAAAAAGCTATGTTAGTCAAAAGGAATCGAATAATTATGACAAAGTAAAATCCATGATCAGTTTATCTGTGGAATACTTAATTAATTAAAATGAAATAATTCCATTTAGAAAAAATTGGTCGAACAAGTTAATTTTCTCTTTAAAAAGTTTACTATTCACAACCAAATTTAGATTTTTTATATTTTTTTTTGTTTTTTAGTAATAGCCATAAGACATCAAACTTTTTTAATGGAAACACCTAAATGCTTTCAACCATTTCGATAGATGTTTTCATTATCGAAATTGCAATAGTTACAAGAATATTGAATTTTACATAACAATTTTTTCGAATAAAATTCGCTCAGATAAGTAAACAAAGTATGTAGTAAATATTAACAAGAAGGAAATACACATTTTTTAACAAGAGGGGTAGTCAATTCGTCATTTAAACCAAATGTTTAAAATGCCAGTTGACTCTTATTGTTAACAATTTGATGTTGTTTTTTTGGCTAAATAAATAAAATTTACATTATTTATTTTTTTTTAACAATATCTACTTTTACCACACCATTGTATTTAAAAAATACACAAAATTTTTGCAATAATGTATTGGAAGTGAAGAACAAATTGTTGCTAGTAGTATTTCTACAACATTGCATTGCATTTGCTCACTTCCTTTTTTTCACAAATAACTGTAATCAAAAACAGCTTTTAATTGCACAGTTAGCTTTATAAAAATTTATTGAATTTCTCGGTAGAATAAGTACAACATAAAATATTTCATATGATCATATTTGTACAATTAAATTTGCGGCACAGTTGGAAGGTTTGAAAACTAGTCATCGACTCTATTAACTAAACTGATTAGTATATTATGTGTAAATCTACTAGTTTCGACACCAGCAAGTGTTTATTAGTCCATATCAACAAAATTTCGCTAAATAATTAACAATTATTATTATTGTTTAAAAGATACCTACATCATCTAGAAGTTTCGCTGTTATTGTGCTTTGTAGTGCCGTTACTATGGCAACTAAAGAAAAGAGGTAACGAACCTTTTAGGTAATTAAACAAAGATTCTAAAATTTCTATATTCCATCCACATTTTATGAGCAAATCTCGGATTTATTTGCTTTTGATTTGCAACATGATGTCAAATATGCCTTCTAATGGGAAACTTGGTAACTTCGAAAAATTTTTAGGGGATTTTCCTGGTACGTTTTTATTTAAAAAATTCCCCCAAAGCGAAAGTGTGAGGGATTTTCAAGATACAGCTACTTTTATTTGAACAATTATAAACAGCAAGGGAAGTATCTGATGCCCAGTGCCAATTAAAAACAAAATGGTGTTGATGACTTCTCTCAAACATGACATTCATAATAGGATTTGTKGCCAATTGTCAGTTGAAAGTKGTTATTACGAGTTTGCGATCCAAAAGGTCCAGCACAGCCGGTGTTTGCTATGTAGTGTTTAATGAGTTAAAAATTCTTGTTACTTTTGAAGATATTCGTTGTCAAGTTTACACTGCAAATCCCATAAGTAGAATACGGGCGTAATCCCCTTAAGTAAGTTCTGCAAGGAAAATTTAATAGAACTTGTTGTACTTTACCCTAATGCGACACAAATTTTGCAACCATTGGATGTTGCAGTTTTTCATCCACTGAAAAAATCTTGGAAAAAGGCAGTCTACACATTTAGGATTCGCAATGCTGGATTGCCGCTTAAGCGGGATATTTTTTGTCCACTATTAAATGAGGCATTGAAAAGCTGCTGCGAACTTTGCTCGTTTGTAGCCGATGTATTAGATTCCAGAGGACCAGAAATTGAAGAAGATAATCCATTCGCATAACCCTAAAATACTTGAACATTTAATGTTTTTTGAAAACCATATTTCTCCAGAGAAAGGTAACTCTTCAAATCTTGTGCTGCGAGGTGGACTGGTGCAACAGAAGACACAATGTTATTTTATTTTTGGCAAAAACTCAAAAACAAAACCGCAGAAAGAAAGTCATCACAAAAGAATCTGGAAATCGACAATGACACGAATAGGAGTTTTAAAAATAATTCTGATATTGTCGCAGCTACAAGAGACAACAATGCTACGCCACATCCAGATAATGACCTAAATGGAAATTTGGAATGGCTTGATAATTTGCTTATTAATGATGAAGACTGACTGCTTGCAGAAAATATCATACAAGGACCATCAATAGAGGAGGAATTTCCAATGCCTTTCAAAAATAATTTATTTTGGCCTTCTGCAGATAGTACTGCCTGTAAAGTTCAAAAACGAAAACCTAAAGAAAAGGTATCGGCTGTGACAACTTCCGATGAACGGCAAAAGTATTTTTTAAGAAAAGAAAAGAACAAAACTGACAAAATCAAACACAAAGAAGAAAATAAAAGGAAGAGAGAAGAAAGTGTAAAGAAGAAGAATTTGACGGATAAAAAGAGAAAGCCGTGCAAGAAAAAAGAAGTACAGAAAATGATTCCCCCACAAAATGGTATTGCAAAATTTGTGAAGAATTTGAACAAAACATAATACAATGTTTGTCCTGTAAATGTTGGGTACATGAAATATGTGCTAATGTATCCAAAAGTGCTAAAAAGTAACATTGTTCACTTTGTAAATAAATTAAATAAAAAGAGTTTTCTTAAGTAGGTTGGTTTTCACTGATGGTCCTTCCGGCGCTTCTATGATGAACATTGGGGTACTGTACTATTCTTTATTGGGGTAGGTGACATCTGGATGTGATGGTTACTGGGCCAAACTGTATTATTTTATTATTACATTTATTTATTTAATTTTGGGTCATTTTAATAATGCATGTTTTTATTCATTATGAAATAAACACTTTAATGAAACAAAACCAAAATTAAAATTTTTGGTAATACTTAATGTAAATGTTTAAAAATTTATAATGTCTAATAGGCTGACGATTACTGGTACTTTTACCTTATATCAAGTACATGCGATACAGCAAATGTGATATTAGCTAAAACACTGCACAGTAAAAGAACTTAGGTCTGCAGCTCAATACAAATGGAATGCAATCCCTCAAGACTAAGCAACATCCTGAGAAACAACTATTCTCACTAATACAGCGTTGTATTGACTTAATTTAACAGAATTCATTTATTCCAATTGAAATTACGAAAATTAAGAAATACTCGACAATTCTGTGTGTAAATGTAAAACAAAACAGCAACATACCTGTTTTCTTTGAGCTTCAGTCTCGGCATTTAAAAGATCGGCAAGTCCTTCAACCTCGATTAGGTCTACTTTGCCATTGTAAAATGCCCTGCGTGTGAATTCTCCTGGCTGTGCTAGGCGCAACTTGGGCAGTGTTCCAAGCGCAGTCAGTATGGACGATATTACTGCTACACCACCATGAACGTGGAACTCGCAGCTATCCTCGCCGGTATAGCTCTTTGGTCCTATTGTGTCGTGATTAAAACCGGAAAAGTGTATGTCAGTTGATAACCTACCTGGGAACCACATCACTAGCCCACGATCTAACAGCTCGGTGGTACAGGGATGCAAGATATTCCTTAGTGCTGCATATCTCGGTTTCGGCAGCGGAAGAGGTCTGGTTAACGACAACAGTGCATGTTTGGTGTCGGGGCCAGAAACTCTGATGACTGCAATGCCGCTTTTTCCACGTCCTATTTGAAGTATGTCGTGTAGTATGAGTTACAAATCAATAATATCTTACCTGAGGCCAAAGCGAAAATTGTGTCTAGCTGCGATCCTGTAAAGGTGGATGCCCAACGGTTGCCAATAATGCTTCGGGCCCTCTGAGCCACTAATTTGAACACAACGAACATTTAGTCACTAATACTAATCAGGTACTTTGTTTAATGACTATGTAGGGTAAACTATTTAGGAAGTCAACACCTAACCTAACAACGTAACAACGTAACTTAAACTTATTTATGAATGACAGCGGTTCGCGGGCAAGTCAGTGGCGCCAACCGCCTTTTGCCAACGTACTGAATTACAATTTTAGAATTTTCCTGTACCCTCTGTGCCGGTGTGAACTATGAATGATGACTATGATCAGAGAAAAGTCTATGATTATTATCTAATGCTTAAATACCTTATGAATGCAAATATTAATTCCACAGAAAGACAAAATAAATAAACATCACCTGTTTATATTKTTTGAAAATAATTGAGGAATGAGGATAAGTTAATCAGTTTTGAACAGAGATTGATGGTTTTTCATCATTATCAACATTTTTCTTTAAAGGAGCGGACAAATTATTTGAATAAATCGGTGGAACCCGAAAAAGTAACTTTTAAATAGTTTTATTTTTATGTCACTAATCCCGAGCCCAATGCAGGGCCGGCTCCGCAGTGCGGACCCGCATGGGTTCAAATTTAAAAAATACAGGGCCGGTTTCTCTTCTATATTTTAACCTAAAATCTACCCTGTTTTTAAAATCTAAACCAATCACATACCTCAATTTAAGGTGTTGACGTGGTTACTGGGTTAGCTAACATCAACTTTAACAAAGAGAAGAGAAACCGGCCCACAATCTTTTAAGAACTTAAGAGCATTATGATAAGACACATTTCTTGATTTTAAATTCAGGTTTCTTAGAAATATTATTTGTGTGATTACTAATAAGGGTACAAAATGGTATTTAAACAGAAATGTTATCAAAGGAAACGTTTATTCCGGAAGTGCAATACGTTCCTTCTGTGCTTATGGTATTTATTGTGCTCGATTGTTTAACAATTTTTTGAGAAAATGTGGCAATCGTGGAAATCTGGACTTGACGAACCTGAAGTTGATGAGAGCGAGGAGGAAGATAACGGAGGAGAAAGTGAAGAAGAAATCGACGTTGAGGAAAATGTTTCTGATATAGACAGCCAATCCGCTTGTGAAGAAAAAAAAGCATAGGTTTCTATGTACCTACTAATGGAAAAAATTAATATCAAATGTTTACGACTCTAAAGAAACGTGGTAGTGGGGATCGTCTCGTTTCAGAAACGGTAAACTTATTGCAATTGCCTTACACGTCTGTTTGGAGAACAATAAACGGTGGTTTAAACGAAAGAAAAGTAAGAACAGAACTTGATAGAAAAAGATAGAAGTTTTAAGAACAACACATCACCCAAAATTCAGCAACGAAACAGATAAGCTTATAGCACAAGAAATTAGAAATATTTCGGCAACGAAAGAAACAAAAGAAGAAAGAAGCGTAGAACACGTGAGAAAAATAGAGGACTCTTACAGAAAAAACTTCGTCAACGAACGTATAATTAATAATATTTACAATTCTTTTTAGGAATGCTTCTGGATAAATGGTTTTCTCTGGCTTTCAACATGAAATTTACTGCATATATTATTTCGATTTAAAGCTAAATTTTCTTTGTTGTAATTTGCAGAGATTTGAGATTATGTGTTACCCCTTTGATGACTTTATCTAAACCTCTTGCTACAGTTAAAATTGCAGAATGTAAGCCAATTTCATTTCGTCTTTTGTGTAAATAACCCATAATACTCCCTTTAAAAATAGATACAAGTGTAAGGTAATAATACTTCTCAGGATTAATCTAATGTACAGATTATTTGCAATTACCGTTCAGCCTTCACAAATAATACCTTTTCTTAAGAAAAGATTTTTGTTTTCCCTAAATTCGATATTTTAAATTTTAATTTTAAATGTAAAACTAAATCTTTAAGTACATCTTCGTTATTTACGTTATGGCTTAACAAATAATATGAATCATAAAATGATGGTTGCAATCCAAATTCAAAATGATCACGAAMTTTTTCAAATGACATGTTGGGATCAACATCATGTGCCAAAACAATTAAATCGTAAAMGTATTGCTTAATACCTTCCGTTTTCGATTGTTTCCTGGAATTTAATTTCTCATTTAATTTCTGACTGTCGACTACTAATTTTGTTTAAAAAATCTTTTTTAATCGGTGGCCAAATCTTACGGCAGTTATTAAAATTTTCTGTATAGTTATAGTACCCTGTCTTAGCGGATTTGCGCAAAAAATTTCCTAAATAATGAATTTTGAAACTATTATTCCAACCATTGTAAGTAGAAATTTGATCGTATTGCTTAATATAGTATAGTATAGTAGTTAATAGGTAAACGAGCGAACGTGCAAGCATTCGGCCCAACAGCAACGACTCGAAGAGTCGCAACAACCTGTCACACATTCCAAAAGCTGACAACTTACTAAGAAGTAGTCTGAGATTCATAACGTCAAATGCTTTCGAAAGATCTGTATACATATCAGCTTGACATTTCAAATTAAGACCATTCGAAACACATTGAACAAAATCATAAAGATTTGTAGCTGTTGCTTTAGCCTGAACAAAGGCGTGTTGGTTGGACACATGAGAGTAAACATTAAGTGCTATGATGGATTTAAGAATTTTAGCAAAGATATAAGTGATAGAGATTGGTATTTAATTAACTATATTATTTCGGTCACCAGTCTTAAACGCCGAAACCACTTTAGATAATTTTCACATGCCCGGGAACGTTGCATTTTCCAGAATTAGATTGTAGATGTAATGTAAGGGCTTACAAAAGCACCTAAAGCAGACTTTCACCAAGAAACCAAGGGCTTACAAAAGCACCTAATGCAGTCTTTCACCATCAAAGATATCGCGTTTCGATACGCCAAAACTGTGCATTACGTTCACCATTGCTCACCATTGCCATCGGGATCAATGACTGCAGCATCATTATGAACACAATAAATGGATTTAAAAACATTGGCGAAGGCGTTAACAATAGATTGAGAAGATATAAATTCCTCTTCTTCATGTATCAATCTGCGGAATAGTCTTTGTATTCCTCTTTGCATTAATGCATGTCCACAATTTTTTGGAGTCGTGTTTTACGCCATCTCCAACTGAGGCTACGAAAATTCGGTATTCCCCCGTTTAATGTCTCTTTTAATAAGCTTGCGTAGATTATTGATACAGTCTAGATAAATCAGTAGTTTATACTTGTATTGTCGACCATTTGTTGATATACCAGGGCAGTCTAACAGTAAGAACTATAAGACATTCATATGGCCTCCTGAGCCTATCTTTCCAGCCGTGGTACGGGCAGGTCGTGTAGCTGGGGCTCCAAAAACTGACACACCAACACTACCAACTCTCCAGAAGCAGAACCAAATGTGMACCACCGCCCAAAAGACTAACAAACTGTGCGCCATGTTTCATAGGATTGCCTTACTGGAAACCCTACTGGGGCAAGTAACAGACATTTATTTATTAATTATTTTACGTATACTATAATATTTTATGGTGTTATGATAGAGTCAGATGATAAAACTGCCTGAAAAAGAATAAATAATAACTTAAATGTGTATTACATATAAAATCGTAGAAATCTACATTACCGTTATATACTAGTAATTTATAAACATATCTGCAACTATTCATTACTTATTTATTATGTACAAACAAAATAAGCTTCGAACCAAAACAAAAAAATTAATTACATAAAATGTTTTGGGATTTTCGAAGAAAAAGAAATCTAGAAGATATAAATCAGGCGATCTTGCAGGGTGCATTCGATTTGAAGTCTGTTCGTGGATAGTGAGATCTTGGCTTCTAAGCATCGAACCTAGATCGTAGCTTTATGGTCTGTAGGCGTGCCAAAATAACTTTTTTTTAATAGGATCGCTGGAAGCTGCTTCTAGGGTAAAATACCCATTTTATATTCAAATGTAATGTCCCATTTTCGATGTTTTTATAGGTTATCTCGGTTGCTAATTTTTCTCGCGATCTTTGTGAAATTAGTTTTTGAGTTGTAGCTAAAAACCGAAAAATTTCGAATTTCCGAAGGGCCCCGTAGCGCCCCGAGTTTTATATTTATTTTTTTTAAATATGGTCTCATAGATTGTCTTACCATTTTTTTTATTTTGGAAACACTGAAATATAGACCAAATTTGTGTGTGTGTTTTTTAATAGAAACCATAGTTGGCTATGACTCCATCAAAAATAAAATTTTTGTGCTTTTCAGCAATATAAACTTTTTATATTTAACTTAATAAATATAAAAGTTACAGCCACTTTTTTCACATTTGTTGAAGATATTATGTAGGGGTAAAAACATATAGGTGGCTATGGAAGTAAAAATTGCAAACAGATGACGAATGCATCTGTCAAACTTAAATTTGTATTTATGCTCGGGTATAACACTAAAAGCTATGAATAATAAAAGAAATAAAAAATATTAACATATTCATAAATGATTCACGCAACGCGGGCGGCGTGCTTTCTGAATTCTTTGTGCCGCCTATTGGTAGATAATTGCTGCCAAGCTGCAATAATAATAATAATAATAATAATAATAATAATAATAATAATAATAATAATAATAATAATAATAATAATAATAATAATACTTGTTTATTTTTCCCCTAGTGATATACAAAATTTACATATTTTACCGTAAATTAACGTAAATAGTAATAATAATGTGCATAACAATTAAAATTTAAACAAAGTTATCAATTTCAAATAAACATCAAATTAACCACAAAAACATAGCTTGTGCGTGGTTTGATCTTAAAGTGTAACTAATATTATAAGATTCAAATTGTTATCTGCAGCAGAGCAATCAGCACAAAAAAAACAGAAACCGAAACTGTCGAATGAACAGCGATTGCAATTTTATAATAATTCTCTTAACCTAATACTATTTTAATACAAAAACAATCACACTACAACCATTTTCAAGTAAAATTTCATTAGAAAGAACAATATAAAATATCTACTATATTTAACCTATAATTAAATTGTAAACATAGTTTCGATCATGTTCATGTAGAAATTTTATCACTCTAATTTTAAAATTCTTAATGGAATTGATGCATTTTATCTCGGGTTCCAATACATTGTAAAATCTGCTGGATAAATAAGCACAGTTTCTCTGACCTATCTTCTTACGAGCACAAGAAGTCTTGGCTAGCTGTCTTGTTTTTTGTCTTGTATTATATTCGTGAGTTAGATGTTCTAAAGTGTTTTTATTCTTATATTGGTATGTTACTATGCTTAAGAAATAGTGTTGTCTAATGTCGAGCAATTTAGTTTCTTTATATAATAAATCGGAAGGATAATTGATATCTTTTTTTGCTAAAATTTTTATAAATTTCTTTTGAAGGACCTCTAACTTTTTAAAGTAACGATTTGCCACAGCACCCCATCTTATCACTGCGTAAGTGAGTCTTGATTCCACTAGTGCATGATAAACAATTTTCATTTGAGAAAAGTCTAAGATATTTGTTAGACACCTGAACTTATACAGAATTTTTCTTACTGATTCAGCCACTTTTCGTACGTGAAGATCCCACCTTAAATGCCTATCAATCTGTATACCCAAATACCTCACCGACTCCGCAGAGGAGATATTTATTACGACACCGCGATTATCAATACGGATTTGTTGATAGTTTGGGAGCCCTGTTATACTGCAAGAAAAGGGCAAGTAAACCGTTTTTTCAAAATTGATTGTGAGTAGTTTATAATTGAAGTAATCAATAATAATTTTCATATCGGTTTCGACCTTACGCTTTAAATCCGCCCATGTATCTGCAGTATACATTACCACCGTGTCATCTGCAAAACTAGTTATCGTGCCAGAAGTTTTCAAATATGTCAAGTCATTTATATATAGTGTAAAAAGAATAGGACCTAAGACAGTTCCCTGTGGAACACCATACCTGAGAACTGTTTCCCCACTACACATGGACTTAAAGTTCACATACTGTTTCCTACCTTCTAAATAGCTGCTCATTAAATTATAGGCTACACCTCTTATTCCCATATCCTCCATGACCTCCAACAAGTGGCTGTGGCTAACCGTGTCGAATGCCTTTGCTAAGTCTAAAAATACACACAGTGAAGGCTTACCTTCATCAAGGGCTCTATGAAGATCATTAGCAAGAACAGCAATTGCATCAGATGTAGATTTTCCTTTTCTAAAACCATACTGGTTTTTGTTTATTAAATTACTACTATCCAAGAATTCTACTAATCTAGATTTAATTATTTTTTCTACAATTTTGGTCAAATTAGTTAGTGTCGCCCTTTTTAAAAAGTGGTTTAACCATAGCTTTCTTGAAAGCTGATGGAAATATACCCGTCTCAAATATCTGGTTAATCAAATGCTTTAAAGGAAATGCTATTTCATTACTTATATTTTTTAATGTTTCAGCCTTGATTTCATCAACACCGGGTGCCTTGCCGTTTCTCAGTTCACATATTGTTTTTAAAATCTCGTTTTCATCAACGGGATGCAAAAAGAACGTTTTGGAATTGACAGGCCTTTTTTGTACAAAATTTTCAGGTGTTTTTATTTTCCTTGCTAAGTCTTCACCCACCCCCGAAAAAAATTATTAAAAGCGTTTGATATTTCTTGGTCATCTGTTAGCACTTCTCCACTTTCTAGTAATATTTCCCCCGTTTCGACTTCCCGTCCCTTGCCATTTATTCCTTGTATTACATTCCATATATGTTTTGCTGAGTTTTTGTCCACATTTATCTGTGCCCTATAGTAATCCATTTTTGTAGTTTTCAGCAATGTATTTAAATAATTTCTGTAAATGATATATTCGTGTTTTATTTCTAAGTTATGTGGATTTTTTTATAATTGTTCCGTTTTAATTGTTTTCCTTTATGATTTATTATATACGTGTTTTTGTTAATAAAATGTTTTACTATTTCTACAATTTTAAGCGCCAATTCCTTTACATCCGTTAATTGGTAGTAATCACTCCAGTCATAATTGGAGAGATCACTTTTCAATTTTTTATAGTTTACACATTTTAACTGATGTTTTCCTGGATTTTCGGGTTGTGTGTTACATTGTACTGGTAATGCTACAATAGTGGAAAAATGGTCGGTTATTAATGTCTCTAATACAACCGGGAATATTTCTTTTTTAAATTTTGGTCTTACAAATATATGATCTATACACGTTTTAGAGCCACCAAAACTTCTTGTGCTTATGTTTATAGTGGAATCAAAACCAAAGTGACTAAAATTTGTTAAATAATCATTAATTAAATCATGATCTGAAAGTAAGTCTAAATTCATATCTCCTACTACTATAGTATAGTCTACATTAAGATTTGCTGTATTTCTCAGATATATTTCCATTCCAGATACAAACAATTCTGCAACAGTCGAAGGCGGTCTGAACACTGCCGTTATTAACAAAGTAGTTCCATTATTATTTAGTTTGAGTTCAATTGCTTTACACTGTGATATTGTAACAATTTTATGACTGTATTTGATACATTGTTTTACATAAACTACAACCCCATCGTTCTTGTTAATATCCCCCTCATTATATATAATATGATATCCATCAATATTAAACATATTACAATCCGGTAGCTTCCACGTTTTGATCAAAACAATGCAGTCAAACTTATTCTAAATTTGTGACAAATAAACCGTCAGTTCGTCTAAATTTTTCGCTATTGATCTAATGTTTTGATTGAGAAGTTTGAAATTTTTTGTCAATTCGTTGCTTTTAATTAGGTTATTATATGCGCTTACATTGCTAACACAATAGGTTTTTAATGCTTCTAAATTACAATCGCGAATATATTGATTCATAATATATACCTATTCTTCTGTTGCAAACAACAAAAAAAAGAAAAGAACTTTAAATGTCCAACAAAAAAAATTAAATAGTAATTTAATGTATGTTCCTATCCTTGTACTGACCCCTCTTTCATATTGTTATCTGCATACAACTTTTGAAAATCGAATTCACTTGCGATGTAACGCTTTTTTCCCTGCCATTCAATCCATATCTTTCCATCTCGTGTCCATACGTTTCTCTTTCCCACTCGTTCTTCAATCTTCTTAAGCAGGTCTAACCTATTTTTTGTTAGATCTTCTGCGATGGTGTATTTTGATCCCTTTAGCAACTTTTTCTTATCCATCACTGCCTTCCGTATACCAGTGGCAGCTGGTGACAAATTCTATTGGGTCGGCAGTAAAAACTTTGGTCCACTCTAGTTAGTCAATATTATTTATTTATAAATTAGTAAATAATTTTGTATAACTCGTAGTTGCTGTTTATTACTTGCTACTTCTGTAAATTTTCATATCGCCGCAAGTTAAAAAGATAGTTCATTTGGTAACAAATAGCCTAATCTGGCAACTAGCTACATAATTTCAACGTTAAGCGTGCACCTGTACTGCACCGGAGACGAGAAGTCGATATATGTCGAGCCCAATCCGAAGATGTATTGGGAAGTCCGGCAGACAGCATTAAGCGATTATATGGGTATTGGCGCTTACTTATTTTGTTATTTTCTTTTTGTGTGAAATTCTTCAATGATTTCAGATTGACTAAATTTATAACATGTATTTGATTAATTCTGTTAAATGTTTGAAGGTATCTGCTTAAAATTGTTTATTTAAGAGGATAGCTCTTACAATAATCTTGGGAAAATGAAAAATTTCGTAGAACATTCGAGTAGTTTTTCGTGATTTCAGTATTGAACTATATATATAATTGTTGTTCAATGTACATGTCAAATTAATTTTCGGAATCCGACGATTTCATAATCGTTCATATGCCGGGCCTCCTTTATTAACTTCAATAAAAACATATATACGTAAAATTAAATTATGATTATAAAAAAAAACTGTAAGCATGTAAAGGGTGTCAATCAGATAATTTGTAATACTCAGTAGAAAACAGAACTATAATTGGTTGATAAAAAAAACTTGAAATAATTGAAATAAATGATGAAGTCCGTTTTAACGTTTTATACTGTCTGCCGGCCCCAGGCATTGCAGAGTCTCGATTTTCGCCTCAGGATTCAATATGCGCGCAGGGTTGCGTCTTTGTTAACTCATAGGAAAACGATGCTATTGCTTCCTTATACGATGCGGTCTGCCGACCCAGCGCTTGGATCACGGGCTTGGATGACAAACACATACACGGCCCAGTCACGGTTGCCGAGTAGCGTAATTTTTTCGGGATAACCCGTAAAAATGTGATTTTGGCTAATTATTAATTTGMTGGTAATGTAAAAAAATACGCTCCAACTGTTTCAAGATATCTGWACATAATAAAACAAAATATACATAAAAATACGAAAAAAAAATTTTCGATCAAAATTCTGGGTCGGCAGTGCCGACCCTGCCGACCCGGACGACCCGCCACTGCCGTATACGATAACTAGTAAATTTCACAAGCATATGTTGGGTATTTATCCCTATCCAGTGCGATCTGTCTATGGTATCGATGTCAACGTCCAAATTCAGAGTTTCTTTAAAAAAGTGTACGACAGTTTCATCGGTATCCGCTTCTTTATTTCTGGGTAGTCCAAATATGCGAATATTATTACGCCGGGAGTATGTATGCAGGCTATCTAACTCTCCGCTTAAAAGGTGATTTTGTTTGCACAGCTCGTTGCTTTTATTTTCAAGTTCTTGGATTTGTTTTTCATAAACGACAAACTTATTGTTAATCTCCTCGAAAGTTTTTTTTAGATTTATCTCTACTTTTTTGGTCACTGATAATAATAATAATAATAATAATAATAATAATAATAATAATAATAATAATAATAATAATAAAAATTTATTGGTGCATAAGTATATAAAAAGATGCTTTGCACAAGTCAGGGCATTCTCAGCTATGATTACAATAACTTGTACAAATATATCACGTCTAAAATACTTGTTCAATTACTAAGACGGCACAATCACTTTAAAATATTCGTCAATATCATAAAGCCTAATCTCATGTAGAATTTTTTTAATATATTGTTTAAAATTATTAGAGGACACACTTTTTACATCAAGGGGGAGAGCGTTGAAAAGTTTAATTCTGTAGTATTCAGTTCCATTTCGTATACATGTTAGTCTCATATATTTAGGGCAGATTTTGTTATGGTTCCTTGTATTATAATCTATAATATTCTGCTTAATGTATAGAAGACTTTGAAATATGTAGTGAGATGGAAGCGTCATAATTTTTTGTTGCTTGAAAGTCTGTCTAGTCATCTCTGTATTGTAGACCTTCCAAAATCCTTATTGCTTTACGTTGCAGTTTAAAGATGCGAGTCCTGGTTGCAGTGTCCCCACAGTAACAAACCATACAAAAATGAGATTCTAATACAAAGAAATAAGCCACCCTCGGAGTATCTGGAGGGACTCTATCCGCAAGGCTTCGCAAAAGAAACAATCACTTACACAGCTTACCTGCTAGATTGTTACAATGAATGTCCCACTTGAGCTCACTGTCCAAAAAAAAATCCCCATAAACTTTACACTAGTTTCAAAACCAGTAGTCCGCGTATGTACACACACCTTTTCTTAAGGAAAAAAAACAACGTCAGTAGTTATTTGCATTCAAAGTCAGCTTATTTGCAGTAAACCATCTGGCAGCTCGAGAAATATTTCCCAGGCGCTTCGTGTCCAGATTTGTCAAAATTTTGTCAGCGTTAAATGGTGTATCATCGGCGAATAAAACACATATCATTCATATATTAAAATGTGGAAGGTAGACGGACTGACTATGATGAATTATGACACTAGAAGGTTATGAGAGTAGCAACCACTAGTAAAGAGAAAAACTATTTTCAATTCAGCCAAGCTTTCGGAATGATTTTATTCCTTCTTCAGGGCGCTAAAAGATTACATAACAAAAGGATACATTGTAGAAACATGCTAATTGCAAAATGCGGTTTCGTCTTTCAGAGTCACCGGGATGTAACTGAGTGTTATCTTCGTTTTATTAGGTTTACATTTTTGAACGCGTGTTTTGACACCCCCCACTTAATTTTATTGTTTCTCTTAAAAGATGTTTTCGGGTTTGGTTCTACCATTGCTAAAACGTTTGTCAGATCGTTTTCGCTATTTTCTTTTTCATAAACTTCAGTCGGAACTTTCTATATTTTCCAAATTATTTATATTTCCAATTTTTCAAGTAATATATATTTTACAGGATTTTTTACACATTGTACAAAGCAATAACAACGGTATTAGATATAATTAATGGGATGATTACGAAATGGAAATATCTACAGGAGATATACAACTTCATTTATGTGTTTTTCTTGTCGATCTGCCACATCAGAAAACTGAAAAATCCTCCATTAATATAGAAAGGCTTTGACTGCTTAAAAGTAGTAGTTTTTTAACTAATGGACCCCGTTCGGATCATGTATTATTTGCAAGACGTGCGCTTACATATAAAAAGCGTTTTAATTATTTGATAAAAGTGAGCAAAAATTAAGTGTTTTTTTTTTATGGAGAGAAACCGACCTGAGAAATTATTATAGTTTGAATATATATGTACACTTACTGTAGCTCTGGTACTAATCATGAAACAAATTATAAAGATTATCTTGAGTTTCATGACATTTGATTCAATGGTTGGAAATGAGCTACTTTAGTACTTGCCTTAATTGGACCACCACTTTTGGACACCTTGTATACTTGTAGAAAGTATTTAAAGATTTCGAACACCAACAACTATATTTAAGATATACTATAGTTTTTTCTAATATAATGGCAGATCTAAAGTTAAACTAAAAACCAGGACTATTTTTAAAGTATAATTGTAATTAAATTTTGCACAATGACAGTCGGACTGCGAAATATTTAAATAGTCACGGCAACTCAGATATAAACAAAATCAAACAGTGATTAGGTCAGGAAAGTACTGTTTATCGTATGTATTAATTATGCCACAACTAACAAACAAATATGTATGTATGTATGTATGTATTAATTATTAGAAGTAAATTACAGCTGATGCACACTATGTGTTTACTACAAAGTAAAGTTGCTATAGTTGCCGAAGGCCTTTTTCTACATTAACTCGTCAGCGGTGGGTAAAAAAACTTATCTTTTGCTTGCTTGAGGTGACGTTTCTTGTACTTCTTTCCCATTTGCAGAAGATTTCGTGCCACATGCACGTTTTAAAACGAATTTAAGTTTACA
>QCXZ01000086.1:19022076-19166428 GCA_025024175.1 Rhyzopertha dominica | reverse complement strand
ACGGCATATTGTTTCTAATGCTGAAAGTTTTATTTTAGTGTCAACGGTATTTGTGTTTAATAGTTAAACAAAAAAATAGATATTAATTGTTTTTCATTTAATTAGTTTAGCATTCTTCAACCAATCAAATACCTACATTTAAGATGAAATAAAAAAATATTATTGGACAGAGTTGAGCCTGTTTACAATATTATAACAGCAGTAAGAAATGACTATTCCTATTTCTTGAAATTGTAAAAATTTTGATTCGTTTGTAAAATAATTGGACAGTGTCTTATACAACTTGTAGAAGCACCAATAAGAAATCAAACCTGATGTGGCAGTTAGTTTTGTAACCATTACAAATGGCCTGTCGTAACATTATGTAAAAATTTGTTTAGTGGTATGTCAGACAATTTTTAATGGTTAGCTTTGACTTGGTAATCGAGATTTTTTTTTGCCGTTTTTTGACATACAGGGTCCGTCACTTAAAAACTCCCCACGCTCGTATTTTCTTTTTTAAGGTACAACCTTAAGTTATATATCAAATTGTAGGTCTTTTTGAACTCTTTAAAAATAGCATAGTGAGTGTCCAAAATTTTTTTCAGATTATGATATTTTGCAAATTAAGTTAATTTTGTAAATATTTTTTAACCTTACTCCGTACAATAAATATTGCTTCATAGTTGAATGCCGACTTTTGTCTTCTTCAGTTTGTGTCATTAGCATGTATGCGTATGTTTTAGTCCTTCTGGGTGAAAACAAGAAAAACTAGTCGCTGCCATATTCTGTTATAGGGCTGTTCACAATTTTTTAAATGTTAGTTTAGTAGCTTATTATGGTACAAATTACGCCTACATACCCATCGCTGCACACAAAATCCCAAAATTTTTAGTAACTTTTAAATAAATTAAGTACAAAGTTCGTTCTAAAGAGAGAGAGGCTAGAAAACGACACCCTGCGATGAGGCTAGTTTGGTTTTCTACATCGCGCACTAGCCTCGTGCAGCGATGGGTATGCAGGCACAATTTTTGCAGTAATAAGCTACTTAATTAACACTTAAACATTCTGAACTATCTTATTTACAGAACATGGCGGCGACTACTTTTTCTTGTTTTTCACTCAGAAGGAGTAAAAATTACGCATACATGGTTATGATAAAAATGAAAAAAGACAACACTCGGCATTCAACTATGAAGCAATACTTATTATACGGGGTAAGGGTAAAAAATATTTACAAAAATTAATTTTAAATACAAAATATGATAATCTGCAAATTTTTTTTGGACATCCACTAAGCTATCTTTAAAGAGTTTAAAAAGGCCTACAATTTGACATGTTTTTAAGGTTTGTACCTAAAAAATTAAAGAAAATACGAGCCTGGGGAGTTTTAGGTGGCGGACCCTGTATATTAGGAAGTAGTTTGCCAGAATTGATGTTGTGGCCCTTAATAACACTTTCTGTAACACAACTTAAAATTGTGTTAATGTATATGTCGTAGGCATATTGTAAAAGTAGGCGTTTTATGAAATGCCTAGGCTCTTCGAAAATGACTGAGCTAAATGTAAAATGAAGCAATAAGCAGCCATGATTTAACATTGTGTCTGATACATTTAGGCTTTTGCCATATGTCTAGGCGTTTTTACAAAACGTGTATGCGTGTTTCGGCATATTTTAAAACAATGCCACTCTCCGTTGCCGAAAGATTCTATTAAAGATATAATTACAGAAGAAGATTTTAGAAAAAGTAATTGGCGCACCACATAATGCTATAGACACAAACGTCATTCTACCAGAGAATGAAGAACTCTATGTATCTGATTTTACTGAAATTGATGACGTAACGCTTTCAACAGTCACTATATCTACTCCAGTGTTAAATCTTGAAGAATTTACCATCCTTACGTTTTGCATGTTTTTCAGTCATAGATATTTTATATTCTGTTTTATACTTACATGTTTGTATTGTATGTTAAAAAGGAAACTTATGTAAACAGCTTCCTAAAGTTTTGATCGCGTTTGTAAGAATAAAATTTTGCATTACTTAGGAAAATATTTTTTTTTACATATAAGTACCAATGTATGTATTTTTATTGTGTTTAAATATAGGTAGGTACCTAAACAGAAGCCCAAATTTTTGTTACCAGAATGACGCCATTTTTGCAGAAACGAGTTTTTTCTATTTTGCATTCACATAATGTAGTCTCGTTTGTTTAAATAAATACGTCAACAGWTAAATTTTCAATAAATTGTCAGAATTATGTTTGCGCTCTTTTTATAAAACGCCTGATTAAGGTCGGCTCATTGCAAAACAGTGCTTGAGAGTGGCATTGTTTTAAAATACKCCGAAATTCGCATAGGCTTTTTTGTAAAACGCCTAGGCGTATGACAATGTATTACGCGCAACGTCAAATCATGCTGCTTATTGCTTCATTTTACATTTAGCCTTGTCATTTTAGAAAAGTCTAGGCGTTTCATGAAACGCCTGCTTTTGCAATATGCCTACGACATATAGACAGGGTGTCCCATGACTCAATGGCCAAACTGAAATCATAGATTCTAGTGACAATTGTAGGTCAATTGGACCAAAAATATCTATAACCAAATTTGCTTCCTAATGGAGCTAGGGTCCTTTAAAGATGCAACCCCAAACACCGTTTTTGTTTAATCTTTCTGAAACTTCTGGGTGTAATTAAATGAAATTAGGTACATTTACCAAACTTTGTGATAAGTAGACGGTCTAAGAATAATTTTTAAATTTTATTTATAAACAGGTTAAAATGGAGGTGGTGGGAGTAAAAATCATAATTATCTTGTAATTGACTTTTTTTGTTCAAAAAGTTACATACCTTATAATTATTTACACAAAAATGTGCTCTCGTCAGATTTCGGTAGAATGCACCATTTTCGAGGGAATTCGATCAAGTTTAAATGCACTCTGCTTTGCTGCGGTCGGATAATGACAGCATAAAAGAATCGATCGGCATCAGGGTGTACCATGGCTTGCCAAACATGTAGGTTCATTAGTCTAATGTTTTTTTAACTATTTTCAAAATATCTTACTCATATATTACGCTCAAAACTTAATAGTTGTAAAATATCTCAATGCCCTTAAAAATTTATTTAATCAATGATTTTATTGATGAAATTAACAAGAAAAATATTTAACACATAAGTTAATTATGGCAATTGTTCAAAATGTCCTCCCTCGACCTGTCTATCTGTAACTGAAAACGTTGCTGTTTGAATGACATTGTGGTCAGCTCGCAGTGAGCTAGCTGATTCCATAATTTTACGAATCAATTCATCTCTGGTTTGAGATATCTCAACATATGTATACTAAACTTTTCATGTGCCCAAAAAAAGACAAGAGGAGTTAGGTCAGGTGACCTTGGTGGCAGGAAACAGAATCTCCTCTTCCAATCCACTTATTAGTAAACGTATTATTTAAATATATTCTGACATTCCTACGAAAAATGAGGAGGAGCGCCATCTAATTGCAACCACATGTTTGTCCTTGTCTAAAGTGGAATTTTTTCCATCGATCCCCTCAAATCGTTATAATAGAAAGCTAACGGATGTTAATCGAACTTCAAATACGAATGGCCCACTAAGATCATCGTTAATTATACCACACCAAACATTCACAGAAAAATGTGTGTGAATTTCGAGTATAAGTAATCCTATCTCTGGTGAAGGTGGCTTCATACGTGCATAAAAGTTGTCCAAAAAACTGTTCATGTGCGAGCAACCAACGATAAAATTCAACACGCCCTGCGTAATCTTCAGTCTGAAGACACTGGATGGATTGGATGTGGTACGGGTGCATACTAAAGCTGTGTAATGTTCTCCACACTTTCATCCGACTAACACCAACACATACGCTTGCAGAAGCTTTTAGAAATGTACCATTTTGAGACAAATATAAAAGAACATTGCTGAATACCTTCCAATGTGGCGTTCTGCGAGAGGTTAATCTTCGCTGATATTCACGTACAGCCATGAGCGTACCGAAGGGGGGGCAAAGGGGGGGGCAGCTGCCCCCCCCTKGACCTAGGTTGCCAACTTTGGGCCCTTCCAATTTCCCATGCATTTAGCTGGTTAATTATTTGTGTACATCTAAAGATCGTCTTATTTACAAAATTGTAAATACAGCAAAATTTATGGGCAAGTGTATTTCACAATTTTCATCGAGAACTCATATTTCACTATTGCAAATGACCTTCTCTAATAAGTCTTTATAAAATGGTTTCCAAGTTTAATCGATGCCATGTGCGTCTTGAAGCTGTCACTGCAGCATTCTTGTTGCTACGAATCGTTGTCTTAGGGCGGATATAGCTTTAAAAGACTATCCTGGTCAGGATGAGTCATAACACGATTTCTGCTTAGTTCTCTTCTACAYTTTCCTATAAAGATTGTTCAACTAACTACTGTTATATGGAATCATATCAGAATCTATCACATATTCGGTGATAACCCTAACTTTTGTACCAAATTTCTAAACTAACATTGCATTTTAACAATTAATACAAAAAAAAAACTAAAAATCCATCCGAACTTACGTTTATGAAAGTCAATTTATTTAATATAAGTTTTAGAAATCCAGTAAAAGCATTATCAGCACGAATTAAAACCCGGTGTGTTGTTAAAAATGCTATTAAATATATTTCAGTTTATTTAAATGAAACTTAATTTGGTTAAAATATTAAGTAGTCTGTTTAATTTTTGAGAGCAATGCACTGGCGATCTAAGAAGGTTAGCTTGACGCATAATGCTGAGGCATTTGTCATTCTGAGTTTTAATAATGTTAGTTATCCATCGAGTTTCCTTCCCAGGGGAGTAAAAATTACTACAATTGTATCTTTAGCACCTATACATATGAACTCCCAGCTTAAATTTCTAAAGCATCTGGCGTGAGAAGTTGAAACTGTACTAAAAGCGCATCGGTTAATGCATTAGTCTTTGATATGTGTTAATTCTAGCTCAGAAATCGTGCTCCTATTAGTAGAACTTTTAAGGTGAAATTTATGTTCCTTTGGTGCTTCGTATGATATACATTATGTGGATCACGGATCTTTATTTTCCCAAATAAAATGTATCAACTCATCTTTTGTTAAATGCGAGAGCGAGACAACCGAATGCGCCTCACCTGAGTTCATCAATAACTGAATTAGTAATAAAGGAGCTTTGTATGTTCAGTGTACATAGAAAACATATAAATAATTTGGGTCTTAATTTCACAGAAGATTTTCAAGTCGCCTTGCAGAAAATCCACGAAGATTACTCATGGAATAAATACTTAATTAATTACTTAAGTACCTATATCTTATAAACATTTATTATTTCCGTTTATGTTGAATTATACTCTACAGGACGTTCCTGCTTTGCCCTCCCCTAGACCAAAAGCTGGGTACGCCCATGCGTACAGCCCCTCTTCTATTGCCGTTACAGTATCCGTAAAAGAAGTGATATCTGCATACTCATTATTCGAAAACGTAGCCATACAGTTATCGTCAGTCTAAAGAACCAAATGCACCAACGTCAAAAAATAAATAACGAATGAAATTGATAAACTAAATTTATTTTTTGGGAAGTAATATTGATTTTTGGGTGTAATATATCAGTAAAATATTTCGAAAATGCTTAAAAAACACATTACACTAATGAGTCTACATGTTTTTTAAGCAATAACACACTGATGCTGATCATTATGCGACCATAGCAAAAAGCGTGCATTCAAACTTCCGATTGATCTGATTGATTTTGCTCGAAAATGGTGCATTCTACCGAAGTCTAACTTGAGCACATTTTTTGTTATTTATTGTTTTAACAAAGTTTGAAAAAAGTCAGTCACAAAAAAAGTGATCTTTACTTTTTTTATTGGTACGCCGCCCCCTCACCCCCGTCCCACTACACAAAATAAAATTAATTTAGAGATGATTTTTGTTTATGAACCGCTTAAAGTGTGTACAAACTTTCTAACAAAAACTGTATTGACATATATAAAAACATTCTATAAATATAACGAAATTTGCAGCATTTGCGCCCTCTTTAACCTTGCGCCCTAGGCGACTGCCTAGTTTGCCTTAACGGTAGCGCCGGCCCTGGCTGTTGAACTAGACTAGACCTTTGACTAGACTAAGCGGACGAAAATTCCATTTCGGACGCGAGCGTATTGTAGTACCAAGTGCACGTGTTTAACTTATTTATTCAAAAGCAATTTGCTAGAATGACCAGAGACGAATGATATTAAAAAAATAAAATTAAAGTCTGAAATTTTGATAATGTAAAGGGTAATTTAGGAACTGCATTTTCTTTACTCCCGGTTATACTGAAAGTAGACTAACTTTGTTATTTTAAATGAAACATCCTCTATATTACTGCATATTTGGATACCATGTTAAATTCTAAGGTAAGGTAACTTCTGGTCTAAGGTCGGCCAATTTAGCATTATATGACATTTTGTCAAAAAATACACTCTTTTGACTGACATAATATATTGTAAGTACTTATTAACAGCTTTTGGGAAAATTAGCGAAACATCACTTCTGGTCCCACTAGAAATAGATGCTAACAAATGTTCACAGCGCGTGATATGCATTTAACGCCATATTTACTTGCTCATCATGCTATTTTGAATAAATATGAAGAAATCTAATTGATTAAAGCTTCCCGTTGTTAAAAACACAATTAGTGCACTGCCAAAGAAGAAGGTGMCAACGTTTCTTAATTTTTCGCAAGCTCAATAATACACAGGGAATTGTTTTCGATATACTTTAGTATCAGGATCACTGACAATGAAACTTCGAGTGCTTTCAACACTTCCTACCAAAAATTTCAGCCATCTAGGAAGAGTCTGCTATTCCTCAAGCTATAGCAGACATTTCTCAACAAAATTTAAATGTMATTAGCAAGAATCCAGATCAGGTGACTTTATGTGCCATTAAATTTACTAACGTATTTATCTGTGAAAATCAAAATACATTGCTTAAAGCATTCATGCACGTTTTAAGAAATTCTGTTTGAGATTCTTCAGTGTGTGTTATTAAGTAGCTTGTATATTTAAATATTTATGGGTTTGCAGATTTGCCATACCAACTGATGAAAAAATTCAACACTTGTTGAATAGATAGAGAGAATAAAAAATCAAAAGCTTCTGATCTGCAATGATAAGATTCCAAACCACTTAAATTGTAAAAATAATTTTGCTGCCTCCACAACCAGACATTAGTCCAGTTTTAGAAGTACAGAAATAATATAATAATTACAAGTATTTTGCTAAATACAATACAAAAGAATGATGATAAAAAACTGCACACAGATAATATGCTTTCAGAAGGATCGCTGCCACTATAAGACGTAACAGCGATCCTTCCGAAAATATATTATTTAACATTGTGGACGCTGAAAGTATTAACCATCGTATATTCCACACAGTTGTTCAGCTAAATATTCGGAAGTGGAATTGCTGTTTTTACGCGTTTCTTTTTGATGTTTTTTTTGTGAGACCAGTTGGTTTATGCGGACGTGTCTCACATAACATGCTCATACTTCGAAGCATTGCAATGACAAAATGGCGTGATTTCTGCAGTTCGTTTCTCGATTCTCGCTTGGCTATTTTCAAAGAATGATGACATGTAGTGATTGCATCTATTAGTAATTAGGTAAATTAATGTGCATATATTAATTACGTGGGTGAATACACATAGGTAGACAATTCATATTCCGAATATACGTCCCTGTTCCCGTCTTCCATTTTTGGTATTAAAACAAAAACAGGGATTTCGTATTCTGATATAACTGTCTAAAATCAGTGTGCCTATGTGCAAGTAAGCCTTGTATCTGTGTCGTGCACTTAATTCCTTGTTTTGGACTGCTTTGGAGTTTTGCTATTACGCTTTGACAATTGTCCATGTTCCATGCTTAACCAGTGCACACTGTATGAGATTTATTGTTTATATTCGGTGTTGTTTCAGGATACCACACTGCCTACAACAATTGAACCATTGCACCGCAGCTGCTTATCGTCTTTGTTCTATTCAAATAAATTGCCTTATATCATGGCCAAGTACGATAAACGGGTAAGTTTGATAAGAGAGCATTATAAATTTATGTGCATACTTCAGTGGTTAGTTGAGTTAGATATTAAAGGGCGCTTGCTTAAAGAAGTCATCAAATCGCTTATGATTTTTGAAATTTTATCATGTCGAAATTATTTTACTTCCGCATCCAACGGATGGGAAGTATTGTATCGCGAAAAAAAATTTCAAAAATTTTTATTTGCTCATTCGCTTTAAAATGGCCGAAAACGCAAAAAACCAAAATTTGAGCAAAAACAAATTTCTTGTCTGTGGTTTTGTTTGTATACACGATAACTTTCGAAAGACTTAATATATGAACTTGAAATTTGGCAAGCATATAAATCTCAACTACCCAAAGCGACCTATTGTTTGTGGGGTAAGTAGGATATCGGGAAGGGGGCGAAATTGGGGGGTAAATACCCTTTTTGCAAATTTTTATTTTTTTATATTTTTTTCGTTTTAGTATGTGATTGTTAACTGTGAGTATTATTGGCTCTTATAAATTTTCGGTGCAGCAAACTGTTTAGAAGATATTAGCAAAAAAGCGTCACTTAAAGAAAACGGTTTTTCCTAAATATCTCCAAATATATTTAATATACTCAAAAAATGAAAATGCCATCAGATAGGAAATAAAATTTCTCACAAAAAGTGTCTTAGAAAATTTATTCAAAATTTTGACATTTTCGAAATATTTCCAAAAAACCTATTTGGTCGTACGATTTTTTTAAATTTTGGTATTATTTAGAAAATCAAATTTCTGATCAGAAGGCACTCTTGTAATTTTTTTGTTAAGTTAATAATTTTAGAGTTATTTGAAAAAAACCTATTTTAAAATTTATATATTTTTTCTAATATCACGAGGACTTTGTCTTAGAAAAAATGAGTTGAGAGACAAAATGCTCAAAATCTGATTACTAATCGTACAGTATAAGAAATAAAAACGTAAATGTCATTTTGACAATTGGATGTGGAAGTATTGATTTAATTTGCAGCGGTCTTTTTCTTGAAAATCTAGTATGTTTGAAACTAGTTTGTGGTCAGTTTGTGGTAGTAAGCAATAAATTACATTCCTTTTTCGGGCTGTCTTTGTTCGTCGACAAATCATGAAGAATTTGATGACTTATTTTAACTGAACATCTGACATAACTGTGACGAAAAAAGTTAAAGAAATGACGATTCCTGACATGACATATCAAATCTTTAACTATACCTCCCTTTGGCAGGTCATTCATGAAACAAGCTTGTCCGTTTGTGCCAACTGTTATTTAAAGGTTGCATGGCCAAAAATGATACCCTAGCGGTGCCAGTTTTAATTAATGTTGAGTATCTCATATCCACAAAGTATTTATATTTATTATTATTAGTAGAGATTAACACTTGATATGTTTCTGAATGTTTTTTTAAAATTTTTTATATTTGGGGGCTATTCGACCTTGTATTATTCAATAAAAGATCATTCTTTCTTCAATGTCGAGCTTTCGATCTTTATTTCAGATCAGGACTACTACAATACAATACAATACAAGATAATTTCTTTAAGTTACCTGCTATTGGTAAATACAATGGTGTTTACTTACAGGAAATTTGAGATTACACGATAACAGTTATTTTAACATTATTTCTTCTTTATTTATGGAAAATTGTATACGAAATTTTATTGTGTCAAATTCAAATTTCAAAACACTAATAGTATGACCAACTGCTAATTTTAAATAGCCACTAAAATAACATTTATCTTATAAAAATCTTATTAAAAAATGCTTTTAATTTTGCATTTCTTTTAAATAGACAAGCAAATTTAAAATTTAAAAATATTTTCTATTTATGTAAAATCCATGATAACAAGTATGTATTCAGGGTCCGTCATCTAAAACTCTACAGTATAACCGTAAGTTATATATTAAATTGTAGGTCTTTTTAAACTCTTTGAAAATAGCATAATGAATGTCCAAAATTTTTTTGTAGGTTATGATATTTTGCAAATTGCTATTTTTTTACCTTTACGTATAATGAATATTGCTTCATAGTTGGATGCCGACTTTTGTCGTTTTCAATTTGTGTCATTACAACGTATGTGTAATTTTTACTTCTTCTTAACGAAAAACAAGAAAATTCGTCGCCATCATATTCTGTTAACAGAGCTGTGCAGAGTTTTTAAAACGTTAGTTAAACAGCTTATTTCGGTACAAATTATGCCTATATACCCATCGCTGCACACAAAACCACAAAAKTTGGAGGAACTTTTAAATAAATCAAGTACAAAGTTTGTTCTAAAGAGAGAGAGGTTAGAAAATGAAATCCTACAATGAGACTAGTACGTGGTGTAGAAAACCAAACTAGCCTCATCGCAAAGTATTGTTTTCTAGCCTCTTTCTTTAGAACGAACTTTGTACTTGATTTATTTAAAAGTTACACCAACTTTTGGGTTTTGCTTGCAGCGATACCTAGGCATAATATGTACCGTAATAAAAACACTTAAAAAATTCTGAATAGCGTTATTAATAGAATATGACGGAGACGAGTTTTTATAGTTTTTCATTAAGAAGGAGTAAAAATTACGCATTCGTTGTAATGACACAAATTGAAGAAGACAAAAGTCGACATCCAATTATGAAGCAATATAAACGGGGTAAGGTAAAAAAATATTTAAAAAAATTAACTTTATTCGCAAAATATCATAATTGCAAAAAAATTGGACACTCACTATGCTATTTTTAAAGAGTTTAAAAAGCCCTGCAATTTGATATATAACTTAAGGTTGTACCTAAAAGAATAATGAAAATATGAGCCTGGGGAGTTTTAGATGGAGGGCCCTACATATATTACTTAATTGTTGAGTGTCCAATTATTTATTAATAGGATTTTTAGCTTTATTTATATGATACATTTCCAAAATCAACCTTTTATTATATAATTGTGCTCATTTTCCAAAATATTTACATTGTCCCAACCCCAACAGAGGGAATGGTTGCTATCTATAATGTGTTGTTAGAGAACACCTGTCTCTTTTATTATTAACATCATCCTCGAGTAAAGACATTCTGCCTTTTAACCATTGGGATGTTTACCTACATATGTATTATTACAAGTTTCACATTTCAAAGATTAACAACATTTGACATAAAATATTTCTGAGTTCTTGCTTTTAATTTACTAAATAAGTGATATCCTCTTTTAACATTTTTAGGAGCAAATTTAATATTTTCTGAATAAAAACTTCTTATTAATTTTGTTGCACGTCCTGTTATATTAGGAAGAGACCCAAATTTCTGTAATTCATTCATTCTTAAGTCTTGGTCTGTTCTCAAATTTTCTCCATGTTCCTTAAGCTGTCTTGTATTTGTAACTTCAATTTGGTTATTGGGAGTTGAATACAGTATTTTATTAACTAGACCCTTAGGATATTTATTTTGTACTAATAAATGTTGTAGTTTTTTTAATTTTTGTTTATAAAATGTAGATGTGTTATTATTCGAATCCTTTTTTTTCATCTGTTTTATAAAATTTAATTTAATTTTAGTAGAATGGTCTGACAAAAAATTTATATATTTACTGGATGCTGTGGGTTTTGGTACAAATCTAGTATAATTTTGTCGTTGTCTCTTATGATCATAGTACCTAAAAAAGGTATTCCACCGTAAACTTCCCTTTCTACAGTAAATTTTATATGTCGATGAAATGTATTAAAAGTAGTTTCTATTTCGTCTATGCATCCTGATTATATTACTAAAATAAGGTCATCTGCAAATTTTTTATAAAAATAATGTCAAAAGTTAATTTAGGTGTACACTCATCCAAAAGAAAATCTATAATTCATGGCATAACTGATATTTTGTTTATATTTATATTTTGTTTTCTAAAATAAAACATCATTTCTAGAACTAGTTTTTTCCCTTTTGTAAAAATTAATTTTGGGCATTGAAAAATTTTTTAAAAATGTTACCAAAAGATTTATCACATCCAAGGATAATTTCATGATTTGGAGGAATCACTACATTTTTTACTGATTCAACAAAAGCAAATGTGCCTGATATGTAGTCATGGGCGTACCGAAGGGGGGGGGGGCAGTTGCCCCCCCTGGACCTGTGTTGCCAACTCTTGGCCCTTCCAATTTCCAAAAAAATTTTATGTGTGTACACCCAAAAATTGTCTTATTAACAAAATTGTAAATACAGTAAAAATTTATAGGCAAGTGTATTTCACAATTTTCATCCTGAACTCATATTTGACCCTTGCAAATGACCTTCTCAAATAAGTCGTTGTCACATGGTTTCCAAGCTTAATCGATGCAATGTGGGTATTGAAGCTGCAACGCAACATTCTTGTTGTTACAAATCGTTGTCTCAGGGCGGATATAGCTTTAAAAGACTATCTTAGTTAGGATGATTCATAACACGATTTCTGCTTAGTTCAGCTATTCTACCTTTTCCTATAAAGATTGTTCAACTAACTACTGTTATAGGGAATCACATCAGAGTCTGCCTTATATTCGGTGATAACTCTAACTTTTGTACCAAATTTCTAAATTCACATTACATTTTAACAATTAATACAAAAAAAAACTAAAAATCCATTCGAACTCACGTTTATGAAAGTCATTTTATTTAATATAATCCAGTAAATGCATTATCAGCACGAATTAAAACCCGGCGTGTTATATTTCAGTTTATTTAAATGAAGCTTAATATGGTTAAAATATTAAGTAGTAGGTTAATTTTTGAGAGCAATGTACTGGCGATCTAAGAAGGTTGGCTTGACGCATAATGCTGAGGCATTGTCATTCTGAGTTTTAGTAATGTTAGTTATCCATCGAGTTTCCTTCCCAGGGGAGTAAAAATTACTACAATTGTATCTTTAGCACCTATACATATGAACTCCCAGCTTAAATTTCTAAAGCATCTGGCGTGAGAAGTTGAAACTGTACTAAAAGCGCATCGGTTAATGCATTAGTCTTTGATATGTGTTAATTCTAGCTCAGAAATCGTGCTCCTATTAGTAGAACTTTTAAGGTGAAATTTATGTTCCTTTGGTGCTTCGTATGATATACATTATGTGGATCACGGATCTTTATTTTCCCAAATAAAATGTATCAACTCATCTTTTGTTAAATGCGAGAGCGAGACAACCGAATGCGCCTCACCTGAGTTCATCAATAACTGAATTAGTAATAAAGGAGCTTTGTATGTTCAGTGTACATAGAAAACATATAAATAATTTGGGTCTTAATTTCACAGAAGATTTTCAAGTCGCCTTGCAGAAAATCCACGAAGATTACTCATGGAATAAATACTTAATTAATTACTTAAGTACCTATATCTTATAAACATTTATTATTTCCGTTTATGTTGAATTATACTCTACAGGACGTTCCTGCTTTGCCCTCCCCTAGACCAAAAGCTGGGTACGCCCATGCGTACAGCCCCTCTTCTATTGCCGTTACAGTATCCGTAAAAGAAGTGATATCTGCATACTCATTATTCGTAAAAATTACTACAATTGTATCTTTAGCACCTAGACATATGAACTCCCAGCTTAAATGGGAGTGAAGAAGTGTGAGAAGTTGAAACTGTACTAAATGGGCATCGGTTAATGCATTAATCTTTGATATGTGTTAATTCTGAATCAGAAATCGTGCTCCTATTAGTGGAACTTTTAAGGTGAAATATATGTTCCTTTGGTACTTTATATGATATCATTATACAATATGTGGATCACGGATTTTTATTCTCCCAAATAAAATGTATCAACACATTTTTGTTAAACGCGAGAGCGATGCAACTGAATGCGCTTCACCTAACTGAGTTCATCAATAACGAAATTAGTAATAAAGGGGCTTTGTATGATCAGTGTACATAGAAAACGTATAAATAATTTGGGTCTTTATTTCACAGAAGATGTTTTAAGTCACTTTGCAGAAAATCCACAAAGATTATTCATGGAATAAATACTTCACTAATTACTTAAGTACTAAATCTTATAAACATTTATTATTTCTATTTATGTTGAATTATACTCTACCGGACGTTCCTGCTTTGCCCCCCCCAGACCAAAAGCTGGGTACGCCCATGTATGTAGTATCTATTCTTTTTGTTACAAACCGTCGTTAATATATCACATAGCAATTGTGCCATGTGTGTCATTGGATTCTATATATTGCATACTATATCGTTCTTATAGTGGTACATCAGGCTTATGTATTTTAGGATTTCCATAAATTTTGGGACTCACCGAATTATAAATCTTACGTTTTTTGCTTGTTCTTTTGTAAGATGTACTTTTTCCAATTGTTTAATAAAGTTATTACATTTTGTTTGAATTGTACTAGTTGGATCACTTCTCATAGCTATAAAATTATTGGTATCTGATAAAGGAATCATTATTTTTTGTTGACATTGTTCTTTTTCCATCACCACGGTTACTACTCCCTTGTCACTATTCAAGACAACAAGATTTTGGTTGTTTTTTAGAAAGCATATAACTAATAATTATACTAGTCAATTTCGCTCTGTAGAAGTCTCGACGTTCTTCAGTAACCAAGGCGAGAAGGTTTTCTATATCTGCTACAAATTTTAATATATAAATGTTTTGACTGATGTTTTAAAACAAAATTTTGTACCAAGAGCTAACATTGTTTTAACATTTTCAGGTATTACAGTATTTGACAAATTAGTGAACCATTTATTTTGAACACTAAATTGTAACTTTTGATTTTGCTTTAGCTTTTCAAATTTACTTATATTATTAGTTTTTATGGTATATAATATCTTTTTAAATGTTATTTTTTTCTTTTATATTCTTCAATTAATGTTAGAGTGGTAGTATTGGTTGGTGGTTGCGAAATTTAAATTTGACACAAAAGAATTTAATTTGAAAGGGACGTTGTCAAACAAAAAGTAGCTTGCATGCCAAAAACACAAACATGAATTCAATGATCAAATAAAGAATTTAGAATAGGACAACTAAAATTACAAGAATAACTCAAAATTGTATAATTACCGTTATCTATAATTTTGTATATTTTTAATTTTAAAAAGTAACAACTAAATATCCGCTTTGAACAATTGGACCAGTTTACAATATTCAATGAAGCTAGTCAAGATATACTGGTTAAGAATTATTTAAACTATTTATAGAAACGCAAAAATGTTCATTAAAACATAAAACAGCACAGCAGCTCAAGTTGCTTTAAGAACAGCTCGAAGAATATGATTGAAGACAAAAGTGAACTTGTCTTCTTTACTCAGTTATACTGAATTCTCTTGTTTAGATTATGACTTGAGAGATATTATTTCATATAGATCAAGCACTCTTCATTTCAAACTAAAGTGTAAGTTAAAAATCTTCGTTTTCGTCAGAAACACTATAATTTTAATACTATCGGTAATAATATAAGGTGTACTAATAACCACTTACCGAATTTGTGTAATGACGAAGTTCATAAAGATTTGTTAAACTACGTTCAAAAACCAATATTCAAATTTTGCCCTGATTCGAATAAACCGTTTGTAATTTTTCAACAGTTTAATTTTCATAATAGATTCTTAAATTTATCAAATGCTATTTATTTATTCCACGAAGAAGACTGATATTAAAGACATTCATTTACATACAGTAGATTGTGAATCAATTTTAGGTAATTTAAACGTAGAAATTAAAAGACCTTTGATTCCAAATATAATTTCATTATTACAAAAATCTATTAAAAGCGTTTATTCTCAAATCAAAAGATTATTTGTCTTTTGACACAATTAATTTACTTAAATGTATAGATTCTAACAGATTAAATAAAAATTTAATTTTTTCCAAAGCAGACAAAGGTAATTGTTTAGTTATTTTAGTTAGAACGATTATTTAAATAAAGTTTTTAACTTCTTGAACAGTAGAAATTTTGGAACGGTTGAGACTGACAATACTATTAAAATTGACAACAAATTGAAAGAACTTTTAGACAAAGTTGAACCAACATTAAAATTATTTAACTGTGTTGAGTCAAAATTATTGTCTATGAATCCATTAACACCAAGGCTCTATGGACTTCTTAAAATACACAAAGATAACTGTCCTATCAGACCTGTTATTTGTTGCATAAATTCCCCGTGTTATAATTTAGCTAAAAAGTTGAGTTTAATCCTTCGTAAATTTTTGAATTTCGAAAATTCTTTTACTATTAAAAATTCTGTTGACTTCCAAAATTACCCAAGACTTTCCTTGTCTCTTTCGATGTCAATAATTTATTTCATTCAGTTCCTCCAAAAGACTAACAATATTAAATTATGATTATATATTATGATAAATAATAATCGAATTTCTTTTAAATGTAATAATTGTACACTAGTCTTCTCCTTAACTATCTTTCGAAATTTGTAGAAAACTGACATTATTATTTTTCTTTACACCCTTATATTCGCAAAATGTCTGTAATTCATTCTCTTTTTAACAGACTTTTTAAATTACCTATTTCTTGTAGTTCTTCAAATTGCTTTTAATAATCACTTTCCAAATCATTTATTACAAAAATTATACTTTAAATATTTAACAAAAATTGTTTTCTTTTAACAATTGGTATCCTCTTAGGTTTGTTGATCCAGTCTCACTTAGTTTATCTAAATGTTTTCCTCTCATGGGATAAGTGTTGGATTTTCTACGGTAGGCAGTGTTTTCCTGTTTTGTCTGCAATTAAGACAAAATTCCAGTTTTGAATCATTCGGGAGTAGTTTTTATTGTAACGATTGTGATTCGGTTTATATTGGTCAAACGGGAAGATCATTTCCAATTAGGGGCAATGGACATTTAAAACAATATGAGATATAAAAATCCTGATATAATTACTGCAAATTGTTTGTTAACAAATAATTTATTGTCATTTAAACACACATTTTTGTAACAAATCCTCAATATTAATTTTTTTAGAAATTTCGGAAAAAACAAAATTATAAATAACGGTAATTTTACAATTTTGAATGATTTTTGTAATTTTAATTGTTCTACTCTAAATTCTTTATTTTTGTTTCTTTGTATCTTTGGCATGCATGCTACTTTTTGTTTGAAGTCAAGATTGCTTATTTCCAATTTGATCACTTGCAATTTAAATTATTTTGTAATTCTAATTTTAAACAATGGCTAGTAGTAGCTAAAAGCCAATTGCCAATTCTTTTATAAATAAAGTGGTAAGCGTTGGATTTGGTAGAGTTTAATCTTAAAAAGTAACATTACTAAATATTCGCTTTGAGCAAATTGACCAGTTTACAATATTTTAGGAAAAGGTTGGCAAAAATTTGTTATGATCCCTAGAATTGCGCCGAATTTCGGTTATCAAACTCCTCGAGCCGATCACGTGCAGTGTCTTTCCTAATTCAACTGTTAATTAGACTTTTGACTCACGCCATATCTAAATAGTTTTGTTTGTTACAAATCGCAACATATAAAAAGGTCCGTCTGAAATCAATGTAAGATTCATTTTTCTAAATTCTATCCGCAAGTGTCGGCTCCGCGCTCTACTATTTCTACTATTTCTGCTATTTCAAGTTTGTACTAAGTCCATTGTATTTTAGTAAGTTATAACAAAACGCGTAAAAGTACACTTCGAGTTTTACATCAAGAATCTTCTACATCAACCACACCTGGGCAACAACATATTTATACCCCCCCTGTTAAGTGTTTTGTAGCGGAGTTATATAAAGGTACAAAACACTAATGACTACTAAGCAAACAATATTATCATAAAACTGAAATCTAAACCTATCAAAACATAAAAAGATTAAAATGAAGTAAATAACGAAAGGGGTGGATATATATGTAATATAGTAAATATAGTAGGGATTTGAATGGCAATAGACATAGTAGAAATAGAAAATGTAGCAGAAATTGAATAAGTCCAAATGGATATAGAGTCCAATTAATTCACTCACTACACTTTGAAACGCTTCGATGAACAACCGGTGTCTGGACCCAATGGTTGGTCCAAGGATATCCGGGAGCTGGAACGAGAGCCGTGTTGACGGATGATTTGGTCGAAGTCTTCCATGACCTCCTTGGCTTGAAGCTGAACCATACCGATGCTGTTCCCGCCTCCTCGGCGTACGGGATCCCGCCCGTGGATGGTGTTGGTGTTGTTGATGCAGATGGCGTATCTTTGGCAATCGCTGGAACTGCAGATTTGCCGGATCCATCGTAATGGCCTCCATCGACACCAACGGCAGCAGCAACAGCATATGAACAGGAGGGCTGCTATCATTGCAAGAGCACCAATTGCAATGTTTACCCAACTGGATTTGGGAATGATAAATGGACGATTAATGTTATTTTGGATGACTTCGTCGAGTTCGTGGAGTTTGGCCTGCGAATGGCGTAGCTGATCATTTCTTCAGCCTTCAGGAAATTCTGTCGTTGGATGCAACATTCATCATCAATGATGTTCGTCGTTGGAATGTAATGGGTGATGTTCCCAGTTTCATTGGTAGTGGCATAGAGAGTTGATGATGTCGTGAAACATTTGCACTTTGGTTCCATGGTGAAAATACCGGTTCCCATAAACAGAATATCAGCAATGGGCCTGTTGGCATCTTCGCAGCTAATGGTCCCAGTGGTTGGATTGGTGGTGATGTAGAGCCACGAATTTTCTGTTAATTGATGCCATATCTCCATTACTGATGTGATGGTGCGAGTGTTGCAATTTGTTGGAATTTGACGAACTTGTTTGACGCGTAGTGTGACTTCACAGACGGGGCGTTCTTGCGTTTTGTAGGTGATGATGTTGCGGCAAATGTAACCCTGGTTGTCCATCTTGTAACAGGTGCTCAGATCTTGCAGTTGGCCATAGTTCAGGCGTCGAGTGCTTAGGATTAGATAAGGAAATAGAGGATCGATATAGGAGTAGATCGTAGTATTTGGAACTTGAGTTGGAAGAGGTATGAGATGGTAAAGTTGAAACAACTCTTTTGTGACCAACGGAATTTTGATCGCATATAACAATACTCCTTTGTAATAAATGACCGATAAGGAGCAAAGTGACGTGTACATGTAAATATTATTATAATTTGTTGGATCAATAGGTAACTCGAAATTTGGACCGGTTTGAATTCGTAAAAGTTCTTGGCGAAACGCACGAGGAGCTACGACAGAGGGATGTAAGACATTATTTTTTGAAAAGAGAATAGAAGAAATGGTAACGTCTAGTTCTTCCTCTAATTCGATCATCATATCTTTCAGCTGATGGAAGTGCTGTTGTATAGTATTGCTGTACTCTAAGCTATTGAGACGGTCAGTAGTATTTTTAGCGAATTTATTAAAAGTAGCGATGTTTCGATTAAGACGTTTTTCATTCTGATTAAGAAGAGTGGCGGACTTGTTGTAATCAGTGACAGCGTCGGCCAAGATGTGAACTTGCTGTTTTAAGAGAATTTGAATATCATGATTTTGATACTTTAAGGCATGGATTGCGTCTGTATAATATTTAGCATCTTCGCTGTCTGGAGTACCGAAGAGCCATTTAAAAGCATAAGAGACGCCATCCATTAAACCTCGGCGAACTCGTAGTGGTAAGTCATCTGATTGATGTCCGATTATGTGACATATGGCATCAAATTTTTCATGCAACAATACCAATCTAGTTTTGATGTTGAGTAATTGTTTTGGACAGCGTGGAATAAATCCAGAGGAGTTTGTCGTAGAAGGAGGAGTACTTGTGCAATAAGTTACACCTTTTAGATACATTTCTTGTAGCAGGCGTAATTCATTTTCATAGATGCTAATGTTAGAAAAGGAAAATAGTGTGTAGTAATTATCAGAAATGCGAACCGTACCAAGTTCTTGATAAAACATTCCGCTGGTATTATTCAGAGGTTGGCTAATATAAGGTAGAGTATTAACAAAGGAGAAAGATAGGAAAAAGAGTAAAGTAAGAGTAGCATGCATCTGAAGTCGAAGATGTTACAAGGTTTTAGAAGATTATGATGATATGTCTGAGTTTTATTGCGATTAAGTTCTAATAAATAGGTGTTGTTAGGATAGACTTGTAAGATTTTGTAGGGACCTTTATATTTGGGTGCTAGTTTACTTGTAGGTATTACATTGCAGAGATAGACATAATCTCCTACCTGATATTGGACATATTCGATATTTCTGTCGTATTGAGTTTTGGATTTTTCTTTAGAATTTAGTAGATTTTCCCTTGCAATTTTGAAACTTTGATTTAATTTTAATTTGAGATTATGATAATAGTCATCATAAGTATAGCGAAACTCAGGGTTGGCTGTTAGGGAATTTGGAATAATGACCTTCTTTCCAAACACTAATTCATGAGGTGTATATTTGGTTGAAGCGTGAATTTGAGTATTATAAGCAAACATTGCTAAGTGGACGTATTCGTCCCAACCTGGCTGTGAATTATTAGTATAATGAGATAAGTATTCTTTTAGTGTATGATGACTTCGTTCTAGAGCTCCATTACTTTGTGGATGATAAGGGGTTGTAAGAATGTGGCGGATTTTGAAGAGTTTGTTGACTTCTTTGATAATATTAGAACAGAATTCAGTCCCATTGTCGGTTAGCAAGCTTTCAGGTAGACCAAAAATTGATATGAATTTAACAAAGGCATTAGCTACTGTTACTGCCTCATGATTTTGTACAGGCACGGCGTAAGAATATTTAGTAAGATCGCCCTGGAAAGTGATTATGAAGCGGTTTCCACCTTCTGACAATGGTAAGGGGCCTACGACATCAATTGCTAAGCGTTGGAATGGTTTAGAACTAGTAGTTGTTATCTCCATAGGAGCTTTTTGGGTTCTATTCATTGTTTTATTAGTTTGGCAGGTTGGGCAAGTTTTAATGAATTGTTTAATGTCTCTTTTCATACCTGACCATTTATAGTTTTCGCGGATTCGATGATAAGTTCTGTGATAACCTGAATGTCCGGTTATAGAGGAAGAATGATTTTCTTGAATTACGCGATTAATTACTTCTTTGGTTTCCGGTTGAATTTTTGGACGGTCTACTAGTATTATCGAAATATTTGTTTTTGAAAATAAGTAATAAAACATTTCGTTAATCATTTCTTGTTTTAAAGAAGTTTCTATGCTAGTAGGATTTTGAATGTAAATTTTCGTAATGTTTTCGGATTGTAATTTTATTCTTAGATTTTGTAACGAGTTAAATAAATCTTGGCAAGTCAGTTTGTCGAAATGGTTTAATTTTGTTATTGCAAGGAATGTCTTTTTCGTTTCTGTAGTCAAAGTTAATATATCATAATGATTTATTTCGGGAGAGATGGTTTGTAAATCATAAGTAGCGAACAAATTTTGATAATACGAGTTTGATTCATCTAGGTCTTTAGAAAAGAATAAAACATTAGGAAATTTTGACAAGATATTTTCTTTTAGTGTTTCGAATTCGATTACGTTGTTATTTTCATAATGAAATTTAACAAATTGCTGATATGTTTCACCAGCATGTTTAGTGAATGATATGGAAACCGGATTACGTGATAAAGCATCGACGTTTGAATTTACTCGACCTGCTTTGTAATGGATTTCGTAAGAGAATTCTTGAAGTTTTAATCTCCATCGGACTAAGCGACTTTGGGGATTTTTGCAATTAAATAGCCAAGTTAGAGGACGATGGTCAGTATAAATAATAAATTTCCTGCCGTATAGATATGGTCGAAAATGTTCGGTTGCCCATATAATTGCAAGCAATTCTTGTTCAATGACGGAGTATCGAGTTTCAGCTGGGTTAAGAGTACGACTTGCATATGCTATAGGAAGATCGCTTCCAACTTTTCCTTGAGATAAAATTGCGCCTATAGCATATTGTGAACTATCCGTAGTTATAATAAAGTCTTTGGAAAAATCTGGAAATTGTAATTAAGGAGCAGAAGTTAACGCATTTTTAAAATATTGAAAGGCTTTTTCTTGCTCTTCATTCCAAATGAATTTTGTGTCTTTCTTTAGCAATTGAGTAAGAGGTTTGGCGTGATGGGCGAATTGAGGTATGAAACGGCGATAGTATCCAGTAAGGCCTAAAAATTGTTTTATGTTCTTAGGTGTTTTGGGAGTTGGATATTTAGTAATGGCTGTTACTTTGTCCGGATTGGGGAATACACCTTTTTCGCTAATGAGGTGACCTARGTAGGTTGTCTCTTTTCGCATGAACTCGCATTTATCGGGTTGTAGCTGTAATTGATTGTGTCGTAATCGTTCATAGACTGCTTTTAATTTCTTGCAGTGATCATCGATTGAGCTTGCAAAAATAACAATATCATCTAAATAAACGAAACAATGGCTACCTGTGAGCCCGGTCCATGCCGTGTTCATAACTCTTTGAAAAGTGCTAGGTGCGTTTGATAGGCCAAAGGGCATACGAGTCCATTCAAAATGAGCTGTAGGGCTAGAAAAAGCTGTTTTTGGAATATCAGAGGGAGTTATTTTGATTTGATGGAATCCAGAGGCTAGATCTAGGGTTGTAAAATATTTTGAATGCCCTAATTGATCGAGAATTTCTTCGATGTTTGGAATAGGGAAGCTGTCACCAACTGTCAGTTCGTTTAGTTTACGATAGTCAACGACAACTCACCATTTTTGCTGACCACTGGCGTCGAGTTTCTTTGGAACTATCCAAAGAGGGCTGTTGTAGGGAGATACGGATGGTCGAATAATGCCTTGTTTTTGTAATTGTTTTAATTGTTTGTCTACCTCTTCCTTATGAATTTGTGGGAATCTATATAATTTAGAACAGATTGGTTTATCTGATGTCAACTTGATGTCATGTGTCACTATATTAGTAGATTTCAAATGATCACCAGGTAAATGGAAAATGTCGCAGTATTCTTTGCATAGCTCGAGAATGGAATCACGCTCCTCGTAATTGAGGTGATCTAGACGCAAATTTTGTAATAATAGAGCCATCCGCGATAATTTTTGTGTACTATCAGTAGTTTCGTTTACAGAGAAAATTCGCATTTGATTTTGTTGAAATGGTTCAAGTGTTACGGCAATATGATTAATTTTGAGCGGTCTGTCGCTTGTGTTTAATATAGTTGTAAAGGCTGTATTATTATTGTTGACTTTTAAAATAGCTTTAGCGAGATAAACTTGTTTATCAATAATAACGGGTTGACAGATGCCTTCGCGAATCTCAGGATTTCGAACAGTTACTTGAATTATTGTTTCACTACGGGGTTTCAGAATGATAGCACTGTTATTGTTATCGCGTGGTCGTGAAAGATTTAGTAGTACTCTGAGTGTAGATAAATAGAGACGAGGACAAGTATTTTCGCATCGAATTACGGATTTGTAGTGTTCGAGAAAGTATAATCCTAAAATACCATCATATGGGAGATTGATATTATCAGATATGACGTTGAATTGGCATGGGATTAGACGATCAGAGTTTTGAAGTTGCAAATTGACGACACCTTTAGTTTCGACTGTATTATGTGTGTTTACACCGGAAATAGAAAGAATTTTAGTAGGATCGACAGTTGCATTGAGTTTGTAAAAAATTTTACTAGTCGTAATGAGGCTGGTACACGCACCTGTGTCGATAAGAAAATTGAAAGGATGATTTTGTAAATAAGTTTGTAAATAGTAATGTTTTTCTGTTTTAAAGCAAATAGGGAAATACGTTATCGATTTAGTAGTAGATTTAGAAATTTTAGGAATATTTGATTTTAGCATTTGCGATTTGTGAGATTTGCTCGATGTGGAAGATTTTGTAGTTATAGATTTATGAGATACAGAGGGAATTTTGCGCGATATAGAAGATTTAGTAGTTATAGTACGAATTGTAAAAAAACGATTTTGCATATTTAGTGTCGGACCGCGTTGAATTTTGTTAGAGGGATTTGTGCTTGACTTAGTAATTTGTGGAGGACTTTTTATTGCCATTCCGACGAGACCACCAGAGATTCGAGAGGTTCGTCGGAGGTTTCGCGAAAATTTTGCTCTTCAGGTGTATAATTTACCTGAGCAGCTTGTTGTTGTCTACGATTATTATTATATTGTCTTTTGCGGCATTCGTCAATAGTATGTCCGTTGTTTTTACAGTAACGGCATACTTTGACGTGGTTTGATTGAGGGATATCGTTTGACTGACGGAGCCAGCAATCTCTTGTGGCGTGCCTTGAAGATTCGCATAATGTACAGGGAGGACTGTTCGGATTCAGTCGACGTAGTCGAATTTGTGGTGGTCTTGAAGGAATAGCTAAACTTTGAGGACGTACTATACGGAGAGCACGTTCCTCGTCGATGGCAGTATTGAGAGCCTCTGAAAGTGTGAGGGGTTGTTTTGTGCGCAAACATATTGATATAGAAGGATTTGAGTGATAAATAAAGCGTTGTAACGCCAATTGTTTGATCATATAAGTAGCGCCTGGCCGTTCAACTTCGCTAGGTACAGTTATAGAATTTAATAGTCGTGTTTGTAAATGATCTATGCGATTATAGAAATCCATAATGGATTCATTGGCGTTTTGTCGCGTATTATTTAATTCTTCCATCAACTGAACAGAATGTTTTTGATCTGAGAATAGAGTAAGCAAGGTGGTTTTTAATTCATTCCAAGTCCCAAAGGATTTGTCGCGCAGCTGTGCGAACGCGCTTCCTGACAAACGCGTGATAATAAAAGATAACAAACCCGGTTTTTGATCGTTCGTGGCCAAACCAATAGCTTGTTCGCAATTGGGTATTATCACTTTTTTTGAAAATTGCGTAAAATGAATCTTGAAGTGCATATATATCGTACGCCATGTTAAAAAAAACAAAAAAATATTTGTAGGTAGAGAATTTCAAGTCTGAAATTCGAATCTTAGGAGTCACCGCCAAAACGCTTCTATCCAAGGTTATTTAACTCGTGACGTCAAGTGTCATGTAAACATTACCGAGGAGCGTGCTATTTAATGGTGTAGTATCATTCTTGTATTGGAAAAGCTTTTGTGTGGTGTTTATTGAAAGGACGGTGTAAGAGGTCGCACCAAAAAGTGATTTGTGCAGTTTTACAAGAATCTATTATGAATGGAAAACACAACAAGTGTTGTTTTGTACATGGTTATAAAAGTACTTCAGTCAGTACAGCTAACAAAATTTTTGTAACCGTTGTTCGAGATTATCAAAGTATGAAAAAGTTGTTTAAGAACTCTAGACGTGATATGCCGAAATCGCATAGTAGCAAAATACGTGTGACATTTAGGGAACATTTTTGATTGTTACATTTTTATGTTTACAAGTAGTATGTTTCCAACAACCCACTGTTATTGAATTATCAATGCTACGTTAATTTGATAAAAAGTTCACTTATGCTGTTGCTTTGTTGCTTTTACGTTCCTCATCTCCACCGCGTTGAACCGCTCGTCGCTGTACACAAAATCCATAACAATGAACATGCCTTCAGAAGTCATAACTCATAAGATTTCACTTTTTCTTGGCGTATTTTAATTCGCTTGTCACAAAATGAACGCAAACAGCAAACTAATAAATTGACGGGCTGAGGCTAACGCGTGATGCGCTGACCCCAGATGTAAACAAGCGGCCATTTACAAGACACCTGACGTCACGGCCAATATGTTCGCGTTTTGGCGGTTCCTTTAAATATTCACATTTTTAATATTAAAAATACACCTTACGATTCATTTTTTCGAATTTATAAGCTGCCACAGCTGTTTTGTGGATTAGATGCTGCCTACTAATATGCAATTTAATAAAATATAAATACATGGCAAATACCCAATTACTGATGAATTTATGAATTTCTAGTCTATTACCATCGAATGTCGCCGGTATAAAACTTTGCAGGAACGGTAGATTGTACGTTTCAGAATTTTGCGCGGTGGCATTGGTACTGCCAACAGAAGCAGCGGAAGTTGAGGGAGTAGACATAGTGATCACAAAATAAATGAGATAAGAAAAATAGTAATAAGGAAAAAACGCGAACGCAAAAGAGTCGTTTCTCTTAGAAGTAGGAATAGAAAAGAGTGCACTTGCCTTGAACCTAGTTAGTTGTTTCTGGATGTTTGAGATGTCCTTGGGTTCTTCCTTCTCGTGATTGAAATCACAATTGCCGATTGCAACGAAGGAATCCTGTTCGCAGCGCCAAATATGTTGTTGCCCAGGTGTGGTTGATGTAGAAGATTCTTGATGTAAAACTCGAAGTGTACTTTTACGCGTTTTATTATAAGTTACTAAAATACAATGGACTTAGTACAAACTTGAAATAGCAGAAATAGCAGAAATAGTAGAAATAGTAGAAATAGTAGAGCGCGGAGCCGACACTTGCGGATAGAATTTAGAAAAATGAATCTTACATTGATTTCAGACGGACCTTTTTATATGTTGCGATTTGTAACAAACAAAACTATTTAGATATGGCGTGAGTCAAAAGTCTAATTAACAGTTGAATTAGGAAAGACACTGCACGTGATCGGCTCGAGGAGTTTGATAACCGAAATTCGGCGCAATTCTAGGGATCATAACAAATTAGACACTATTAATTTTAGTATTGTAGCATTAATAATACACGGTACAGTAGGCATAATATTAATCTGTACAAACTGGGTACAAGACATTACCTAATGACACCCTGATTACTGTTGTACTGGTTGTAGTATCTTAACTATATTTCAACATTATGTAATTAATAACTACAATTTAAATCGAAGAAAGATAAAAACCTCCAAAGGACATAAAAAACTATTCAACCGACATGTGTATTTTGTAGATTCTTGGGGCGTGCGGGCCATTCCGAATAAAGCACTCCGTACCACCCCTGACCTTCCMGGCATACCAGCTTGCCTACAAATACAAATCGCTAAAGGACGAGAACGAGATGTGAGAAAAGTGCCAGAAGATCTTCCAGTTCTGCTACTCGACGATATCCGCCCTCGTCAAAGCGGAACTGGCCGCACTGCCGGTCCGTCTTTTTTATGTGGGGCGAGCTCGCCATCGATCAGATCAGCTTCGATGGAAACTCCCGCCTACGAACTCTTATCATCGATCACACTGACTGTGGGTACTTTGGAGCAGATCAATTGTTTCTCAGAAGATTGTGGAGCGGCAAAAGTTTGGCGAGTAATCGTCAGAAAGCGCACGACGGCAAGATGATGGTTGAATGCAGCAAGAAAAGCTTGAGGATAGCGAAACAGTGTACAGATCTCAGGGCTCAAGTACAATAATTCGTCGCCCTCTTGGAGCCTTACGGATGAAACCGAACAGGTCAGTAAGCATATTCAGAACATCCTGGAACACCTTGATATAGACGGCGCATTTTGTAAGGGGCTCAAGATTTAATTCCCAGTTTTCGTTCGCTTGGTCTTGAAAAATTAAAAATTTATTTGAAGTCAGTCAAATTTTGAGATGCATCAAAAGATAGACAGATATGGCTAGAAGACTTGCTGATAGTTTTTTATTGCCACTTTATTCTGTTTTTTACAAAACTATTAATTTTTTTGCATATCAAACCTAAAAAATACAAGCAAGTATGGCAGATGTAAGCACATATTATATGTATTAAGTAAAATATTCACATAAATATCATTTCTCTGGTAAACATTTGATAGTAATGTACTAGAATCCTGTTTCTGCATATTTATTTAAATTAATAAATATACTACTGTGATCAGCAAATGCCTGAAATGGTTGRTTAAAATTTAAATTTTCAACTGCTTTATTCAAATCTCTTATTAAACTTCCAAACATTTCTTTCATCATCTTTTTCCAAAGACTGTATATTCATATAACAATCCCTTATAGGGCAGTTGAGCGCAATTCCATTAAATTTATTTCCAAGTGTGTTGTCTTCAAATTTAGCCGGGAAGAAAACAAGTGTTATATAATTTTTATTGGTGTTTGGCGATGTTTCGGATTTGTTCTTATTTATTCGTGATCGCACGTTATATGGCAGATGGAAGACAATCGTTCAGTGTATGTACCTGTGAAAATCCGTTCCCTGATACCAAATGAAGTTCAGAAATGCTGCAAATCGGTTAACAGGGTCATTCCGGAACTGCAGCAAGTTGACGTTGCTGATAGAGGTTTTACATAAGACCACCTTATTGATTTGCACACAAACCACAATGCTTTCTATGCAATGTGCATCGAAAACAAAATTAAGGAGCTATTCAAAGGATACAACGTAACAGTCCTAGCATTGGGCCAAACGGAGTCAGGAAAAGCTTGCAAAATGGAAACTGCGTATAGTGGAGATGGCGATCAGAATAGTGTAATACCCCGAGCCATGAACCAAATATTTAACATAATTTCTTTTAGGATTTTACAATAGAGTATCGTTTACGGAACTCTACCAAGAAGTGTTGTTAGACGATTAGTTGAAGGGTAAAAACCAAGAGAGCAAGCAGCATTGGACATTCTAGAAGAGAGAGAAAATACACAGTACTTTCAGGCGTTCAAGAAATTGTTGTAAATACGAGTAGTCCGCAAGAAACTCTCAAATGTCTAACGAAAGGTTCGCCTCGGCATGCTACTAGTGCCACMAATATGAACATGCGGCCACGCTATTTTTAGCATCAATATAGCCATGGAAAATAAAAAGGGAACGAATCAAAACAAAACAGCCAAGATTGATTTGGCAAGCTCAGAACGACAAAGACAGGTGCTGTGTTACAGACATTCAGAAAAGGTGTTGACAATAATAAAGAATAATAAAGGCCCTGCTAATCCTTGGAAATGTGAAATGTGCACTTGCTGACGACAAGAGAGCACACGCCCCTTACAGAGACATCAATTCGACGTAGCCTGTGTGAGCCCTACTAATTATACCATGCAGGAATCTCTATCCACACTGCGTTATGCTGATAAGGCCAAGCACGATACAAAACAAGCATGTGGTCACCCAGGACCCAAAAGATGCCGAGATCAACAGGTTGAACAAACTTGTACAGTAGCTGAGGCTGGAGCTCGCTGAACAATTCATTTTTACGTGAATTCACTCAACTTTCAAGGTGCTTGGTGGACGAAAGGAATGCTTTGAATGAAGCTGAAGATAGGACTAGTAGTCTTCAAGAACACATCCAGTAACTGTGACTGTACAGCCCGTAGCAAATACGTCGAACTCGAAAGTTAGACACGCCATACTCCAAGTGCTGCATCCACAGTAGACGGCAAAGGTACCCATCAAAATACCCCTCGTCACAATGTTGCTGCAACGCTATTGGAATGCCCTCTAAAAGACACTGACTTTTTGGATATCACACCGGAAGCTCCACTTGCAGCACAAGTAGATCTCGGCAGTCTGGTAGCACATGCTCCCAACATCACGTCGCCACTGATGAAGGAGACACTTTCTGAACATACGGCCCTCTCAACTATTACTGAAGAGACATCTTCCGTATTTGTTGAACAATCCAGTGCTGTCCATGATCGTACGATATCTCCTATCCCGTTCGAAACAAGCTACACATCCACACCTATGAAAGGAGGTGCCGCCGAAAACCGAAATCGTCAGACACCAAATGAAAGGCCAAATAGATCACAATTTGTGAACATACAAAGAAGTGCTAGGAGCATAAAAGTTGAAGAAACAGCTGCCAGAACAGAATTCGGTATCTCAAAATATAAAATGTAGCTTCAACAAGGATATAGCCGAAATTAACCAGCAGGCAGAAGAAACGATCACTGTAGTTTTGCATCAGATACCTAGCATTGAGATGAAGGGCGTCGATGGGCAGCTAAAACAACGCTATGAAATACAGCAGAGCACCATAGAAATACTTGAAGAAGAATTGACAAAATACAAACAGAAGTGGAAAGACTTATCTGATTCAAGCAGAGATATAACAGTACTAAAGGCAATAGAAAACATATCGCCCGTTTTATGGTCGCCGCCACGAGTATCTGAACAAGTAAATATCAGAAAAGTTCAGCTCAAGATGTTCGAATTGGATACACGTTATTTCACAGACGATGATGACTACCAAGAAGAACCTGATTAGAAAAATACGCCGTAGGCCAGGAAAGTTTGTAGTGTCAGGCAAATGAAAATTTCAAACACTGAGAAACCATTGAAAAGGATCGCCGATGGAGGTTCTATCTGTAGGACAAACTGCAGTAGCCGGCTCTGTGGTTGCATACAAGCAGAAAAGCATTGTGGCGACGCATGCAAATGAACTGCGAAATTTCTGACATGCTTAGACTTTAATTTCCGAAAGAGAAGAAGGAAGAGGATGGCACCATGAACCACAGGATCTTCTTATTAGAATGTAGAGAGAAAAGTTTTTCCTTTCCTGGCTAAATTTCAAGACAACAAACTTTGAACAATTTCAATAAACAGGAAAATCTTAAGTCCGTAATCCTCAACTGCCCTATAAAGGGTTGTTATGTGAATATAAAGTATTTGGAAAAGATGGTGAGCAAAAAATTAAAAACTTGCTTATGAAATAACTAAAAATACTTCTAATCACAAAGTATGAGTATCGATAGATTTTTTTAATACCATAAAACAGGCAGTGATGACAAAACAAAAATATTTGTCAAGAATAATTCCAAAATTTGTATTCCGTGTCCCCATAAAAGCAATTAAACTGTTGTGATAAATAAAACTGAAGATTTCCAAACCAATTTGATGCAGTGGTTTTCGTGACTATTATTATTATTTTTGCATTTGAATTAAATATTTCAGAATAAAAGAATGTAGAATAATTACATGTAAAACACATTTTAACCGATTAATTTTTGTATTTTAATCACTTACAGGGTTTAGAATTTAAGTTTATCTTAAGTCCTGTCAGAAAAAGAAAATAAATATTAAATTCTCCTTCTTCTTCGGGAAACCTTCTGATATTGTATGCTGTTGAGGTCTCTTTCGGAAATTAAAGTGTAACTATGTTAGAAATGGCCCAGTTCTGACAATACGTCACAATATTCTGCTTGTCTGCAACCACAGAGCCGGCTACTGTAGTTTGTCTTACATATACAACCTCCATCGGCGCTCCTTTTCAATGATTTCTCAGTGTTTGAAATATACATTTGCCTGGCATTATATACTTTTCTGGCTATGGCGTATTTTTCTAATCAGGTTCTTCTTGGTAGTCATCATCGTCTGTGAAATAACTCATATCCAATTCGAGCATCTTGAGCTGAACTTTTCTGATATTCACTTGTTTAAGTACTGGTGTCGGCGACCATAAAACGGGCGATTTGTTTTCTCCTGTCTTTAGTACCGTTAAATCTCTGCTTGAATCAGATAAGCGTTTCCAGTTCTGTTTGCATTTAGCCAGTTCTTCTTCAAGTATTTCTATGGTGCTCTGCTGTATTTCACAGCGCTGGTTTAGCTGCCTATCGACGCTCTTCTTCTCAATGCTAGGTGTCTGAAGCAAAACTGCAGTGATCGTTTCTTCTGCCTGCTGGTTAATTTTGGCTATATCCTTGCTGAAGCTACATTTTATATTTTGAGATACCGAATTCTGTTCTGATAGCTGGTTCTTCAACTTTTATGCTCCTAGCGCTTCTTTGTTTGTTCACAAATTGTGATCTGTTGGCCTTTCATTTGGTGTTTGACGATTTCTGTTTTGGGCGGCACCTCCTTTCATAGGTGTGGATGTGTAGCTTGTTTCGAACGGGATAGGAGATATCGTACGATCATGGCCAGCATGGGATTGTTCAACAAATACGGAAGATACAGGAATAGTTGAGAGGGCCATCTGTTCAGAAAGTGTCTCATCAATCAGTGGCGACGTGATGTTGGGCGAACTTGCTACCACACTGTCGAGGTCTACTTGTGCTGCAAGTGGAGTTTCCAGTGTGATATCCAGAAAGTCCAATGATGTTGCAGCAACATTGTGAAAAGCGACAATTTGCTTGGTATCTTCGCCGTCTACTTGGGTGCAGCACCTAGAGTATGGGGTGTCTTTTTAACTTTCGAGTTCGATATACTTGCTACGGGTTGTACAGTTACAGGTACTGGATGTGTTCTTGGAGACTTCGTACTATCTTCAGCTTCGTTCAAAGCATTCCTTTCGTCCACCAAACACCTTAAAAGTTTAGTGAATTCACGTGAAAATGAACTTAACAACTTCCAGCAATTCTCTATTAACATCTTTATATCTGGCCGGTTTATGTTATTCAGCAATGATGCGCTGATTTGTGCATGTAAAAGCTCATTCTCGTACACTTGCGTGTAATACTTTACCTTTATCTACGAAAGTTCCCTCGCCAATTCGTAATTCTGTTTTAAACTAGTTGAAATACGAGGACCTTTTCCGTTTGTCCTCGGCATTTTGTATGAATTAGACCAGCCTATAACACGTTTTCTGTCACAACTGTTTATAGATGTAAAGCCTTTACTTGCTCCTTTGCATTTGGTTAGCATTTACTTCATCCAAGCTAGTGTTGTATTGTTGATTTAACTGCTAGAGCTTTTCTTGAAGCTTTTCATTGGACTTTTGTATCACATGAAATTTCTCCAACAAAGCAGTGTTCGAGGTCAAAAAACAATTTGGCGGTTAAATCGGCATTTCTAAATTTCAATTGTTCGTTCTGAGATTTTAACCTGTCGAACTCAGTTTGGCAGATTATGGGACCACCCTGTTCAGCGAGCTCTGGCCTCAGCTACTGTACAAGTTTTTTCAACTTGTTGATCTTAGCATCTTTTGGGTTCTGGTTGACCACATGCTTGTTTTGTATCGTGCGTGGCCATATCAGCATAACGTAGCGTGGACAGAGTTTCCTGCATGGTATAATCAGTAGGGCTCACACAGGCTAGGTCGTCAAATGGCTGTCTCTGTAAGGGTCGTGTGCTCCCTTGTCATCGGCAAGTGCACATTTCATTTTTCCAAGGATTAGCAGGGCCTTTATTATTCTTTAATGTTGTTGACGCCTTTTCTGAACGTTTGTCCCACAGCACCTGTCTTTGTCGTTCGGAGCCTGCAAAATCAATCTTGGCTGTTCTGTTTTGATTAGTCTCTTTTTTATTGTCCATGGCTATATTGATGCTGAAAATAGTGTGGCCGCATGTTCATATTTGTGGCACTGGTAGCATGCCGGGGGGAACCTTTCATTAGACATTTGAGAGTCTCTTGCGGACTATTTACAATAATTTCTTGGACGCCTGAAGGTACTGTGCATTTTCTCATCTTCTCGAATGTCCAATGCTGTTTGCTCTCTTGGATTTCTCCTTTAACAAATCATATAACAACACTTCTTGGTAGAGTTCCGTAAACTATACTCTATTGTAAAATCCTAAAAGAAATTATGTTAAATATTTGGTTCATGACTCGGGGTATTATATCATTCTGATCGCCATCTTCACTATACGCAGTTTCCATTTTGCAAGTTTTTCCCGACTCCGTTTGGCCAAATCCTAGGACTGTTACGTATTATCCTTTAAACAGTTCCTTAATTTTGTGTTCGATGCACATTGCATAGACAGCATCCTGATTTGTGTGCAAATCAATAACATGGTTGTATGTAAAAGCTCTATCAGCAACGTCAACTCGCTGAAGTTCCGGAATGAGCCTGATAACAGATTTGCAGCATTTCTGAACTTCATTTGGTATGAGGGGACGGATTTTCAAAGCTACATACACTAAATGATTCTCTTCCATCTGCCATATAATGTACGATCACGAATAAATAAGTACCATACAAAAAACCGCTGCAAATTGAATCAATACTTCCACATTCAATTGTCAAAATGACATTTACGTTTTTATTTCTTATACTATACGATTAGTAATCAGGTTTTGAGCAAGTTTTCTCTCTACACATTTTTTCTAAGACAAACAGATCACGTGATATTAGCAAAAACATATAAATTTTAAAATCGGTTTTTCCAAATGACTCGAAAATTATTAACTTAACAAAAAAAATTACAAGAGTGCTTTCTGATCAGAAATTTGATTTTCTATATAATACCCATTTAAAAATATCCTACGAGCAGGGTCCAAATGAGTTTTTTGGAAATATTTCGAAAATATCAAAATTTTGAATAAATTTTCTAAGACACCTTTTGTGAGAGATTTTATTTCCTATCTGATGGTATTTTCATTTTTTGAATATATTAAATATATTCGGAGATATTTAGGAAAAACCGTTTTCTTTAAGTGACGCTTTTTTGCTAATATCAGTTCTACTACTAATCATATACTAAAACTAAAAAAATATTTAAAAATAAAAATTTGCAAAAAGAGTAGTTACCCCCCCAATTTCGCCCCCTTCCCGATACCCTACTTACCCCACAAACAATTTGGGTAGTTAAGAGTTGAGATTTATACGTTTGCCAAATTTCAAGTTCATATATTAGGTCTTTCGAAAGTTATCGTCTCCACAAACAAAACCACAGACACAGACACACACACAAGAAATATTTTGCTCAAATTTTGTTTTTTTTTGCGTTTTCGAGCATTTTAAAGCAAATGAGCAAATAAAAACTTTTGAAGCATTTTTTTGCGATGCACTACTTCCCATCCGTTGGATGTGGAAGTAATTAATGGTGATAAAATGGCAATTCCAGAAACTTTCAATAAGTACTTCATAGATAGAGGCCAACAAGTGGTGGGAGAGCACATTCTGTTTTACCACATAGTTGAAAGAAACCATTTTATAATAGCCATATATATAATCAAATCAAATATATGATAGTGTGTTGGGGAAATACACCTAGTTAAACTGTCCACTGTATTTGGCTCACCGGGAAAATTTGGAAAACGTTAGCAGTAAGTCAAAATTTAGAAAAGCTAGGGTTCGATATATGATGCGAGATAACCCTACTAAGAAGTTTAAAATTGTTTTGCTTATGATCTAATTGTGTCAGCTAATCTCTGTTTAAATATGTTTATATATTGTGACTACCAACTGCCATTTGTTAAGCATAATGTAATAAATTTTCGTCCAGGACATTTTTTCTGCTTTTTGTAACCTGTAAAACTGCATGTTTAATTTATTGTAGACCTTAGGCTAGCATTTTCTGCAAATACAGGAAATTACCGATCATATTGGATCTAACACAGTTTTTCTCCGTCAGCCGCAAGCTATGGGAACGCGAGCATTCACACCGTTTTCGCAATATTCACGTTTCCAGTGGAAAAACTACTGAATTATAAACTTATAAAACTAGAAGTAGTAGGGAGTTCTTTTTTGTTTTGGCCAGACTAGTCGTAGAAATTTCGGTTCGGTTTTATGTAATTTGATTGTTTGGAAGTTTGCTGACTACGGTAACCAGATCATCAAAAGAATTTTGCTGATTTAAGGGAGAATTTTTGGATGTTGATTACCAGAGCCGGGCTGACGGGGTAAATACTCTTTTCGCTAGCGTGTTTGATTCAAGGTATCTATTTACTAATCGTGTTATTTCTTTTGTCCAAATTTATATTTTCTATTGTGTTTCATTTTTAAGCTTGTTTTTGTAATCTTTGACTATTTAATATAACTAGTTGGTAGAATGCCGTGTTTGATTTCTATCTCCTCTACCTTCCTAGTGGTGAAGACTAGGGCTGGGCGATACTATTAGACAGGTGTCGATATTCGATACCAGTGCAGTATCGATACTCAAAAGTATCGAGGCATGGAAAGTATCAAAAGTATCGAAAGTATTGAAGTACCTAAAGTATCGAAGTATCGAAAGTATCAAAAGTATCGAAGTATTGAAAGTACCTAAAGTATTAAAAGTATCAAAAGTATCGATGGTATTAAAAGCAGAAAAGTATCGAAAATACTTAAATAATCGAAAGTATCGAAGTATTAAAAGTATCAAAATATCGAAACTATGGAAGTATTGAAAGTATGGAATGTATCAAAGTTGCTTCACTATATATAGGTGCTATAAAACAAAGGTTAAATTATTGAAATAGGATTAGTTTGGAATATGCTGAGGCGCATCTACTATATATAAAATATTAAATCTAGTTATAGTTATAGTACACAAAATAAGTCAACTGCCTCTTACGCTCAAATTAATTAATAATTAATTAATGATGTTGCATCTGGCATCACTGAAACCAGATCAATTTGTCAGTTCGCCAGCGCAGTGACTGCAGGTTCAGTATGAAACAGGGTAATCACTAGATTATTGTATTCCTAATTCCAGCGCAATCCGCCGGATGTTCGACAAGCCGCGAGTGGAACGGAACCGTCTATGGCGCTACCGACAGAAACTATTTTCCTCTCACAACTTTAGATACTTCTCATACTTTAAATTAATTCGATATTTTGATACCTTCAATATATTTGATGTTGCCAATGTTTTGGAAGCTTCTATTTCTTTTTTTTTTGATACGTACTTTTCCAACTTTGCATGGTTTGAATTTTTAATATTTTCATTACTATTACCACCGCTGATACTTTGGATGCTGCAATATCTATGCAGCTTCTCATACTTTAAATTAGTGCTATACTCGATTTCCAACACATTTGATACTTTCGATACCGTTGAATACTTTTAATACTTGAATACCTCGACCAAGTGGTATTGATACTCGATGCCGGCAAAGGTAACGATACTTTGAGTGAGTATCGATACTCTCCCCAGGTCATATAAATGCTTCGATATTTTCAATATATTTGATACTGTCGGTACTTCAGATAATTTTGAATACCTTCGATACTTTTCAATACATTCACGATACACTTATACACGGTATGCTATTGAGCATGAGAACGCCTTTCTCTTTCTCGTCGACTGTGACATCACGCTCGAGGACACGCAAGGAAGTTCTTATGTAAATTCGCAGCACAAGTTTTAGTTTTAACGAATTAAACTTTTTGTTTGTCTTCTCACAACTGATTGACACAAGGTATAGTTTTCTTTGTGACTTGTACCTGAGTAAGTAAATTAAAAAAAGTAAATGCCAGAGCACACAAGGGTCTCAAAAAACTTATCTTTTTTTGTTAAGATTGTAACTAAAACTACTACTTACTAAAAGTAATTTGTAAGCTATTACAATTAAATACTCATTGTTTAAGTGTTTACAAAGTTATGCAATTACGTAAATACCAGTTTTACTCAAACAGAAAAAAAACGTTAAGATTTTTTTAGATATTTTATTATACAATACAAAATTAAGAGAAATTACTATTTTTAAAGTAAGAAATTAGGATGGCAATGCCATCTGTCAGCATTACACTGACATGATGACAAAGCCACCTAGCTGCCTTAACGGGAACTACTTCCTAAAGGAAGTGACCTGTAAACTGACAAATTGGCATGCAACTGCATACTTCAATTTGACAGCAGGCCCCCACGGCACTTTAATGTATGTTGGTTCTTGCCCGTCAGCAAAAAGTGCCGTGGGGGCCTGCTGCCAAATTGAAGTATGCAGTTGCATGCCAATTTGTCAGTTTACAGGTCACTTCCTTTAGGAAGTAGTTCCCGTTAAGGCAGCTAGGTGGCTTTGTCATCATGTCAGTGTAATGCTGACAGATGGCATTGCCATCCTAATTTCTTACTTTCATCATACCATTGCTTTGGTATATAAGCAAAACCAATTCTATGCCGTGTTGTCTACACTACACCTAAACTGCACTGATGAGCTGTAATGACAGCGAAATAGTACTATCTGCAGTTGGTTGAGGTGTAGACAGCACAGCATAGACATGCATTTTACTATTTTTAAAGTTGGTAAATTTCGAAATTTTCTTGTCTATTTTCCTCTGAGCATTTTCAAACTAATTTTTCTGTTTAAGTCTAGTAATCTAAAATATGTTCGAGTTCTGGCAAACTACATGACAACTTCGTAAGGCACAAATGTGGTTTTCAGTTGTAACAGAGTAAATTTGGTTATTTTTGAAAAAAATTGTCTCTTTAGGTAGTTACCATGCATTTTGTGGAACTTGGATTCTAATGTCCAAGCAACTTCCCACAACTCACCATTTGGGTGTAAAAGAGGACACCTAAAAATAACTTAAATCCAATCAGGGGCCTTATTCATATTCATACATTCATACTTGCTGTAGGTTTTCCCAATGAGTATTTATTTTTTAATTTAGATGGTGCTACAAAGCCAGCCAGCCAGTATGCTGATTTTCCCTGAACCTGTAGTTTGTTTATTATTTGCTTAGTGGTGAAGAAGAAGCTTCTGCCTTTTTAAAGCCGCTTTGAGGTTCCAGAAGTTGTTATTCCAGGCTATCCTGCAGCCTTGTGGCAACACTCTCTCATATACCTTTTCCGCCGCGCAGAGCAATGTTATTCCCCTGTAATTTAGGCATTTTTTCTTGCCACCTTTTTTGTGTAATTGCAAAATTACACCTTTGTGCCAATCTGTTGGTATTTTGCCTTTTGTCCACATCTTTTTTATAATAGCCGTTACCATATCCCTTCCTCTATTACCCATACATTTTAGCATTGCTTAATCAAAGACCGAACACTGCGTAAACCTAAACTTAGTCTCACGACAAAACAATACATATAGAATTAGTAACAGAGTTAACTGCTCAAGCATTTATCGCAACATTTAGGCGCTTTATTGCCAGATGGGGTTTGCCACAAGCGGTTTATAGCAATAATGGGACACAACAATTCGCACCAATAAAAATCAGGACACTTGTAAAATACGCCCAAACACTTCAGTGGCACTTTATACCTCCCAAACCACTTTATATGATTAATAAATTTTTTAATAAAAAACGTCAGCTGGACAAAAAATCATACATATGTTGCTAACTTAATTGCACAAAATGTAACATGCAAAATTTTGTAAGATTTTTAGCGTTTTTTTTAAAGCGAAATGTCTAAAACAAGACTGCAAAAATTGCATACAATTTAACCATGCTACAGAGTTTTGTAAGCCATCATCGGTCTGTCAAATCTGTAAACAGACATAATACATAAACTCTTACATATGTCAAACAATCTAAACAACATCTAAATCGGCCTTACCATCGTCAAACGACGAAATTAGCAAATCTGAACATACAGTCACTCTAAATTGCCGTAGAAAAGCAAAAACTGCTATTCTTTTATCAACTCTGCTAGTTTATGTATACAAACCAATGGAATTCGTCTAGATTCTGCATCCCAATCAAATTTTTTTGACTCGCAGAATGTATAATGAATTAGGGTTAAATGGTAAGAAAAGTAATATTCCAATTATAGGAATCAACAATTCCGAATCATGCGAGAAGTAAATGTTGTAATGTAATTTTTTTTACACAATGCGACGGCAGACAGTTACTCAGGTAGAGCGGGCTCGTGGATATTGATATGATTTTTAAGGGCACTACCAATTTTATACAGAGACTAAAAATTGGAAATCAGAATGTAGACTAAATAAAGCGATCACCAGTCCGGTTGGCATAGTAGGTATCTTATTTTACGGTGCAACTACAGCTCGATAATAACGGCTCTCTACGTGAATTTGTGTAATAACAATCGCAGTTTCCCCGTCAAAGCTTTGACAGCTTTTTTCTTGTCCAGATTCCAAAGCTCGCACAATCGCGGAGAACAGGGAATAGATTTTCCTAAACGGAGCTGCTCCATCTGACGCTATATGAGTTCATTTGTTTAACTCGACACTTTATACCGCTTGCTGGATACAGCATCGTCTTTAAACCAGATATTAAGATAGGTCGGCCATCTAATTACACAGTGGAATGGGCCTATCCAACGTTATACTAGTTCATTTGTTTAGTTTGTAGCACTGATAAATGCAACTTGACATCTCCTTATGGTACACAAAGCTATACCCGCCTAGCCAGACAGATCAACACTTGCGCTAAAAAGGATGGATGTGCAGAATACGTCCGCAGACTGATGGTGTTGGAACTACCGTGCATAAAAGGTAGAATTACAATTACACGATGTTCTATGAATGTGTTTGACTGAAGGTGTTTCAACAAATGGTCGTTTTATTTGGAGAATGCAAGTGCTGATGTGTCTGGCTAGGCGTGTATAGCTTTGTGTACAATAAGGAGATGTCAAGTTGCACTGATCGAAGTGGATTTAACTGGCGAGCGTAAATGCTAATGAGGATGTATAGTGTCTTGCCTTGTGTAGAATGCATCCGCAGACTGTGTTGGAACCACCGTGTATAAAAGAAAGAATTGCAATGACAGGATGTTCTATGAATGTGTTTGATTGAAGGCGTTTCAACAAACGGTCGTTTTATTTGGAGAATGCAAGTGCTGATGTGTCTGGCTAGGCGTGTATAGCTTTGTGTACAATAAGGAGATGTCAAGTTGCATTGAGCGAAATGGATTTAACTGGCGAGCGTAAATGCTAATGAGGACGTGTATGATGGATAGTGTCTCGCCTTGTGCAGAATGCATCCGCAGACTGATTGTGTTGGAACCACCGTGCATAAAAAAAGAATTTGCAATGAGAGGATGTTCTATGAATGTGTTGGACTGAAGGTGTTTCAACAAATGGTCGTTTTATTTGGAGAACGCAAGTGCTGATGTGTCTGGTTAGGCGTGTATAGCTTTGTGTACGATAAGGAGATGTCTAGTTGCTTTGATCAAAGTGCTAAGGAGGATGGATAGTGTCTTGCCTTGGGCAAAGTGCACCAGCAGACTAATTGTGTTGGAACCACCGTGCATAAAAGAAAGAATTGCAGTGAGAGGATGTTCTATGAATGTGTTTGACTGAAGGCGTTTCAACAAATGGTCGTTTTATTTGGAGAATGCAAGTGCTGATGTGTCTGGCTAGGCGTGTATAGCTTTGTGTACAATAAGGAGATGTCAAGTTGCACTGAGCAAAATGGATTTAACTGGCGAGCGTAAATGCTAATGAGGACGTGTATAAGGAGATGTCAAGTTGCATTGATCAAAGTGCTAAGGATGATGGATAGTGTCTTGCCTTGTGCAGAATGCATCCGCAGACTGATTGTGTTGGAACCACCGTGCATAAAAAAAAGAATTTGCAATGACAGAATGTTCTATGAATGTGTTGGACTGAAAGTGTTTCAACAAATTGTCGTTTTATATGGAGAACGTAAGTGCTGATGTGTCTGGCTAGGCGTATATACACACAGAAAAAACTCTATGCTGCACATTAATAAACGGTATAAATTTATAACCATTAACTGAATTTGGTTGTGCAAAGTTCGATTTCTTTTTACGCATATAAATTTGTTACAGCGCACACTGTCTTGTTTATCTGAAGATATGCAGAAAATTGTCCTTTGTTTGTGTGAACTGTATCATTTCCTGTCTGTATAGTTAGTGTACGCAAGTAATATTTGTTTGAGCAAAGAAAATGGAAAAATCAGCTATTATGTAGCTAAATATTTGTTTACATGAAATAAAATTTCTTTGTTAGAATGGATCGGGAAATGCAAGACCGTTACGAAAATCAGGGAGCTGTAAGAAAGTTACATTTGGTTACCACAAATAAATTTTGTTAGAACGAATCAAACAGATTTATCTGTGAAGAGTATATATTATTAACGAAACTGTTTTGTTATCGGTCACGTCCACCGGCGGATTTCAAAAGGGCGCCCGGGCTAATTAATGAGCGTTTTGCATATGCAAAAAAAGCTGTAGGCGTTGACGTGATATGAATGAACTGGGAAGGGAATACAATGATCTCATTTGAATTTTAGTAACAGTTTGCAACAGAACGATCCACAGATTCCGTTAAAATAGTGCAAAAGTGCGTGATTGTGTTTTTTGCCGCCACAGCAGTACCCGAAAATATTGTTACGTGGAATGGCGATATTTGCGTCGTATATGATACTTGTATAACGGAGGGGCTTTGTAGGCACATGACAGCATTTCTCATCAGAATGCCTTCTACACAAAATTACAAAAGAATTTTGAAGCTGGATCCAAACGAATTAATTATTCCCCGATCCGTTCACGTTGCAGCTGATGGAACCTACATGGTTTCCATGGTAAATATTTAATTCCGCACCGCAATAAGATTCTTCGGTATATACTCTATCCACCACCTGTTTGCCATCAAGAGAGTCATGGAAATTTTGAAAATGTCTTATTGACAAGCAAGGAATGCAACTTTACAAAAGACATGGCCCTCTCGATGGCAAAACAGTCGTGAACCGCGTGTTTATGCTATATTGTTTGAAACGTTATTTTCCCGTAATATTGTGTTCTTTACTTTATTTATATATGTTCTTTATTTGTTTATTTACTTTACTGATGTTCCTATGTACTTTTTGTCGCATAGAATGTCATTTTCAATAAACGTGTGTTTTTTACAGCTATGATGGGGTCGTTTTCAATCTCTCCTTCATCCTTAATAAAGCAAACACAAAAACCGATAATAATATCTAATTATCGGAACGATACTTTGCTATTCTGCAATCAACAGTCGCTACAAATTGTAGTAAGATTTTATTTAGGCAAACAAATGTCGTCTTATAGAAGTAGACGAAGTTTGCGTAATGAAGTAAAGCCACATCCAGATCAATAAAGCTGCCGAGTTTTCTCGAAATTTGCGTTGCGTAATAAAGTTATGTGAAAATTACCAAAGCTATCTAAAATTCTTAAAAATACTTTAATTCTCAGAACTAAATCCCAGTCTGTAGAAATCAACAGGTACTACAAATTGTAGTAACATTTTATTTTGACAAACAAATATCGTCTCATAGAAGCAGATACACATACAGATGAATAAACCTTCCCTGAGCTTTTTCAAAATTTACAGTTCTCACAAAATAATTGTGATATTCACAAATAAGCCAAAGGTCACATTTTCACCGCGAATTAGCTGTGAGTAAGAAAGTTATGTGAAAATTACCAAAGCTCTCTAAAATTCGTAAAAATTATTTAATTCTCAGAAATAAATCCCAATCTGGAGAAATAAACGTGTGGCAGAATGAAAACGGTGACTTTATTGTCTCAATGTACGCTTAGTATTTATCTTTGAACAAATAGTTTAGTTTTGAGCAGCAAAGCTTTAATTCGCCGTATTTAAAGAAATAATTTAGTTGTATACAATAAAATACATTACTTTCAAATGAATTGTTTTCTGTGTGTAGCTTTGTGTATCATAACGAGATGTAAAGTTGCATTGATCAAAGTGGATTTAACTTGCCAGCGTAAATGCTAAGGAGGATGGATAGTGTCTTGCCTTGTGCAGAATACGTCCTCAGACTGATGGTGTTGGAACTACCATGCATAAAAGGTAGAATTACAATAATTACTCGATGTTCTATGTGTTTGATTGAGGGTTTCATTAAATGGTCGTTTTATTTGGTGAACGCATGTGCTGATGTGCCTGGCTAATCGAGTATAGCTTTGTGTACCATAAGGAGATGTCAAGCTGCATTGATCAAAGACGATCTAACTAGCGAACGTAAGTGTTAAGGAGGATGGATAGTGTCTTGCCTTGTGCAGAATGCATCCGCAGACTGATTGTGTTGGAATCACCGTGCATAAAAGAAAGATATGCAGTGACAGGATGTTCTATGAATGTGTTTGACTGAAGGCGTTTCAACAAATTGTCGTTTTATTTGGAGAACGCAAGTGCTGATGTGTCTGGCTACGCGTGTATAGCTTTGTGTACCATAAGATGTCAAGTTGCATAGCTCAAAGTCGATTTAACTGGCGAACGTAAGTGCTAAGGAGGATGGATAGTGTCTTGCCTTGTGCAGAATGCATCCGCAGAATGATTGCGTTGGAATCACCGTGCATAAAAGAAAGATTTGCAATGACAGGATGTTCTATGAATATGTTTGACTGATGGCGTTTCAACAAATTTTCGTTTTATTTTGAGAACGCAAGTGGTGATGTGCTAGGCTAGGCGTGTATATCTTTGTGTACCATAAGGAGATGTTAAGTTGCATTGATCAAAGTTGGTTTAACTGGTGAACGAGACAGCTAAGGAGGATGGATAGTGTCTTGCCTTGTGCAGAATTCATCTGCAGACTGATTGGGTTGGAACCACGGACAAAAAAGAAAGAATTGCAATGGAATTGCAAAGAATTGCCTTGTGCAGAATACATCCACAGACGGATTGCGCTAAAGCCACAACGTGTTTGACGGTGTTTCAAGAAATGGTCGTTTTATTTGACGAACGCAAGTGCTGATGTGCCAGGCTAGTTGTGTATAGATTTGTGTACCATAAGGAGATGTCAAGTTGCATTGATCAGTCAGGTCAGGACAAATAAACTGCAGCGTAAAGTGAAAATAATAACGGCCATATCAGTATATATGCATGAAATGTACATGCACTCCGAACGAAGCAATATTACATTTTAATTATTTATTTTCTAAAGAGAACAGCTGTATAAAAATGGTATGTGAAGCTTCGTAAACAAATAGTCGATCAAGAATCCCTTGTCATTCATAAAAGTTTCTTAGTATGAAACGAAATCAGTTTGTTAAAAAAAACGCCTATCACTGAACCTACAACCTACTTAGCATAGCCAACATGTGACCAACATTGACTATACTATATAAAAAATATTGTGCTTTAATTTAAAAAATATAAAATATCTCATATCTAATGTCTATAAACATAGGGATGGGCGATAAGGTGTAATTAATTGTTCTATGATTTCCAACAGTTTTGTACATTTTTGACAGAATTTAATTGCATGTTATAAGAAATTGGGTGCGGAAAAGTTCTTGTAATAGTATGTTGGTCATTAAATCCACTACGTTTCCTTTAATAGGAAAGTTATAAAAATAACGTGCTTTAGGAACTTAGCTTCAGAATAGTAGCTATAGACCAACATAATACCTCATTGTTTTCTAGCATTGTTTTTGTTTTTATAATAAAATTCAGCTGTCGTCCAAATTCATTTATTGCGATGCGTACACAAAAGCGGGAAGCGCCCAACGACAGAGACTGTTTTTGAGTAGTTCACTATTCTGCTGTCAAACTGTATCGCCAATACGGACATTCGTTTTGTTTTAATTCTTGCCAACAGTTAAAAGTAATAATTCTCTCCATATTGTAAATCCATAATTAAAATTACCTGCCCACTGTTCAGTTGTAGAAGCTTTGTTTTGTTTGCTTTGTTTGGATATTATATTCGAAAAATTAAATTAATTAAGTAATAGTGTATTTAATAGCATGTGCATGTTTTTTATAGATCAGTAACGTTTCTGTATATGGCACACAGTATTAATAAAATAAGAATAAGCAAGCATGATGGTATTATATACTACCTAAATAAAATTAATGGTGAAATATAATGCCACCTGTCACCAGTTGTCATAGAAAGAACAGGAATTATTAGGTATACATGGATAATTATAGGTAGCTATCGTTGCGGGATTTGAACCTGAATATACTAAATGACAAAGATTATAATTTCCTTAAAAATCTGTGCTGCAATGTGACTGTTGTAATCAAGATAATTATAACTAAATGTTTACAAAATATATATAAATTAGCTGCTACAGTGCATAAACACGCGGGTTGAGACGTTCCATTGCTGACTGTGCTTTTATACCTGTGTAACTAATATGTCATAAACATAAAATACAGATTTGTGAAATAATAAATAGCTGCCAAAATTAAAGCGAGTGAAAGTAAACTTAAATATTTTCAAAGCGTTTAGTGATTATAATTGTTTGTTATTTCATTTTAATTATTTATTAAAATAACAACAACACACACACAACCAGCGCAGTGTGCGCTGCACCCTCAAACATTTTTATAAGTACCTAACACAATAACACGGAACTAAACAGTTTAAAAAAGTTCTCTCTTGTTGTGATGGGGTACTTCGCCATATTGATTAGCGATGGAAATAATCGATCATACCATCAAAATTAGTAATACCACTGAGTAAAAGAAACAGAGTGCTCACGTTATAGGGCAAAGCGTTACAACCTCTCCTCCGGCCCCGTCCCCCTTAAACCATGTGGAAAGTGCTGCCCCTACACGTAGATTTCAAGAGACGCATTGCTTTTAACAAATCATGTAACATTTGGTACCCAAACCGCGGGCCGGCGTTGCCGAATAGCGAGTTCACGTACGCCCAGTGTTGCCAGATGACTTTTTGTAATATCAGTAGCTGCTAAGCTTAAAAATCAGTAGAAATCAGTAGACTAAAGGAAATGTAATAAAAACTACACGTTCTGCAAGTTTTAAACGGTTTATTCTTTTATACATAATAATAAGTAAAAGTAAATGAAGGAACATTTCAACTTAGTCATACAAATAAAAAAAACAAATATATTATATAAATAATGGCAACAAATCATAAATTCTTTATAATTTTTTTCTGCATGTCTTCTACGTTACTAACTTTTTTTGAAAGATAATTTTTGTTGTCCTTTCTGTGACTTCATTAATATTTGGTGTCCAGCACTATCACTGTGACGAACAAGAGCTGCTCGTCCTGTTAATTTGATAGAAATGTTTTTGTTGCAAAGTTTACAAAATGCATCATCTTTATCCTTGTTGCACGTTAACCACTTTTCAAATGCAAGTTCATTTTCCCACATTTTTTTTGTATGTTTGTGAATATTTCAATTTCTTTTTGGAAGAACGCTCCTCTTTTCCTGAATCGGATTCACTTGAAGAACTAGAATTATATAAATTGCAAATAACATATTATGATTCAATTAAGTTGGATCAAATGCTTACCTCATTTCTATTTCAACAAGCACAGCCTTATATAAGTATGTGTTATAAAATTATAGTCACAGTTATAAATTAGTATTACTGCAGTACAGCATACTTTGTGGTTATGTTAACTGGTACCGGCCGCAATTATACCTACTAGACAACTACAACAGTACCTCACGCCTACTAGTATAGAGAACTACTTACAGGTACCATAGTAGATCTATCGGCCTGTATTCGTCCAGCCTATCACAGATTTGAGCCAGTTTTTTTCAGTACATTATTAATATTAACCATAATTGAATTTTTGAGTTTATATTTATTTTTTCATAACCCTTTTTGGAGAAATCAGTAGATTTGCCATACCGATCAGTAGTCAGTAGATTGCACTCAAGATCAGTAGATCTACTGAAAAATCAGTAGATCTGGTAAACTGCGTACGCCACGCGTATTTTATTTTTAACTGAGCAGTAAGCACGTTAGTGGTAATCAGTGTTGCCATCCATACCATAATTATGGTATATATACCATAATGGTATGACAAATACCATATACCATAATAAACTATTATGGTATCCACATTTTACCATAATTTGCACAGAGTCAACAGTTTTTTTTCTATAACACAAAAATTACATCACGACAAGCTTGGTTTTCTACATCGCGTACTAGCCTCGTCACAGGGTTTCATTTACTAGCCTCTCTCTGTTTAGAGCAAACTTTGTACTTGATTTATTCAAAAGTTACTTAATTTGGGTTTTTTGTACAGCGATGGGGTATGTAGGCACAACTTGTACTGTAATAAGCTACTAAACTAACACCTAAAAATTCTGAACAACCCTATTTAAAGAAAATGGCGGCGACTAGTTTTTTTTGTTTTTCCCTAAGAAGGAGTAAAAATTACACATACATGGCAATGACACAAATTGAAGAAGGCAAAAGTCGGCATTCAACTGTGACGCAATATTTATTATACGAGGTAAGGTTAAAAAATATTTACAAAAATGAACTTTAAATACAAAATATGATAATCTGCAAAAAAATTTTTGAACACCCACCAAGCTATCTTCAAAGAGTTTAAAAAGACCTACAATTTGACATATAACTTAAGGTTGTACGTAAAAAAATAAAGAAAATACGAGCCTGGGGAGTTGTAAGTGGCGGACCTACGTGGCGGACCCTGTATATGTCGTTGATCGTCAACCAACGATAATGCATATACCATAATTTGTGCCAAAATACCATAATATTTTGAAGTTAATACCATAATCTATGAAGCAAGGCCTGGCAACACTGGTGGTAATCCAGGCGGGATCGCCGGCTGGTAAAACGCATTTATGCCTGCAGTGTTTCGCTTCGTAATCGACCAAGAAAGATCTCTAATAATATTATAATAAAAAATAACTAAACAGCTCATGCATTATTAACTATAAAATATAACCACGTGAACATGCGATGCTACCTTGCACTCGGAATTAAAGAATATAAAATAAGTTAATTTGTTATTAGAAAAATACATTTTGATCACGCATCTTCTAAGTTACAAATAAATAGCTGTATTAATAATTTCAGCTTTTAAATTAGTTTTTCGGATACAAACTATTTTGTACCATAAAATAATAACTCTAAACTGTATACATTTTAAGAGATTAAGGTATTAAGCATGAAGCATATCCAATAAAATAACAAATAATTTATGACATCTTTCTTTAATTATTAACGTTTCGTAAAGACAAAAAAAATGGTATTTGCTATTGCCTGAAAAGAAACATGTGCATAGGAAGGCGTTAGAGCGCCAAAAATGTACTAATATAGACGTACATAAAATAATTTAATTTTGCGAGTCCTTCGATTTCAAAAATGTGTAGGTATGTGAATGGAAACTGAAAAAGCATGTAAAACGTGTTTGTATTTTTCTATGCCAGTAATATTGTATTACCTATATATACAATTTTTTTAAACAATAGCGAAAATATGTGTATATCCTGTATATTGTGCATCAAAATAATGTATACCTGTATCTCGATAATCAGGGCCGGCGAGAGCCCGGTACAGACGGTACAAATGTACCGGGGCCCGGGCTAAACCGGGGGCCCGGCGGAGCCCTAAGTCATAGTCATAGTCGTGACTAAAAAAATTGCTATGAATTTAAAAAATAGCATCATGAAGTGTGAAGATTATTTTTCGTCAATATACTGGTATACTGGGTGATAATGACATTCAAGTCAAGTCAAGTAAACAAGTGGTCTCACAGACATTTTGTCTACCTTTAACAAAGAGCTAGCCTATTGTAAAAATTCTTCTCAGTGATAAAATATATACGGTACCTGCTAGAAACAAGGAAAACTTTTTTTAAAAAGCATTTTAAAATTAATCTTTTTCGAAGAATTTTATTGAATGTGCATTCCTTCAACAATGGATTATTTTTTCGAAATTGACATCTTTCTCTTTGTTTGTTAAAAGGTTTTGCTGGTACATTCATTATGAAAGAATAATCGAATAAATGAAATTTCTTTTGAGTCAAGAATCTGATACACAAGTTGGCTTGGCAAATAGAGAAAAAAAAATACAAATCGATTCGTGTAGTTATCTCTAAAATTGAAAAAAATCACTTACACTTCTTTGCCCTTAAGCGCCTCAATTGCATTACGAGTATTTCACAGTTAGTTGTTAGTGTATTGATATTTTGCTAGATCCGCTATGACTTCTGACCGCACAGGCTGGACCAAGTGTCAGAACACTAACAAACGTAGGCTAGACCTAATACGGAAATGTAATGCAAAAAATTGAGGCCAAAAATGACGTCACAATGTGCATGTTTACCCCCAATAATATGATTTCTAGACATGTCCAAGAACAACCACAAAATCTGGAAAATCAAAATTGAAATTCTCATATTTCTATTACAAAAATATCGTTAATATAGTAAAAACGAACATTAGAATTGGCTAGAATTAACGATAACAGTTTGTTTCTTTTAGTACAGTAAAGGAAATTTTAAAAGTAATAATTTTTTTGAACTTATGAGTAATTGTAACGATGAATTACTAATTGTTCCAATCACTGTAACTACGCCCTTCGAGGAGATTTCTAATGAACAGTTGGGATTCCCTAATAATAATACAAATATTAGCATTAGTTTACCTACAAAATTCTTCGGGCAAGGCCTAGAAGACCGAAACGTGTATGTGGTTTTTACGAATTACGAATTTTGAAACATATCAAATGTTCTTATTTATCTAACCTTAACAAAAATGTTTCATTTGCCACTGTCGCAACAGTTAGTTAAAATTACTAATAATTCAATGTAATGTTTAAATATAAATTTAATATACATTGCATTTAACTCTGTTTAAAAATTGCTTGAATGAATCAATAATATTGTTTACCTGTTTATAAAAGTGTTTTATAATACTTGTTATTCTGAACCTCACTTGGATCTTGGATTACTTCTGCACTACACTCCGTTTTCGAAGTAGAAAGACTTGTAAAGAGTTTACATGACGTCTCAAAATTTATGTTTCTTATACTCAGTTATATCAACAGCATCGAAAATAATCGATTATTTTACTAGAAACGAGACGTAATCTACGAAAAACCACGAAATCGCAACTGCTTCCAAAAATATTGTTGTTTTCGTTGTGTTCGAAGGGGAAAGATTTAAATGCTTCGCTTATTCGTAAATCTGACGCTTTTCCGAAGCAACACACTCCGATTTTTTGGCAGTTATTAAATTTTTTTGTTATTTTTGCTTTGTTGGACCGAGTCGAAACACCGAAATGATTTATCAGGTCGTCAAAGGATATATTCACTAATTCTGAGTTACTGCCTCTGTATCTTGTAATGAATTATATAATGCAAATTGCTCAAAGGGTAAGCTCCTTTACATTTCCATGTATACTAGTTACAAGAATATTATATTTATTATAATAATATTACACGGATAGCATATCTTTACGTAAAATGAAATATGTACTTATAAATATATTATGCGAATTGACCGCAAAGGAAACGAAGAAATGCACAAACGACATACCACCTGAGAATGAAGAAATCGATGTATCTGATTTTACTAAAATTGACAACGTAACGCGCTCAACTGTTACCATATCTACCCTAGAAAATGTTGACGATCAAGTTTTAAATCTTGAAGAAGTTCCCATCCTTACGTTTTGCATGTTTTTGAGACACAAATATTTCATATTCTGGTTTTACACTTACGTGTTTGTATTGTGTTTAAATGGAAACTTATGTAAACGGATTCCTAAATTTTGATCGCCTTTGTGGGAATAACCTATTGCATTTGTTTAGAAAAATATGTTTTCTTTTACATATACATACCTATGTATGTATTTTTATTGTGCTTAAATATAGGTAGGTACCTAAACAGATGGCCAAATTTTTCATTATCAGAGTGACGACATTTTTTTTTTGGAAACGTGTATGTCTTATTTTGCATTCACATAATGTATTTTCGTGTTTTTAATAAATAGGTCAACAGATAAATTTTCGATAAATTGTCAGAATTATGTTTGAGCTCTTTTTATATAAAACGCCTGGTTAAGGTAGGGTCACTGTAAAACAGTGCTTGGTAGTGGCATTGTTTTAAAATACGCCGAAATTCGAATGCGCTGTTTGTAAAACACCTAGGCGTATCTCAAAACGCCTAAATGTATCAGGCGCAACGTCAAATTATGCTGCTTATTGCTTCATTTTACATTTAGTCCAGTCATTTTCGAAAAGTCTAGGCGTTTCATGAAACGCCTGCTGTTGCAATTTGCCTAAGACATAATATGTCAAGAAACATGAATTCACAGAATTATTACCTAACAAGTAGCACCGGCAACACGGCTATGCACTGCATAGTCACGCTTCGCACCATGCCGCCCGTGGTCACAAACCAACGCAGAATTTTAGTTACCTGCATCGATCACCAGATGGATTTTAGGATGCCCCCTGGTGTTCGATGTAGTCGTCCGCATAACGCTTTATAGCATTACGTGAGTAGTGAGTACTCTTATTCTTTATGCTCTAAGGTAATACTAATATTAGTGGTCACGCCGGTCAACGCTAGCGCTGTACGAACGAATACGTACTTCGGGATGTCGGGATGGGAACAATGGAGATGCAATAATCGAATTAGTATGTAGTTTATATCATCGACGAACTTACATACGTAGAATTTCTCGCGCGTGGATCTATTATTCGTTAATCATTCATTCCGACCAACTAATACAACTTCTCGTAATGGATTGCTGCTTAGTTATATTATGATATTGTGAATATTCTCTCAATTATTGTTCAGGTAATGTAAACTTTTAATGAGATTATAATTGATTGTTGGCGTATTGTTTAACTAAGGATAAAAAAAAGATAAAAAGAAATGGGATAAAAGGTAGTAAAATGACAATACGTATAATCTATATATGCACAGAATTTATTATTGACCTGATTTACATGTATGATAATAATATAATTCAGAACAACAACAATCAATAAATTCGCATACCAATATAAACATGAAAAATACTATTCGCTCTTTCTCCAACAAAAAAAAATATCTTAAAATGTTAAATTCTAATAACAAAATAAATGTAAGGATTCCTTTATGAATTAGAATATGTATAAAATATATAAATGCCATATGCTAAAAGAATAATTTGATAGAAAAACAACCGAAATATGTGTCTTAGAAAATAAAATGTTTTTATCGTTAAACACAAAATTAAACAAAATCTATAATAATGTTTAAAAATAGAATTTTATCTAGGTTTTTTTTTTGCGATAATCTATTCCTTCGCAAGTTAGTAAGCTGTCCCGCTTCTGAAAAAATACGTTCCGATGGCAATGAAGTTGCAGGAATCGATAAACAGTAGTAAGTGCTCAAATGTAAATTCGTGAAAATGTATATTAAAAAAATTTGAGCATTCGCAATGAGAACGACAACGATGTAGCATGAATACTGGTTATCGCATCTATACCGTACAAAACTAAAGATGTAGTACAACTAATGTTTAACTACTAATATTAGTCGATTATTAAAATATATGGTTACGAAATAATAGATAATTGAAATATCTCGATTATTCCTATCGCTAATATTGATTACCTCATACTGTCAAAAAATGTAGCAGCAAATTCTTTTTGACAATTCCGTGATGAAAAAAGTCGCCATTTTCTGTCACGGTGGACAGCACCGCTGTTTAAAGGTTATTACATATTTATTTAAACCCAGTTACGGTCATAGCTATCAGATCTGACCCTGGGGTTTGTTTTTGAAACAATTTAATTAGGTAATAAGTTGCGCGCTTAATTAAAAATATATATTATTATATATTTCAAGTTAAACAGAGAAATGAGACCTTAACGAATATTTCCATATAATTTTAAAGTCAAAGTGCAATTTGTTATGTTCTGTTGTAACAAAAATATGACATGTACTTTCAACTTCAACATAAACTAAATAAAATTATTTAAGAACGTAAGATTTCAATCCAAGACATTTAGTTGCGGTCGTTATATAGTTCTTCCTGCGAATTTATTTTTCATTACGTGTAATTTTGCGTCAACTTTTCGAATAAATATGGGAAATACAGAGTTCAAAGTGTAGAAGACTGGCAACTGCGCTTTGCAATCAAGTCCTCCACCTTGGCATCAGAGAACTAGAGTGGGGAGAACGCTCATGGTTCTGCGCGAATGCTCGTAAACAAGGGGGCTGCCATATTGTCCACGAGAACGTCAAACTTTTGGCGCTTACTTTAAATAATGACATCTTGTGCAACAGTTTCACTTAAAAATAGGGTAAATGCGAGCCAATTTGATGTGGCAGTGTCGAAATACTAAAATCAGTTTGACTTGTTCTTGGAATGTTCTATAAATATCAATTAAATGGCTAATTTAATACGGAGAATGTCTGTCGTCAATCAACTGTCATCAGTTTCACAGCACATAAACAAAGCTCCCAGACCGGCGTTGCCACATGTTATTCTAAGCTCGTAGCATTGTTTTGTTTACACTGCGTGGCCCGTGGCGTTAGTTATTGTGATTGTGATTTTGTTCTCTGCTTGCACGACTTATTTCTTAGTTTTATTTGGTAGTTTCATTAATTTTAGTTATGAGTTGTATAGTTAAAGAGTGTTCATAGAATAAACGTTCGAAGTCGCAAGATGTGTCCCTGCATATAAGTAAATATCATCATCCTTAATAAATTTTTTGCAGTAATTATTTGTTATAATTATATATTTTTAAATAATTTCTAGTACCATTTACACTGCAAAATAAGTTTACATAAATTTTTCATTTTTATAGGTATACATAAAGTTTTTTATTTCAAAAAAAGTACTGCCCTTTGACAACACTGTCTGATTTTTGACGTTTCTGTGGACAATATGGCGACCATTACAGTGTCCCAGTTGAATTGGGATGCGCAGTCGGCCTATGCGTGTTCTCCCCACTATATTTCTCTGCTTGGCATCAAATTGCAATGTTGCCAAGGCATTATTTGTTCCGGTTTGGCTGTTGGCTTGGCGTTATTCTGAATTATGTGTTTATCCCTATCCTATAATATATTCTGTATAATTAAGTTGCAAGTTTGGTTTACGCCAGCAATAATAATAATAAAACTAGAGGAAGCCTTTGCTAAGGAATTGCAAAACCACTTTATTCGCAACCTCCGGTAACCTCTTAACATACCGGGTAAATGTTGACTCATGCGTGTTATTACAGACACATACAAAAGTAATTTAAAACCATCAGATTCTAATTGCATAATTAACCCACATACGTTTTTGACCATTGTAGATCAGCTCCGCATAAACACTTCTCGACATGCGAAATGTGAAAATAATAATACATAATAATCGTAATGTATTATTTTATTGTAGGTAACAAAACAAATATGTTAAAGAAGAACGAAAAACGTAATACCAAATCGATTACAGATTTTTTATGACTGCAAAGAATATAGTTAATTTTAAACTAAATTACGTTTGACAGCGAAGCCACCTCTTACTATATTTGGTGCCAGACCATCGAAGTGTCTGGAGTCGGTTTTTTTACATTTTCAAGTGAAGGCAACATAATATTCACATTTTAAGGTGGAATTGTTGGAAAACAGAAACGTACAGTTGACCAGAGCAATACTCAATGCATATCGTGCGATTGCCCGTCTTCACGCGCATTAGATGGTCCACTGTACTACTGGTGTTTAGAATGTTCTGTACGTGTTGAGTAATGTGGTGTAAATTTTTTGTTAAAAAGAGCTTATTGCGAGCTGTTTAAGGACAAGTCGTATAAAAAAATCATTCCAGGCAATGGTGCGGATGTGTTAAGTATGCAAAAAGGTAGGCTCTAAGGAGAAAACCGTATCATTTCACCGTTAAGCATTGTTTAGGTTATGTTTATATTTGTTGTCATAGGCGTAGTTTGATAAATTTAGCGAAATTAGTTACTGTATAGAGGAATACTCTTATAAAATGTAATGAAGTTGATAGTGAAGGATTAATACATATGGAAAATGATTACTGTTAGTGGTAGACGTTTTAAAAATAAATATTTGTAGGTAGATTTTGATTTTATGTATTTCTTTTTATTTGACAATAAATTTCATTTTCGCAGTTTCTGAATTTTTTTCCTTATATTTCTATGTGAAGAATGTCGAGTGTTTTCTCGTTAAGTGTTGATTAATGAATACTAGAACGCTAGAACTGTGTTGATGCTTTCATTCGGTCAAAACTTTTTTTCCGCTTGTAACGAAATTAAATTAGTGTTTGTTGTACAACCAGATGTTTCTTTTGCTTTAACTGAAAGATTGTTCGAAATATTATTGATGTACGCTCCGATTTTGTTTTTAGTTGGAAGTTAAATTATCTCACTGTTGACCCTTTTATAACAGTACGGCAATGTACTTGGAGGAAAACTGTATCTCGCCATCGTACCCGCGATCCCCTCGCCCTCATTGGTCTTGGCGTTAGTTCCAACCGTATTTATGAATGAGATGTCGTGTCCATTTAATAATATGTCAATTTGACAAACAAACTCAAACTGGTGCACATGAACAAGCCGGAAAAAAATCACCAGGTCCGGAATATTTTTATTGTGGCCAGGAAATTTCAATATCGCTGGCAACACCGCTGTGCAATGCACGTTGATTTTTGCTGGCAGTGTGGTAGTTTGGTGTTTGTAGTTAGGTTAGCATTTCAGTTGATTTTTGATTTGAAATGGTTTGAATTTGAATTAAAATTTGACTGTTGAGAGTTGATGCTGCAGTGATAGCTTCAGTAATAGCAATACAAAAAACAAGGAGTTGCTTAATAAAAGTTATATAGGTACTGTCACTACACGTTACCATTTTATCATTTGATGTTAGTATGTTACACAAAATTTGTTGGTAAGTCACGTTTTGCTTACGTGTTTCTGTAATACAGTATTACATTAATAATGTTTTTACAGCTTGATGGTTTTCTTCGAAGATTCATATTATCAAACCTGGTCGGTCCAATATCCTGTATGACTATTTTTTGCCCTTTGAAGCTTTGTTGGGTACTAACCGGAATCAAGAAAGAATAGTTACTCTCAGATCATAATGTGTCTGAACCACAGGCATAAAAGGTAGGGTGTTTCTTTTTCTTGCTTTCGTATTTCTTAAATGAGGACCAAAATTAAAAGGGCATTGAACCTCTTGATTACCAGAAGCTTGAATGGCCAGTAGGCAGTATTGCCAAAGATAAAGTAGTCCAAGCAAATGGTAATATTGCTAAATGTTTTGGATAGACAATGATTTTATATTTTGCATACATTGGGGGCGAGTTATGAATATTTAGTTTCTGTATCTGTACCCCTCTCCATTTGCTCGTTATATTAAATACAAGGGTGTGATGATTTTTTTTTAGCAATATCTCGGTATATATTAGTCGTACCAAAAATTCTACGTTAGCTAAACATGTATGTATCATATTCTTTCTCACTCATTTAGCGCACAAAAGAAGATATAATAGATACCGATCACCGAATAGATGGAGTAATCACGTAAATTGTATGCATCTTGCACGTTATCGGATTGGATGCTGTTTATTCAAGTCCGACTTAACCTTTATAACAAATTCTTGACTACTGAACAATTAACTAAAAAATTATGAAATGATTATGGTTTAGAAATTACCTGAAGAACACGCATCATGATCACTCCATCTATTCGGTGATCGGATTAAAGTAGTGGTAATGTAGATATCACTTATCGTTGTACACTATAACTGTTGTAAGTGCACATCTCTGCTTATTGCCCTTGATGTCACTTTTAATGAAATACGATTTCTTAAATGTTGTGAACTTTGTCCTAAATATACTTTTTCACATGGTAAACATTTTATTTCATATACTACATTTGAATTATTCATTAATTTAGTTTTATCTTTTAATTTACTAAATACTTTCTCTACACTTTTTACTGTTTTGCAAGCAACTAAAATATTTTCCCTCTCAAAGATTTTAGTCATTTTGTCAGTCAAATTTGAATAATATGGTAAACTTGCATAATGCATTAAATTTTGTGTGTTGTTTGTATTATTTTGATTTATTGTGTTATTAAATGCCCTTGAATCTTGAGTGTGTAGTATTTTACCAATTATTGATTTAGGATAAGAATTTTGTATTAATAAATTTTCAAGTATTTCCAAATTTTTATTTGAATAATCCTCATGACATATTCTGTCAACCCTGTTTCATTTCTTTTATAAAATTTATTTTAATCGACATTTTATGATGAGAATTATAATTAATATGTCTACCAGAAGATGTTTGTTTTCGATACCAATCCAATTTTATTAAATTTTGATTTGTTCTTATAACTAGACTGTCTAAAAATGGAACTGAGAAGTTTTTCTTTTTTAGTTGTAAATTTTATATGTTCATTAAATTAATTAAAAATTTCTTTATAAAATCAATTTTGTATGTTAATTTAGGTAAACATTGGTCTAAAAGATAATCCATTATGTATTTGATATAATTGGACTTAATTTTGAACCCATTGTACAACTGAAAGTTTGAATAAAATAATTTCCCTTATAACTGAGAAAGTTATTATTTAGAACAGAATTAATCATTCCTAAAAAACATTTTTTGATATTCCTGCACACTGTTCACTAATTGAATTCCATTTTGCTGTCATTAGGGCAATATTTATTCCACGGTCCTGTCTTCCTTCATTCTCATCACGTCTCCTTTCTATGTAGTCCACCACAGAGTCCACTTTCAACTCACTTCGGATTTGGTCGCTTCTAATCCTATCCATTCTTGTTATGCCTTTCACTCTTCGTAGGTATTCCATTTCTACAGCCTGTAATTTACTTTTCAATTTTTTTGTTAATACCCATGCTTCACACCCAAAAGTGAGTAACTGGTTGGTATATGTAATGGAAAGTTATGATTTTTGTTTCTGTTGAAACTTCTTTCTTTGAGATGAACTGTTTATTTAAGGCATGATAAAGTCGGGCTGCACTATCAATATGCTCATTTATTTTAATTCCTATTTTTCCTGTATCCTCTGTCGTTGCCCCCAGGTATTTAAACTCTTTTACCTGATATACCTGTTCACCATTGACACTGATATTTAAGTGTTTTGACTGTTTTGTTATTATTATCACTTTAGTTTTACCTACATTTACTTTCACGTTGTATTTTAACAGTTCACTATGCTACACGTTTATCAAGTCCTGTAGGTTTTTCTCGAAATTAGCCAAAGTACCATATCATCCGCATATACACAATGTCTTATGCCCACTTGTCTTAAGTTTTTATGTCCAATACACATTTTATTTGTTTTAGAATCACATGTTTTTATAATGTCATCTAGCACAACAGAAAACAACAGACGGCTCAACACACCTCCTTGCCGTAATCCATTCCTAGTTGTGAACCATTTTGACTCCATGTTTTGGGCTCTTATGTAATTTCGGTTTTCTTCATATATACTTTTGATTGCTATAACATCTCCTTAGTGTACACTCTCCTTCAGAAGTAATGGAGTACGGGACGGTAGCGAAAATAACGATGCGCCCATTTCGCTGCAACCCGATGTTCAGTTGCGGACGACGTAGATGTTGCAAAAGAAGAGATATATACTGCTCCTTTCTTTAATCCTCAAATGGTCTACTCAAACAAATTTAAGACTGTATTGGAGAGGAAGTACGACTGTCTACTTGAATGTAAAGAGTAGACTAAACGGGCTTAGCAGTTATTAAAGTACAAGTTAACTCTTTAAATTCTGGTGAAAGAAGCCCGTTTAGTTTACCCTTTACATGCAATATTAAGTACTAAAGGAAAAAAATTTTAATGTGGCCAGAAAACAATAGCTTTTAATAAAATTCATATTTTCGGTTCTACCATTCCACCTCCTAAAAAATTTTTAAAATCTGGTTATGTTCATGTGATATCTGTCTTTTTTTTAAATAATACACTAATAAAATTGTAGTAAATTCATTTAGTACAGAACAGTACATGTTGCAACCATATATGTAGATGATTTCTCGCATTAAAAATTATTTAGCTTACAGTATTCATTGCTTTGATAATTTCTATTTTTTCAACAAAAACCCATTTAATTTAATTTATTCTAGGGTCTAATTACTAACAAATTAACTGCAATATTATTTATAAGAACTATATAACTTATGTATTTGTTAATTTTACGGCAAATATTAGATATATAGACAAACTGCTATAAAACTTCATCAAATTCATTTTCAACGTAAATTAGTTTTTGTTTATAAATACAAGTGTACCTAATAAAAAAACATTGTCGATCAACTTAGACACTACTACTGTAGGTAAACGATGTGAAAATAATCTAATTTACGCGCAACTTTCAAGCATAGATTTCATAGATTTTGCACGTATTATTCAGCATTCGCGTATCGTCCACAAAAAACACTCATCATTATTTCATTGCCTCTCTAAATAATGATAATGAGTAACTTATTTCTTTTTATGATTATATAATATAATTTTTACTTATGAAATAATATTATGTAAGTGTAGATATTTTTTCTTACATTAAAGAAAAAATGTTTATAACTGAAGATAGAGAGGAAAATTTACAATTTTTTTAATAMCGTGGTTTACTGTTCGGTCGACGAATGCAGATAAATATTAATATTTATCAAACATGCAATTAAATTTACCGTTAAACAATTTTAGATGCAACATAAACGCCCACCACTATATATCTCGTTCAAAACAATTGTTTGAGTCTAAATTTACGTTAATATAATCCTACAAAATGGCTAGGAAAAAATCCCGATTTTTGGCAGTAAGACGGAAAAAAGAATTCTTGTCCCCGCCATTTGGTAGTGTATATCTTACCTTACCGATATTTTAAAACAAGAAGAAAAATATTGACAAATAAGAAACTTATAATGACACAATGATTTCTGCTTTTTGGATACAAAGCAAAACAATCTAAGATTGACCACCCTGTTCGGTATTATTTATGGCTTGCAAATTAGCAATCCCAAGTAAACAACCGAAAGTGCAAATGTAAATGTAGGTGTTGGCCTTTTACTTTGGTTCAGTCTCGGTGTTTTTACTTTCACGGTACAGACATTACTTGATTGTTGTTTGATTTGGACTGAATGCAGATACCTATGTTCATATTTCAGGTGGTTAGTTACTCCTTGCCCTTTGCGTCAAGTGGTGTTTGGAATTTTTATGTCTTGTTTCATGGTTTATTGTTTATAAATTCAGTTTTTTTAGTTATTCCATGAAGTTAAATATAAAATATAGTGCTTATTACCTACAGACAATAATTGTTATTTGTTAAGTGTTGAAATATTGGCAGTCTAATAGTAATTCTAATGCGGAGAGAAGAAAATTATGTAGCAGAAAAAAGAAATAAGAATTGTAATGGAAACTTAAGAAATTGCTGGACGCAAAAAAGGAAACACTAAAAATGTAAACCTTAAAAATATAAACATTTAAAATGAATTTTATAGGACGAAACAAGTATAAATAATAATTGGGGTAACATCAATGTCGCATCAAAAATGAATCGCGGTAGAGCAGATTTTATGCAGGACAGCTCATCTAGCCATAATTTGATGGTAAATAACTACACATATTTTAGAAATGTTTCGTAATAGATAATGTTTTTGCGATTATTGAAGTAGATGTGATGGGTTGAAACAGGATTGTTGACTTTCAATATATCTTTGCTCAATTAAAAGAAATTTGTGCTTATGGCAGAAACCTAGCTATATGTTTATTGCAAACACCGCAAGAAGTTTTTTGATTGACGCCGCCATCAATATTGTTGAAGAATTTAATTGTATTGTCGCAAAATTTATTGGCGGAAAACAAATTAATTATGCTTCGAAAAATTCGTATGAAGTAAGATATGCTGCAGCTGTGATATCTCACAGTACCAAAATACTTCATAGTAATTTGAAATAATATGGTAGTTATAGAAAAGTATAGGTAAGACGACTATATTTATTAAAAAAGACAAAATCGGACAAGAAGAAATCAGTGACAAATGTATTTGCGAAGTAAATTACAAAAAAGTGATGGAAATTATTATGGTGAAAATTGTCATCGCCCGGGCATGAATGAGGGAATATATAAAGAAGTTAATGATTTTATGGACAAATTGGTGAAAACAGATGAAGAAAACACGAGAAATCAAAATGTAACGGGGGAAAACTCCTGAAGCAAAAACTACGTATACCTACTGCAAACATAATAAATATCAATTATTGCGATACCAAATCTATGAATATTGCTTCCATACAAGATAGAAAAAGATATGAAGATGTGGCCAGAAAATAAGTGGAGAGAGTTGCAAAGATTAGCCGATGTGGGCTGTTCATTGACAAAAACATTTTATTTATGAGCTTCTCGGGATGAAGTGATAGATGACGATGTCGAAATAAATTTTACATTTACAGCATATAAATTAAATCTTAGCATATCAGAAGCAAATATGCAAAAAAAAATAAATTTTTGGCCATAAGTAGGAGAGGGTTTCAATAAACAAAAATCACGATTGGTATTACCAAATCCAGGGTCAGCTAGACTTCCAATTAAAAAAAAAAACATGTGCACTGAGAGCGTAGAGTACATAAAAAGGAACTACGATTTTTGGTTACAAAAAGGATGTTGGATATATTGAGAAAATATTTACTTCCTGAAATTATTTACCCCAGGTTATGTCGCAATATTCCCCTTAGGGGCATAATATGAAAAAAAAATATTTTAAGATTGATATTGAGTTTGACGGGACTTTGCCCAGACAGTTTTGTGGCCATTTGTTGACAGGGGCGTGGGAATATCGGCATAGACTTTGACTTCGGCTAAATCAAATTAATGTTTTCGCATATCGGGCACAGACGGATCCGAATGATTTGAAATTTGTGTGCCGTCAAGTCCCTGTTGGTGATTTTGATACGAAAAAACATAACTAATATTAATCGTGTTAGATTAGTGACAGCGATTTTCTGTTCTATACTGCCTGTGTATATAATTTAATGTGGTTCTGCAAAAGTACCTCTACAATTTTTTAAATGCAAAAATGTTGGTAAACACTAACTTATTTTGTTGTGTGTAGATCGTGCCATAGTCCTGGTTGCATTTCTTTCCTAAATTACCTAAAATACCGATACCATTTACCTGAAATGCTTGGCCGCGTAGGCTGCTGTTTGGGATTTCATTGTGGGATTATTTTTGCACTGGTGGTGGAGTGCGCCCGTCGTCATAAACCTATAAATCAACCCCCATTTGCTTGCGGTTACTTTGTTTGAATGTTTACTCACTTCAGGTACTGGAGAAACTGGCAGGCGAACAAATTTCTGCACATTTCAATGCTGTTGATAATGAACGCTCTTAATAAGAAAACAAGAAATAAGTTGCTCGTCATTATAATTTAGAGATGTAATAAGATAAGGATTGAGTGAGACGCAAAAGTTGAATAATCAGTCTGAAGAATCATGGAAAGCTGCATATACATTAGTTATTTTTTACATCGTTTATTAATAGTATTAGTAGCAAGGTTGATAAACAATGTTTTTTGTTATAGTTATAAATAAAGACTAATTTACGTTAAAAATTAATTTGATAAATTTTCTAGCAATTATTATGTATGTCTGCTATTGACTGTAAAATTAACAAATACCTAAACTATATAGCTTTTATTAAAAATATTGCAGTTATTTCGTTAGTAGTTAAAAGCTAGAATATATTTAAATTAAATGGGTTTTTGTTAAAAAAAATATAAATAGCAAAGCAATAAACATTAAAAATTAAATAATTTTAATAAAAGAAATCATATATTTGGTTGCAACAAGCATTGGTTTTTACAAAGAGGACAGATATCAAAAAAGATTTTACGCCTTTTATTAAAAATTGTTGTTTCTCTTTTCTTTCTGATTACATTAAAAATKGTATGCATGTAAGGATAAAKTAAGCGGGCTTAGCAATCAATAAAGCATAAGTTGTTAAACACACTAGTCTCAAGCTTTCGGAATTTATTTCTATTCCTTCATCAGGATTTAAAGAGTTAATTTGTGCTTTAATAACTGCTAAGCCCGCTTAGTCTATCCTTTACATTCAAGAAGACAGTCGCGCTTTCTCTCCAATACAGTTTTAATATTGCATTAAATACAAAAACTTGTTCGAGTATACCACTTGAGGATTAAAGAAAGTAGAAGGATGTATCTCTTCTTTTGCGACATCTACGTCGTCCGCAACTGAATATCGGGTTGCAGTGAAATGGGCGCATCGTTATTTTCGCCACCGTCCCGTACGACATTACTTATGAAGGCCACTGTACACCTCTTCTGGTTAAGCTCTTCCATACACTATCTTGTGGCACTCTATTAAAGGTCTTTTCTAAATCTATAATGCCATATATGATTCTTGTTGTTGCCTTTTGCATTTGTCTATAACTTGTCTTATCATAAATACATGGTCTTACACACTATGCCCTTTTCTGAAGCCACTCTGTCATTCGCACAGTTGAGGTTCAACAGTTTCTCTTACCCTCTTTTCCAGAATGCGTTCATATATTTATATATTGATGCGACACATAAAAGAGTAATTCCTCTATAGTTATTACAATTTTTCATGTCCCCTTTTTCGTATATTGGCTCTATAGTAGGACATTTCCAATCTTGAGGTATTTTCTTATATTTCCAGGCCTTTTTGAAAACATTGCGCAATTACATCAAACCTGCTTCTCCCATTTGTTTGAATATTTTCGCTGGCAAACCGTCGTGTCCTGGATCTTTGCCGTTTTTTACATATTTTATTGCATCAACGGTCTCTTCTTCAGTTATTGGCATACGCCATTGCTCTAGTTGTTATTCCTCAGATCTTTCTTCATCCTCTTCTACTTTTTCTCCTATATTCTGTTCATCATTGACACAGTAGTTCCTGGAAACACTCGCGCCATCTGTACATTATCTCATCTTCTGTTGTCAGTATATTTCCGTTTTTATCTTTCACGTTTTTACTGTTTCTTGTTTTCCTTGCAGTAATCCTTTAAGTACTTTGTAGAATAGTTTTTAATTTCCTTTTCTTTTATCTTCTATTCGTCTACCAAACTCTATCCATGTTCTCTCTTTTGCTTCTAGTACAAGGTTTTTGACTTTAATCCTTTGTTCTTTGTATTTTATGTACTCTTCGTTTGACTTTTGTGACAAATATTCTGATCGGCACCGTTTCTTTTTCTTCACTTCTTTAATTTCGTCACTCCACCAAGCTGTTTGCTTTTTGTTTCATGTGTACCTCACAGTTCCACATACTTGCTTTGCAGCATTCAGAACTATTTTTAAATGCTTGTCATGTTTGTTCTACATCCATAATTGTTAAATTATCAATAAGTACATTAACCCCCTCTGCTATGATGTTTTGATACTTCATCAATGTTTCTCTGTTCTGTAGTTAATATGTAAGTATTGTCTCATGTGATTTTATCTGTATTTCGTGCTCTCATTTATTCCTATTATCTATCTTCCCTTTAATTTTTGCAATTACCATATAGTGATCACTAAATATTTCTGGTGCCCTATTCACTCTGCCRTCCTCMATACTACATCTGGCACTCCTCTCAACTAGTATATAATCTATAACTGAAATTTCATTTTTTGTTGGAACAACTCTTGTGTATTTGTGTTTGTCTTTGTGTTCGTAAAAAGTATTGGATACCACTAAGTTATTCTGTATGCTAAATACAAGTAATCTTCGTCCATTATTGTTTCTATAATTTTATCCGTATTTTCCTATTGTTTCAGTATATGACCCATCTCTTCTTCCTACTCTTCCGTTAAAGTCCCCTATTACATATAGTTTTCCCTTGCAGCTTTCGGTTACCAGTGTTAACTCTTCCCAAAATGCATCCTTTATTTACTTACTGGCATCCTCATTGGGTCCATACACTACCACTAAAGAAACTTTTTCCCTGTTTTCCAGATCTAATTCTATTTTTAACAGTCTTTCAGATATTCCTTTCCATTTTTGAATTTTTTGTGACACATCCCTGTGAAGTAGACATCCTACTTCCGCTGCCCCTCTCTTCTCTCCTACTCCACTCCATATCAGCAGATGCCCTTTTTTCATTTTGTGTGTACCCTGTCCCTTCTTTTCTGTTTCACATAATGCCATTATTTTTATTTCAGCCTTGTCAAACTCGTCAACTAGTAGTTCTTCCTTTTCACCCAATCCCCTTATATTTCATGTAGCTAATTTTCATATCCTCTTCCTTCTTCTTCTATCGCTATGTTCTAATCCTTGCTTGGTCGTCTTCTTTTGTCCAACCTTCTTGCCATGTTGTGCTAGTTTTTTTATTTTTTCCTGAGGTTAGTTTGTTCATTGTCTAGACTCTTGCTAATTTCATTGTATATCATTTTTTTTACCATTTATAGTTAGAGATTTGTATCCAATTTTTACTGTATTATTTAAACGTTTTTCTTCTTCTCCTTTCTGTCTTATCATTTGGTATTCTTTGAAGTCTCCTATTATCATATTTGGTAAGGCACAGACTATACACACAATACACAGTACTGCAGAAGTTTAGGTGCGACATAACAAGTAACTGACAAAGTTTAATTTTCACGCGCTGACTTAATAGATGAGAATGATAATAAATTAATTTTAAATTAGAAAAAGAAGCTTTAATAATCTTATTCACTTGTGTGTCAAAACGTATCTATTGAGATAGATTCTTAGAGTTTTACATGTGGCAACCAGTTGTAGGTTTTCACCATCTAATTTTACATTTATTAAATGACCAAAGTCACGTTTTAAATGGCGCTGACCAAAAAGCATAATTTCAGATTTGAAGGAGTCAAGGTTAAACAATAGTTATTAGGTTCATGGGAGAGAGATTCCAAATCCTGATTTATTCTGTTATTTGCTATCTGTACCTCTGTGTGATAGTAGGATAAATAAATTTGCGTATCGTCCGCATAAAAGTGACTGGCACAACACTTTAGTGAATTTTTAAACTAAGAAGTATAAATAGCAAACAACAATGGTCCAGCTACAGAGCCTTGTGGAACCTCATTACTTACTGTTAAATTACTCGAGATTAATCCGTATACTACTGACTGCTGTCTATTTCACAAGTATGATGCCTTAAACTGAATTGCTTTATCACTAAAACCTATAAAGTGAAGCATTCCAATTAGCAGTTCATGACTCACACGATCAAAAGCCTAGCAAGACTAGGGTAGTCAGCATTTTATTATCTGTTGCAGTTAAAATATCATCAGTAACGCGCAATAAAGCTGTTGAACAGCTGTGACCACTCCTAAATCCTGATTGGTTAAAAGGTAAAAGTTTGTGAGATTCCGAGTGATGCTTAATTTGAGAATACAAAATTTTTTCAGACTTTTGATAGTAATGGTAAAATGCTTATTGGTCGAAGATCTTTTAATTCAGTCGGACAACTACATTTAGGCAAAGGAAATAATAACAATAATAACATTTTAGTACCCAATCCATCTACCCCTATACATGTGATTTCTCTGACAACAGTTTTATAGACGTCATCTTCTGTTGTAAGTTGAAAATTAAATTCACTCACACCTGGAATTACTGAGGCAAGGAATCTGTTAAGTGTTTCTGTATTAGAACTGTCATTAGTACTCGAAACCAATACGAAGTAATGGTTAATTGCAGTGATATTTGCCAATAGTCTTGGCAATCTTGAAATCCCTGCTGTTTCTGATTATAAACCCTAGATTATTGCATGCCTCATTCACAATATGGGAATAGTGATTATAAAATTTCAAACTATGGGTGAAATATACAACCACATCTTTAACTTAATCTTACCCTATCAGTGACATAGTCTGCATTGGTATAATGTACTTTTCTTGTGTATGACACAATCTAGCAGTTGTCTATGTTTTCGTCAGACCACTCCACAACAAAATCTAGATCATTCTGCAGAAAATAATAATCCAAATTAGGGGACACATTAAAATAATTTAAAATCATCTCCATAGAGCAAGCTATCTGGATTCTTGACGCACTGCAGCAAGTCATTGACAAAAAGATTAAAGAAATCGGATCTACTCTAGCTGGGCATTCTCAGTAAAGCCAAAATCAATTCGCTGACTTAGAAGCATGCCATGGTCTATTATAAAAAAAAATACATAGGTTAGTTGCTATAGACTGTCTGCAACAAAAGTGTGTTGTTGCTTTGCAATGCAGTTACTCACATACCTGTACAGATCATTAAAAAGAATTTTAGATGAGGTATTTAATAAACTTATTGGACTGTTTTTATATATTGGAAAAACTATTATGCATTTAAAAGCATCCAGAAAACAATTTAGCCTAACCGACAAATTAAAAATAAAGGTCAGAGGTTTCACTAATAAATGTATGTAACCTTTGTAAATAAGTGATGGAATATTATCAGGTCCTGTAGATTTTTTGACTTAATGGCTCTTAAAACATTTATCAATATTGAAAAAATAAAAAATGCCCAGTCCAATCATACAAACTCTAAAAGATTGCCAGTGTCAAATACAGCTCTAAAGTATAGGGTGTCCCATTTTCATTGTAATTGTAGGGTATCTCAGTAAATATTAATGCTAGAGGGTTGCCGTTTCGACATTATTTTTCTGTTGTGAGTTGCAGCTCTCAAGTCTTGATTGGCTATGTAGATCCAAGAAAACTAACTGTAAAGACATTTTTGATAAATATTCTTATTTTGAATCGAGAAGCGTACTCAGAATTTTGTTTTAGGGAGTCAAGTTTTTGATATATATTACAAACTTACATTTTTTTAAATGGAAACCATAGTTGGCTTTACTATAGTTAAAAAGATTTATTTATAATTAAGAACATGTATACACTATTAGGTTTATTTTTACTAATTTTGGTATTATTCAATTTTTTTTTTAAGTAATTTATCAGATTTTATATTACATCCAGGAGGCTATGGAACAAGAAAACACCCAATATAATTTATATAATTAAGTAAAAATGTTAATCTATTAAAAAGAATATATGCCTATTTAGTACATACGTAAGCACAATAGGTGCTCATGCAATTTATGTATCGGTAACCTAGGGTGCCATGTAACTAACCAAAATCATTGTTTATTTAGAGATAAGTATGTATGCGTTGTGTAGCGTCTATTATTTACATCTGTTTTGACAAAAAACTCAAATAACTACAAAAATTTAAATAATAAAAAAATTAGTAAAATTAAACCTAGCAATGTATACATTTTCTTAATCTGAAGAAATAGGTCGTTTCAAGCCAACTATTGTTTCCATTTTAAAAAAATGTATGGTTGTGTTATATTGAAAAATGTGACCTGGAAAAATTCTGAGTACGGTTCTGGATTCAAAATAAAAACATTACAAAAAATGTCTTCACAGTTTTTCTTCATCTACATATTCAAGTGAGATATTGAGATACCCTACAATTATATACAATAATTTTCTTTTGTATTCCATCATTACCAGACTTGTTATACATGAATGACCCGAAGGTGGTTGTAGTCAATATTTTTATATTTTTAAGTTACGTTTAAATTGCCGATATTCAGATTCTGTTCGATGCCTAATTTTGTTTCGCAAATTATGAAAATTTAAAGTGTCATCAGAATTTCCTCTATTTGAATTTATAATGTTAATCTTGCCAAATCAAATTGCCAGTTAACCATCTTGTATTCTATTTTATTTTTTCTTTGAAAATTTGGAACAGAAGCATCAATAACCATTCACAATTTGATAAAAGCTGACATTTCCTCTAGAATAATTATATGCATACATCTCACTTTCAGCATTATTAGTTCTGTTTTCCACTTGTATAATTATTTCTAAAAGGCAGGATGATATAAATCTTTCACAATTATAGGATTGTCAGACCTGCCATTGTAAATTAAAAAACATTTAGAAACTGTTGCATACAGATATTTCTATTACAGTTATTAGACATATTTGGTAAATTAAAATCGCCAAAAATCAAAATTTGTATATTATCATCTACTATGATATTTTCAAAGAGGTAAACAAACTACAGTATAGCAACATGTTTGACTTAAGCATTCAATGCTACACCTTACGTCTAGTATTTTATAAAATATATACATTGAGATCATAATTCTTAGCAACGGTATTTGCGAATATAGTTTCTGTTTTAGTTGACAATCTCCTGATGCTTTTGTAGTACATGTTTAGGGTGTCTGTAAAATTTTCTAAATATAAAAACTCAATATTGCATGGGTCTTTTGAAATTTAAAAACTAAGCAGGTATGACAGCTTTTCTGGGGAAAGAGACTTTAGCACATTTTCGCAGTTTCGCCGAGATGTATGTAATTATTTCATTCTAAATGTTGAACGCACATTTTTTAATAGAAAGTAAAAGAAAACATGTTGATATCAAATACATCCTGAATGAAAAAATAGAACAGGTTCACAAAATTCCCACTTATCTGAATCTAATGATAACAGGGACACCCTGGAAAAAGATTGGAAATGAGATACCTTTTCCAGAGATGCCTGGACCATTCCTGGCAGGTGCAGGTTTTATTAACAAAGTTGTTTTTGACATTCTATTTTAATGACATATAACATTGTTATTCTATCAAGTTATTATTGTTAGGTCCAAAATTTAGTTTATGATGTAACCGTTCAATTTATATAAATATGTATGATGCATTTAAGTAATACTAAACTTGTTTCCTGGGTAACTATCATTGCTATCCAGGTTTCATATATTTCATAAATTTAAATGTATGTATATGAAATGTTGGTAGTAATATCTTTCATACTTCATAAAATTATTAATCTGATTGCATTGTTAGTAAGGTATAAGCTTCACCTTGACAATATACATTGAACATTAAAAAGGCCATTTCACCCACCTGAAGCTAATAACATCCATTTAACGACAGTGCAAGTCAGAATGCATTCTTATGAAATTTAAGTTGCAGTTTGTGGAAAACGTTTGGGAGCAGCCGTTAAGATAATGTTAGTCTGAAATGCCTTATCAACCATGTTCATTATTTTAGCCATTCAGGCATTTTGTTTCCTTGCTGATGGATTTTGTTCTCTTAAACTATTTTCTTGTTTACACACAGTTTCTGTTTTTGACAGTCAGTTGAATCATAATCCTTGTAAAACATTGCTTCAGTGTAATCGTACTTAATAATGTTTCATGTTTCAGATATCTACGATCAAGCTGCCATAATCCATCCAGAATTTGTGCCTAAGAGAGGCTACGGAATCAGACAAATGCAGTCAGCAAGGCAATATTGTAAGTATTATTATAAATCCTATACTTATTTAAGGTGCAGTTTTGTTACATGAAATGAAGAATTTTATTTAGAATGCAATAAACACTAATTTCAAAGTAAACATTTCAATATATTCTAGCAATGTTTCCTTGAGTTATCTAACAGAACCCTAGCTTAATATTGACTATATCATTGTTCATATTGGGATTAAAAGATATAATGAAAAAGCCCAATTAAACGATTAACTTATTAAAACATACCAATAGTTGAAAATGGTATGGATGGTAAATAAAGAAATCCTTACTATGTCTTTCCGAAGCATGTTTGTATGTATATATTAAAAAATAATAATAATAAATCGTCTTTATTTGCCCACTACATTGATGTAACAGTATTGTTATAACTGTGAACAGCAGGAGTCGTAGTAGGGCAAAACGGCGTAGTTCAGTGGCAAATTCTTCCACTCAACCGTAAAAGTTAAAAGAAAAACAGAAAAAAATAAATTTAGAATTTTAAGCATACCTGGGTATTAATTTGTTATAAGAGCCATGAGAAATTATAAAAAACGGAAGAGAAAATAATTTTTTTATCAAAAGGCAATTATCTCAATCTAAATGAACGATGTATAGCTGGAAAAAATATAAAAGAAGAATTAGTAAATGTCAGTCAGAACTGTTCAGTTTTTTAAATAGATTATCGTAAAGTTTTATTTTAAATGAACTTAGTCCCGTATTTCTTGGTCCTACTGGGAGTGAGTTGTAGATCTTGCATGTTCTGTATGAAAAATTGTGAATAAAAAAATTATGATTATGTTTTGGAGCAGTAATAGCGTCTTTGCGTCTAATATTTATATTATGGATATCTGTCCTAAATTTGATTTTGTGTAAAGGATATGGAGGACATTTATTTTTAATTATTTTATGAAATACACAGGCAGTATGTAAAAATTGCCTTGATTCCATATTTAACCATGGTATTGTATCCAATTTAAAAGTAACTCTTTGCTTACGTCATATCCCAAAAATAAGCCTCACACAACAATTTTGAACTAGCTGGACTCTGCGCTTGGTGTTATAATCAAGACACGCACCGTAGACACAATCTGCATGATTAAAATGAGACAGCACCAGCGAATTTGCATAAAAGAATTTTGGCCTTATATGTAAGAATCTTTCTAATGCTGTATAAAGTTTTCAGGTTTGCAAATGCTTTTCTAATGCAATTATTTACATGTTCAACAAAATGCAACTTATAATCAATCACCAGTCCCAACCTTTTTGCAGAATCTACAAATTCAAGTCTCTTATTATCCACACAGATATTGGCACAATGCATAATTGAATCTCTCGTTGTAGAATTAAATGTTTTGCCAAACAGTATCATTTTTGATTTTTCAGGATTCAGAAGCAAAGTGTGAGATCGGGCAGCATTGCAGAAACTGGCCAAATCTGAGTGTATATGTTCTATTGCATTGTCAAGCTCCCCCTCTAAAAACGAATAGTATAACTGACTGTCATTAGCATAGAAGTGAGAACTGCAATATTTTATATTTTTGGTTATTACAGATGTATATATGGTAAACAGTATAGGTCCTAACACAGCCCTGAGGGACACCACAAGCCAGACCACCATAGATAGATGAATTGCCATCTAAGTTAACAGACTGAAGTCAATTATATAAATAACTTTTAAATAATTGTAAAGCTGATTGCTCAATACCAAAATGTTCCAAAATAGCATGAAGTAACTGATAATTAATAGTATCGAATGCTTTTCAAAAGTCTAATAATATCAAAAGCACTAATCTCTTATCTGTTTAATAAGGYAGTAGTGCAGCTGTAACTTTTTCGAAATCCAGATTGATGYTGTGGGAGTATATTATATTTTTCTAAATAAGCACTTAATTGCTCTGCAAAAACTTTTTCACATACTTTTGAAAGAATTGGTAAAATGTTAATGGGCCTGGTGTCCTTCTGCTCTGCGGGAACGGGTAGTGTGGCTTGCGGCCTGACAACAGAAATTTTCCATGCATCTGGAAAAATATACCACCACCAACACAATTGTTTACCATACGAGTATTTAGGCGTATCCAATGTTATTTGGCCATAACCACTAACATTACTTTTAAGTTTCTGTATAATATCCATTATTTGATCTTCATTAACAAATACAAATTCAAATACGAGTAGATGGTCAGCATTAGGCAATCTGGTATTGCAGTATGAATTAATTAATTCTTCTGATGGAGTAAAGTCCTTCATCGAATCATTAAGATAAAAATTGTTCAGATCATCTGCCGTAAATAAGCCCTGGGGTATATTGTTTCTCATTTTGAATTTAACGCCCAAATTTTGTAGTTCCTTAAAGATACTGGTCATCGAAGTTGTTGAAATCTTGTACATTAGATATGCTCCTTTTCTCGGGTAACACCAGAGTTGATCAAATTTCTACTACTATTACTATTAAAAAATTCTATATTTTGATTAATGCACAATAATAATAATATTCTCTCTTAATTTTCTTTCTCAATCACCTTAGAAACTGCTAGACTTGTATGTGTCTTCATCCTTAAAATATTCGTACCTAGTTTAGCCTTCTTGACCCTTTGGTTGCTTCATTTTGTTTTTATCCATCATTTAGTAATTTCATTCTCTTGACCCTTACTTGGTCATTTAATTTTCGTAGATCTTGTTGACCTTTTTTTACCTTTACTGATAATTAGCGTAACAATTACTTTATGATCAATATGATTTTACTCATTCACAAACTTTCTTGMCCTTCCTTCAGTCTTCCCTCTTTTKYAGGTAGAATCATCAATTCAGCATAAAATAAATGTAGCAATTCAACATTAACACAATGAGAATGCCATAGGTGACGGTGCACTGTGAACTTTTAATGTTTAAATATTTTGATGGCATTTATTTTCTTAAATCATTAAACTCATCAATTCTATCTTCATTATTATCAGGCGAATAACTGCTACTACTTATTAGCCGAATGAACTTATACTTATATTCTGACAATTAAATTCCTTTATTTAGATTTCATGAATGTGCCGCAACTAGTATACCTTACAGAATAATAAGCAAATACTTTATGTTGATCTTAAGACAAATGCTTTCTGAAAAAAATTGTACTGCTTCACTCTACAAGAAAAAAATATTATGTTACAAATCTCTACATTCTGCTCCTTTATTACAACAATTGGGTATTTGCCATGTATTTATATTTTATTAAATTGCATAATAATAGGTAGCATCTAATCCACAAAACAGCTGTGATCGTAAGTTGTATTTGTAATATTAAAAATGTGAATATTTAAAGGGACCGCCAAAATGCGAACATATTGGCCCTGACGTCAGGTATATTGTAAATGGCCGCTTGTTTACATCTGGGGTCAGCCCGTCAATTTATCAGTTTGTTGTTTGCGTTCATTTTGTGACAAGCGAATTAAAATATGCCAAGAAAAAGTGAAATACTTCTGAAGGCATATTCATTGTTATGGAATTTGTGTACAATCAAATTAACGTAGTATTGATAATTTGATCACAGTTGGTTGTTGGAAACATACTATTTGTAAACATAAAAATGTAAGAATCAAAAATGTACCCTAACCTTGACATTTATTTTAGAGGTCAGAATAAATATAAATTGTAATTTATTTTGGGGGCTCTTGCGGCTCGTTTCCGGTCTGGCTAACAGTCGAATATATGCGGAACAACGTCGTTCTTTATTATAACATTTCTCTCTATCAACTTAAAATGCATATAATTTTTCATATCCTCTTCAAGCTATAACAAAATGGAAACTAAATAGTAAACACTTATAACCCTAAAAAGAATAATAAATCTCATTAAGAATTAAGATTATCTTCAAAACAGAAAAACAAACTGCAATTTCGGCATATCATGTCTAGGGGCCTTAAACAACTTTTTCATACTTTGATAATCTCGAGGAATGGTTACAAAAATTTTGTTAGCTGTACTTTTATGACCATGTACAAAACAACACTTGTTTTGTTTTCCATACATAATAGTTGCTTGTAAAACTACCCAATCACTTTTTGGTGCGACCTCTTACACCGTCCTTTCAATAAACACCACACAAAAGCTTTTCCAATACAAGAATGATACTACACCATTAAACAACACGTTCCTCGGTAATGTTTACATGACACTTGACGTCATGAATTGAATAACCTTGGATAGAAGTTTTTTTTGTATTTTCTAACATGGCGTTACAGGGTGTTACAGGGCCGTTTACAATTTTTTAAGTGTTAGTTTAGTAGCTTATTATGGTACAAATTATGCCTACATACCCATCGCTGCACACAAAATCCCAAAATTTTGAGTAAGTTTTAAATAAATCAAGTACAAAGTTCGTTCTAAAGAGAGAGAGGCTAGAAAGCAAAACCCTGCGATGAGGCTAGTTTGGTTTTCTACATCGCATACTAGCCTCGTCACAGGGTTTCATTTCCTAGCCTCTCTCTCTTTAGAACGAACTTTGTACTTGATTTATTTAATAGTTACTTAAAATTTTGGGGTTTTGTGTGCAGCGATGGGTATGTAGGCACAATTTGTACCGTAATAAGCTACTAAACTAACTATTAAAAAATTCTGAACAATCCTATTTAAAGAACATGCCGGCGACTAGTTTTTCTTGTTTATCACTAAGAAGGAGTAACAATTACGCATACATGGTAATGACACAAATTGAAGAAGACAAAAGTCGGCATTCAACTGTGAAGCAATATTTATTATACGAGGTAAGGTTAAAAAATATTTACAAAAAATAACACAAAATATGATAATCTGCAAAATTTTTTTTTGGACACCCACCAAGCTATTTTTAAAGAGTTTAAAAAGACCTACAATTTGACATATAACTTAAGGTTGTATGTAAAAAAATAAAGAAAATACGAAGCGGGGGAGTTTTAGGTGGCGGACCCTGTATATACACTTCAAGATTCATTTTACGTAATTTTCAAAAAAAGTGATAATACCCAATTAAATATGGGTCATTTTAATTTGGAAGATTGTTAATAAACCTAATTTCTCGCTGGCATTTACACTTTGTACACAATTATTTATTTTTCAATGTTATTATATTTACATTTATTTTAAATTATTGCATCTGCTACAGTTAATACTATATATATGTTTGAATCAAAGTGAATATAGAACACTTTCTGGTAGTTGCCAGAACGTGTTCGATTAGTATGAAATATAATGTGAAAGTGTAAACTGAAAAAATTATTAATTTGTGTGTGTGAGCAGGTATGAAACATAACGGTAATAAGACAAGAACTGCTTTTATGGCATTCCCTCTTACAAATTACATCCTTTGCTCAACATATCCATTTCTGCCAATGCAGTACATGTGCAATTACAACATAACACTTTATGATCTTAGTCGTGCCTTTGACTGCGTCTCACATGATTTATTTATTGATAAATAAAATTATTAGGCTTTGCCAACTGCATTTCTAATCTATTACCTTCTTTTCTTAAAAATAGACAACAAGCTGTCTATTTTAATAATAAGCTGTCAAGTTTTAAATTAGTGAAATACGGTGTCCCTCAAGGGTCAGTGTTGGGCCCCACTTTGTTTCTAATTTACATCCGCGACCTAAATTAAGCGTCTAATTGTGACATTATCCTATTTGCGGATGACACAAGTTTAATAAGTAATGGTAATAATGCCCTAACTACTCGTAGAAACATGGAAAAAGCTTTAATGGAAGCTAGAACCTGGTTCGCCGAAAGTCACTGAAGACTTAGTGTCAGTAAAACTGAATAACATATTTTATTTGACCTTGACGTTTCGACACTCATGTCAGTGTCTTCCTCAGAAGTAGCTCTGAAACTGAATTGTCTTTGTCCACTCCGGTATTTATACTCGTCCGGTTCACTGGGGCGAGGGCGTTGTTAGGCATGATCGGGTTCCAGATTTCAGGTAGTTCGATGCCTCGGTCTCGGTTATAATTGTGCGGATTCTTCTGGATTTCGATGGCTTCCTTGTACAGTCTCGGCCAGAATCTCGCTTCCCTTGACAGCATTTGTGCCTCCTGGAATTTAATGATGTGGCCAGTCTCCATTCGGTGTTCTGCTACAGCCAACCTGTCACATTGCCGGTCTTTGGTGTCCCTGATGTGCTCCTTGATTCTCGTGCTGATGTGCCTTCTGGGTTGGCCGACAAACGTCTACAAGAAGAAGACCTGGATGAAGAACTAGTCCAACTAGCGAATATCTGCCTGAAATCTACTTTCTTCAAGTTCCAGCAGGAATACTATGAGCAGACAGAAGGTGCTCCTGCTGATAGCTAACATTTACTTGAAAGCCTTCGAGACAGCTGCATTGGCATCGGCACATCTTATGCCTTAGTGTTGGTTTAGATAGGTGGACGACACTTTTACCGTCTACCGCATGGAGAACAGTACATAAAAAAGTTCCTGGACCATCTAAACAGCATCCACAGAGGCGTACAATTCACGATGGAGGTGGCGACCAATGGTGCCCTACCCCTCCTGGATATGATCGTGACAAGGAAACAAGACGACACGCTAGGACATAGGGTCTATAGGAAGCCAACCCACAGGGGTCGCTGCCTGCATGCAGATTCACACCACCACCCCGCCCAAAAACAAGGAGTCATCAACACGCTGATATAGCGGGTGAAGCTAGTCAGCGAACCAGACCACCTAGAAGAGGAGTTAGAACATCTACGCAGAGCACTACAGAAGAACGGATATCCTAAGGCACAGATTGAGAAGGCTATCAACATGCAACCACGGAGGAAAGAACCAGAAGAGCATATCGCTGCAGCATACCTGCTTTACATCAATGGATGTACAGATAAGATTGGACAGTTGCTGAGAAGAAGTCAGATAAACACCATCTTCACCGCCCCGGGAAAGATAGCTTACGTCTTTCTGAATTATCGTTTGACTGAGGAGCTACAAACACAAGGTGTGTATAGCATCCCATGCAGCTGTGTGAAGGTTTACATCAGCCAAACCAGAAGGCACATCAGCACGAGAATCAAGGAGCACATCAGGGACACCAGAGACTGGTAATGTGACAGGTTGGCTGTAGCAGGACACTGAGTGGAGACTGGCCACATCATTAAATCGAGGAGGCACAAATGCTGTCGAGGGAAGCGAGATTCTGGCCGAGACTGTACAAGGAAGCCATCGAAATCCAGAAGAATCTGCACAATTATAACCGAGACCGAGGCATCGAACTACCTAGACTCTGGAAACTGGTCATGCATAACAACGCCTACGCATCAGTGAACCGGACTAGTATAAATACTGGAGCGGACTAGGACACTTAAGTTTCAGAGCTACTACTGAGGAAGACACCGACATGAGTGTCGATAGGTCAAGGTCAAATAAGCATTGTGGGAACCAGCCCTGAAAACAACATGTCATCAGCAACAACCATGGAAGCCTTCAAATCAAAGTATTTTTACATTAAAAATATTACCAACAAGGTAGATTATGTAAAATCCCTTGGAGTAATAATCGTTGATACTAAATTAAGTTTTCTAAATCACACTGATCACCTTGCCAATAAACTCTCAAAAATAATATATATTTTAAGATCGCTTTATAGTACTGCTAGTACTGAAGTCTGTCTTACAGCTTACTTCAGCCTTTTCCGAGGTAACTGGACTATGCGCTGCTGGCATGGGGCCACTGTTCCATCATTTTTGGTCTACAACGTAAAGCCATTCGCACCAGCAGGATTATAGTATTGGGAGAATGTAAAAGAGAAATTTCGAGAATATCAGATTTTAATGTTACTGGCACGAACAGGTGCCTACTCCGGGCAAAACAGAATAACTAGGTGCTTATCACTCATAAAGATTTCAATAATTTTGAAATAAGAGGTAGAGATCATCCGGTTATTCCCTACTGTAGAATTAATAGGGGCTATCATGCAGTGAACTACTATGCATGGCTCTTCTATAAGAAAATAGATGTTGGTAGTAGGAGTCTACCTTACTCAGCTTTCAAAAATAAAATTAAAAAACAGTTAACCCAGGAGGCATTCTACTCCATAAATGAGTTTTTAAGTTGTGACCGTTTTTAATGTTTGATCTCCATTTGTATTTACTCAATCATTACTTGACTTGCTTAAACATACTTGTATTTGAAATTGCGCTTTCATTATATATTATTATTATTATTAATATTATTGTTATAAAAACTACCAGGTTTTTTATATACAAACAGATGTGTTGCTTGTGCGAAAAAGTTTTAGTTTGTATGTCTAATTCTTATTTCTTTTGTTTCAGATTTTGTACTTCTGTATGCTGACCACACCATCGTGGGATTCTCTGCTGGTGGAGTTATTTGCTCGTCCACCAACAGTCCATTTTGTGATATATTGAGTCTTTCTCAGTTTCTTCCTTACTTCTTGATATATTCTTGAGAAACCTTCAGATTAGAATGAGTCATGTTCTTTTGTCAATTTCAAGTGCTGTTTTGTGCTTTTCTTGTTAAAAAACGGTCATCTTTGGTGATACTTCGTTATTTACTATCTGTTCTTATGGGGATGTTGAATGTTGATCAAGAGATAGTTTTTGTGCCTAATTTAAAGTTCTACTAGAAGATCTTTTGTTCAATTTCTTTAACTCAACCCCAGAGTTATTGGATATCTATGTTGGAACAATGGTTTCCATTTGCCTGGTACTGTTACCAGCTTTGAAGGCTGCAGATTCTTTGGCAGCATCACTCTTTTACTTGTGTTTGGAGATTTTAGTGAATAGAAATCAGTTGCATTTATTAGTCGCCAAATCTTTTGTCATCTGCAAAAATGTTATGTTGGGTCTCATACTATATTACAAGTTAAATTTTAAAAAATTTTTCTTGGATGGTTGTGCATATCTTAAGTTTACCAAATCTGATGTGAAATTTATAAAAGCATTTATTAGGCAATTACTTGTATTCTGACACATAATTTTATGTAATTACATGGCCCATAATCATGGGAAAACATTTATTTGTATGGGAGGAAGATTTATCGTGATGCAAAAAATTTTGCTTCGTAAATGGGCTTTTTTAATAAATTTCGTAACAAACTATGGATTTTCCCAAACCCAGGGYGATAATTTTTTGCCAACTACTTTGGATAAGGGTAGTTAGAAATATATTGATTTTCTTCTTTAAAATTTCCCAGCATCATCTTGCATTTTAAATTTTGGGATATCCACACAAAAAATAATGTTTTGTGCAAGTACCCAACTGTCCTCTACAATTATTCAAATAGAAGTAATGCTCTCTCAAGTGACTTTAGAATTTGACTCTAAGCTTGTCATTGAAATAAACATTTTGGAACTTTAATTCTTTGTACGAGCCATACACAGTTTTCTAATCTTCGGCTTACTGTGACACATATAATAATAAATGTTAATATCTTATCCACAGGGCACACATAAAGCTTACGGCATGGTTATGTAAAAGTGAGACAATTTTCAAATACCTAGATATTCTACCATCGTAGCTTATAGATTTATTAATACAAAATATCTGCCTTATTTAGTAATAACAGGTGCATAAAATATTCTACTAAATAGAAGAATGTTTTCTGGAAGAAAAATACAAACAAAAATGAGACACATTTTCAGGCATTTACTAATCTATATAATGTTACTGGTGTAATAATAAGATGGTCTGGTTATAAATGAGACACCCTTTAACACAAAATTTTATATGATTTTATCAGAAACCCTTATATGTGGACAACAGAAAAATACTCTTACAACATATTGGTGAACGTTGAACACACACTATAAAAATTATTATTTCTTAACCGGCGTGGCCTAAAATTTTAACACTCCATGCATTGCAGAGTCCCTGGGACTCCAAAATTAAAAAGCCGTTTTTGTTTTTAAAATGATGTCGAAAAATATTCATATTTTGGTGCATAAATAATAAACAAGATGTAAACAAACAAACTTTAATATTTGAAATCAAACATAGCAAATTAATATGAAATTCTTTTAAACTTAAAATATTGCTAATAAGTAATAAGTGCTACTTTGATTTTTATTTAAAGATAACAAATTAAAATAGAATTTTTTTTATTGGAAATGCGTTGGGTAAGGTCTACGCTACAAAAAATAAAAGCGTATTAACTTCATAGGTAAAACTATAAAAAACTGACAATGATCGAAAAACCCTATATAAAAAAATGTATTTAAGATTCCTCTAAGCTACCAAGGCATTTAAGACATAATTTTTTAGAACATTGTAAACATATTGTTTTTTTACATTGAACACATAAATAACCAGTTTTTCTTTTTAATTTTGGGTCACAAATATAGAACAATATTTTCTCTGATTTCTTGGCAGTGTCCTAAGTATTAGTTGTCGTTTCAGGCGCTTGCTACAAAATTCTGAAAATGCCGGTTTTTAGATCCCCTGATAAATTTGTTTTCTGAGATCTTTCACGAAGAAGTGGTTGGTACAGTTGTTTAGCCAATATTTTCAAAAGTTGAAGCCTGTCTATTTGATTTGCGTTGACACATGACTGATCGACAATATATGCATTTATGGATGACATATCCACAAATCTATAAAACAAAGCCATAGGCCAACGTTGAGTTCTTCTGCTGCAGCTATATTTCGTGCTCTTCTCGTCGACAGCGTCAGCTCCAGATATTGTATTATTATAAAATGCATTAATTTCTGGTAAACCGTTGTCATCCTGTTTAAAGTGATGCATTGAAGAAATAATTAAGAGCTGTGTTTTTTTTTGGTACTCTGGACATCAATGTTTTATTACTTGTAAAGCCATACAACGTAAATCCCACTTGTCTTTCTTTGGGAATTTCTCTTTTATTTTTTTTTGTGCCTACATAAGTTTATTTTTGGAAAGATTGTCTGTGAGCTCTATTGATGAGTACTAGTTATCGCCAGTTATATTTCTGTTACTTCCAAATATAAGTTTACAAAGGCGAATAACCGCTTGTGTTGGAATAGAAAACCGTTTTTCTTCTTCTGTAACATTTTTTAACGAGTCAGTTCCTTAGCCATAGTAGATATATGTGTTGTGTGTTCGAGCATCAACGAGGTACTGGATCTCCAAACCATATTTTACAGGTTTGCTAAGCAAATACATTTTAAATTTGCATCTGCCCCTAAAGCCTACTAGCATTTCGTCGACAGTCCCATTGGCTTCTAAGCAGTAAGCTGACCCTGAATTTTCATTAAATTTTTTTAAGCAATGTGAAATTGCTGCTGCCGGGTCAGTTTTTACCCTTATCCTTCTTTCTCCAGGCAAGCTAATAAAACAGCAAACCTTTTTGCTGACATCACTAGCCAAAAAATTTTCCGACCAGTTCCATCTATTGAAAAAATTGATTCAATAGCGTCATTATTAGATTTAAAAGCGGCAGTTAGTAGCAGAAGCCTCAGAAAACCATTTGTTTCAACGGTATTAGTTTTTCTGTATTCTGTCCGATCCTGGTTGCCCGACTTATTACGAAAAACTTGAATTTTTAAATTTGTATAATGTACAACAATGTCCAGTATATCTTGCGTAAAAAATTTTTCCCATGCTTCAAGTGTTTCAATTTTTGGAAAAGCATTTTTGTTTCCCGGCAGTTTCAGTATATTGTGAGCTGGCGTCCTTACATTTCGGCTTAGTTCGTTGACGGCCCATTTATATTTGTTTTTTCCATAGAAATAATTTTTATTAACTTTGTCTGTCTCACAATCTTCTTCACTCTCAATGGTCTGCATTTCATTTTGATCATCACTCATTATCAGAAATTTCACTCGCAATAGCATTGTCGATACCAATTTTGCTGTCACTATCACCACAGCATAAGGAAACCAGCAGGTTCATTCAAACGGCGGCACTTTGATCTTAGCCTTGATTATAATATTCCTTATAGATGTATCAGTCAAACTGGGGATTAGACAGCGCGGTTTGCAGTGTTTCATAGCAGCGATAGATGTCGCAGTATGCCCGATTAATAAATTAACTTGAAATATTGCACTGCGAACGACCACAACTGACCTTGACGGCACATTCAGGGAGCGACGAAGAAACCGCCGAAAATAGTGGTATATACCTATGTGCCGCGTTTCRCTCCGCACATCGTGTGCGTGGGCGACACTATCCCGTATTTTTTGTAATTGTGCGATTGCGAAGCCCGACGATGCGATGCCGGGGCTCGGTTATGATTGTCCCGTAATTTTGCTAATCCAGTATTTATCAAGATGCAACAGAAGTATAAACGTAGCATATAATGTGCGCGTGAGTTCCAAAGTTTCCGTTCCAATTTATTTTAATGCCTATCGCTTTTTAATTTTACGAAAGAATTGGATGTATTAAAAGTCAGCGCATCGGATGTACAATTTCTAATTGCATTCATTTTCAGTGATCGCGAAAAATGCAAATTTGCACTTACCTGCATAGGTTCGCAAATCTCCCTCTTTTAATCATGCGTTAAATACATATTATGGCACTTATACCATCTCGTAAAATTCACAACTTAAGGACGGGATGCTTTAAAAATAGTGAAATAGCGTAAATCGTTACTCAGAGTACTGTAGGTACCTATACCTTTGTAGAAGTATTCCTACTTGGACACATGTAGTTATAGGCTTATAGGTCGGAAAACCAAATTTATTAAAAAATATCGACTGATCAGCAAAAGTTTAATTTTTAAATTTAAATTATTTTTGTACAAAAAATTTCTATGATCCTGCTATACTGTAGTTACGGATTAGCGAGCTGCGCGTTTGCGTCCAATATTACTATATTCATGGCCTATGGATTAATCACATCTCTCGATCTTCATAGTTTTATATGTATAAAAAAACAATAAATAAAACTTCATTTAACTATTGGTGCTTATGAATTCTTAGTTTAGATACAAATTTATCTTTCTGACGCTCATCACTTCCAGACAATTTACACTTTTTATGAATTTTGCATAGAATCAGTCTTTGAATAATGGAAAGTCTATGTTCATAACAACTACTATTTGCATCTAACCAGATATTCTTTTGTAATTTTGACAGTTTCCGTATAAGTCTTGCTTCTAAAGTATGACTTAGGCGACTTTTATAATAAATGGAAGGGTAATGTTTTTCAAATTCCTCTAGGCACAATTCTACAATTCGGCTAAATTGTTTGGATGGAGCCATAAGACCCCCATCTGAAATATTTTCATAGGTTTTATTAATTATAAAAAGTTGTCTGCCATCTTTTAAAAAACTATCAGTCGTTAAACTAGATTTACAACTACTGCAATTGAATTCGTCTAAACATTTTTTTGGCCAAATATCCCGCAAAATAATTTGCAGCACAATCTTCTATTGTAATGTTTTGTCCATTTCCTGTTTCTGAATCTGATTCTGATGGAGTGCTTGTTGTCGAACTTGATTCTTCTTCACCGTCTTTACTTGTGGGCGTAGAATGTGGTTCGTATATTTGAGGAATATCAAACACATCTTGTTCATCCTCACAATTTGCCGAACGCGGAGGTTTAAGCAACGTGTTGATTGCGTTACTACGAAATATAGTGCGTATAATTCTAGCGGTTGGATTCTTATTGTATCCACCTTTTTGACGATATATCGAAAATGAGTTTTCTATTACGTCTTGATTTAACCTATTAGTCAATAAAAAGACATTCCGCAAACCTTTTCTTCTTCAAAGAAAAGCAAAATCGCGTTGATTGTCTGAACGAAGCCATCAAAACAAGGTGGCCGACTTTGCCTCTTTGTTCGATTGTCGATTTTTTGTAACTGCGAAAAAATTAATTTGCACTCTTGTAAATGATTGTAAACTATTGAATTGTCGGTTAGTGCGCTTGAATACGGATTTTTACTGAAAACAGTCTACTATTTAAACAATCAAAGAGTTTGTCAATACGATCAACAAATGCTGCTGTATTTTCTGCGGTACTACTTTGTAATTGACCAGTAGCTAAACAGGTTCGTATGGCTGCTGCCATGGAATGACTGAAAATCTGCGTGGCAAGTTTAACGCTCATTTTCTGAAAAGTATTCGGGTTTATGTGAGCTCCAGTAATTTTCGTTAGTAATCTAGATTTGGTACTTTTCCTATCAATTTCGTACGTACCACGAATATCGCTAAATGTAATTGTATGATCGTCCAGGAGAAAATTACTTGTCAGTAGATTATTTCTTAAACTCTTAAACAGATGTGGGACGTCAAATAACGCATAAATTTTTTTATTCCCTGCGTAGAAAAATGGTGAATTGGAGGATATATTTAATTTTTTAAATGCACTTTGATTAGAAGTACTCTGATCACATACAATCAGTTTGGGCAGCAGCCCACAAACTGATGACAACTTTTCTATTGTTTCTGTAATCAAAGTAACGAAGTTATCTGCTTTCACACCACTGTGAGACAGGAAATAAGCTACAGGTAATTTCCATGAGAAATAAAGTCCTCGTATCATAAAAACTAGTGCAGTTTTTGCGGGCTTGTTACTTCGTCCGAGGTGACCTAGATCTTCGTAGCCTTCGACATAATCAATATCTTTCGAAAATTCAAAATTTTGCATGATTGCCATTTCATCGAAACATAAATTAACTGATTTTTCCTTGTTTGATTTATGTAAAAATTTTAATCGTATTTGCTCAAGAAACCTTGGACTAAATCTTGGTTTAAATTTTGCGGATCCAAGCCACCTTCGAATTGTGGATGTAGCTGGCAAAACTATACCCAAACGTTGCATTAAAGCATATGCTGAAGGAGACTTATAAAATAACGATAAGGATAAATTCCGTTCTTCGATAGTCCACTTTCGTAATTTTGTTTTGAACTGCATGAAAGCCAATGTTTTAGACTGTGCTGAACTGAAGCAGTGATTCACAAAAACATTATTTAGGCAATTATGTCTAGGGTTGCCATCTCCAATTTTAAAATATATATGAATCAAATGAAAAAAATATATGAGACAGGAAAAAAAATACATATCTCAACACAAAAATTATTATTTATTTTCTTCATAAAAAAACACTAAAATGTAAACATAAACAAAAATAAACATAAAGAAAACATACAAATTAGGCATATTTAGCCCCGCTTTTGCATTTAATGAGTAATTTTTGATCTTTTACAACATCATCAAAAAAATCAGAAACAAGTTTTGTCAAAATTTAATGTAATTAACAATTCGGATTTAATTAATTGAAGTGTAGATCTATTTCTAACATCGCTCCATTTATTCCCCATTATCGAAAATACACGCTCAGTATAGGCAGTTGATGCTGGTATGCTTAAAACAAACCCTAATATTCTTTTTAAGTTGACCAACTCGTCGTTAGTCTTTTTGAAGATATAGACCCATTTCATTACTGGGTCTAATAATTTAAATTGCTCATCGCTTGTCACAGTACGAATAATCTCATTCAATGTAGTAATTTCATCAAACAAACAGTCTTTATCAATAGAAGATACCAATTTTTCAGAAAAAAATAATAAAATATTACACATATCCCTGTATACAATAGGTTGATTACTTAAATTCAACATACTAACATTATATAAAAAATTGTTATCTTTTTCTAAATTAAACCATTTGTTTAAATAAGTTATAGCATAAGTTAAACCATTTAATAAATCATTTTCGATCTGATTTGCTTTCGGCGCATCCAGTTGTTTTAACTTTTGATTGACCGTATACCCAAAAAATTTTTGTTCTTTTCTCTCAACAAGCTTTTTATTTAAATTTTCAAAAATAAGGTAAATTTCAATAATTGAAGTTGAGTTTTTTTCTAACTTTTTAATGACCTCTTCAAAAAGCTTTAATAAGTTATTTAAAAAAAGTAAGTATATTTCTGGTATGTTATTGAGTGTCGTATTTTCAAATTCATCATCTTTTAAATACAACAATTTTTTAATATGTTGGGGACAATCACGTAACGAACGAAAATAAGACAGTAATGCTAGATAATTTCTTAAAAACCTCTCAATGCAAGGGTTAAGAGATAGCCATCTTGTAACAACATGATGCAATAAGTCTTTATATTCAATATCATTAAATTCAGAAAATTGTTTTAATGTTTCTCTTTTTTAGCAGATACTGAAAAGTGGGCGTAAACTTTTAAAATTAAATTTTCAACGTCATAATCAAGATTATCAACGATTTTTTTTACTGTATTGTGTATTATATGAGCGTGACAATTTGCCTTTACTATAAACTGGTTTTCTGAACACAAATGTTTAAAAAGTGAATTGTGTTGTCCAAATTTGCATTGCAGTTGTCAGCACTGAAACTAGACACATTATCAAAAGTTAAATTCAATCTTTGAAAAGTGGTACGTATCATTGAAAACATCCCAAGAGCAGATTCGTCAGCATTTTCTTGAAAATCAAGCAATTTATTGACAATTCCTAATTCATTATCGAAAAATTGTATAGCTATGGGAAAAAAATTTTCTGTTTTTTATGTTGGACGCATCACATTGTATTGCAAAATATTTATCTTTAATACCTTGCAGAGCAATAGTTAATGCTTCAGGAGCTAAAACGTTCATACATATGCTTTCAGCTTTTGTTCGACCGAGCGTTATACTTTTTATAATGGAAATATTTTTACACATGTGCTTTAATAGTTTAACTCCACAATCTAAGCTGTTGTAAGATAAATTATGTTTGATGTTGTGGTAAACTTGTGCAATTTCAATAGCAGTTCCTATTAAATCTTGTGAAGGATACTCAGAATTGGGAACACAAAATTTTGCTATTGTATTATTATTTTTAATAGCAGCTGCCTGTACTTGATGTTGTCTAGTTTTTTTCGTGTTGTCTGATCTACAAAAATATAGTTCATTATATCATCATGCACAAACTATTACCTGCAGTAATCAAACCTGATGTAAACCTTGGTTTATTGAAAATTCCTTCTTACATAGTACACAAAAGGCTCTATGTTTATTAGTTTTGTGAGGTCTTAACCAAGAGTAACATTTTTGCCACTCTGTTCTATAATTTGAATCATACTTCGGTTTTTCCGTGTTTGACTGATTCCCTTTTCTTCTTCGCTATCACTATTATCTTCGGAACCAAGCGTTTCTGTTTCTAAATTATCACTTACTGTTGAGCACATAATGAAAATTAACACAATGCACCACGTTATATTATAACCTCTGAAAGTTCTCAGCAAAGTTATTATTACAGCATAAGGTATTACAAGAAGAAAAGCCGAATCGGTGGAATGCTGAATGACATGTGATTTGACGTGCTCAACTGCGCACCACAAGTAGAGCGCAGAGTGGTGGTGGAACAGTCTGCTGGTGGAAGGATTTGACAGCGTCACAAAATTTGTATTTTGGCGCGTGTTTTTTGCAGGTTATAATAATAGTTAAACAATATAATAATAGAAAAAATATATGTTTGTAGGATACTTCAATAATATATGAGATTTGCTCATATATTTAATGTTCAATATGATATATGAGATTTTGTTTGAATATATGTATCTCATATGAGATATATGAGACCTGGCAACCCTAATTATGTCCTTTATTAATTCGCATTTTTGACTTTAATTTAGAAATATATGCACGTTTGCTGTGAATCTTTTTCTTTTGTTCCTCTATTTTCGTTTTAAGACGTTTTTTCCTTGGCGTGTCGTCAAATAGTAGTGCTCTTTTAAAAGATTTTGATGTGGACGAGGAGGACATGTCTATTATTTGAAGTATTTGTTCCGTATCGCTAGATTTTGTTGGAGTTTTAAAAAGATCTGGTGAACCATGTATCGTGCTTGAGGAACCTGAATACGTTTTTTGTGGTGTTCTTGTACGAAAAATCGGAGATGGAGTAGACTTTGAAATATGTGCAAGCTGTTGCGAAGTAGATGGAGACGACAGGTTTTGAATTTCGCTTTTCTTGGTTAAGCTTTGAATGTTACTAGATTTACTTACATCAACTGCTACTATATCGGCTGTATAGGGCATCGGTATTGCAAAAGCAGTGAGGCGATTCTTATTTTCAGGATTTAAATAACTGTTTGCAAGAAAATGTTTTTCACATACATATCTGTTTCTTAACTGATCCGCAGCCAGGGATAGTAGTGCCGTGTTCCCTACGATAAAAATTAAATAGCATATTATACTGAGCACAATATGTAGGTACTAGTAGTAGCTCAAGAACTGACTACGAATTTTGGAAACATGTTTTAGGCAAGTTGTAATATCGAAAAAATAGTATTTGATGAATAGGGGAACCCTAAACCGCCAGTCAGGCAGAGTGATTAAGGTTATTTGCAAAAAAAAAAACAACCGGAAATACCTGTATATTTTTGGCAACTTTTATTATAGTTTTTTATATAGTCTAAATATAAAAACGCCAGACTATTTTGCTTAAAAAATCTAGTTTTTCAAGAATTTTCATAACACATTTTTGCTATTAAATAATAATATTTTTAAATTCTTTGAATTTCACTGTTTCATTACTGTTGGGGTAACCATTACTATTTAGTTATTAATGGTTTACTCATTTAAATATATTTAAATTATTTTTTTTAAATCAACTGCTCCAAACTGCTCTGTTGTGTTTAGTAAATACGTGTCAGCGGGGAAACTTGAGTCACGTCATCAACAGCCAATCAGCCTGACAAGGCCAGGGCCAGGTCTCGATAAACTGTCTCTTTCTTATTAGCGGCTACGCCTATGATTTCTTTTTTACATTCGTTGAAATATTTTTACTTGTTTCAGGGAGTTATTAAAAACCTTTGAATTCGTCTGACGATTTCCACATATTTTCAATATTGATGACCTATAAAAATTTCAGAAAGCCTAAAGTTTTGGTATTCATTAATAAAATACCTTTACAGGCGAAAGGTCGTATTATATAACCGATAAAATAGCCAGGCGCTTTTATATTTGGACTATACATAAACTAAAATAAAAAATGAAAAAAATCCAAGTTTCCTAAAATATATTTTTCTGGTTGATTTTTTTTTTGCAATTATTTCATATGCTGCGCAGTTGCGAAATAACCGCAATCACCTGACCTGACCTGACTCACGGTTTAAGGTTCTCCTATTCATCAAATACTATTTTTTCGATATTACAACTTGCCTAAAACATGTTCCCAAAATTCGTTGCCAGCTCTACGACTATATGTAGGTAACTTCAACATTGTCGTTAAATGTACATAAAAGTCATGAATTTAATTTTCACATGTTAAGGGCTGTTTTGTTCCACATTTTTAATATCTACACAATTAGTAATTGTTAATATATAAGAACAAATAACTAGTACTTTGTTAGGTTACTCAGTTACCTACATAACTTGAAAATCTGAACGATAAAATTGCTTTTCGAAAAGGAAAAATGCAGATATTAACAATATCTACAGCACATACCTGAATTAACTATCCATTGTCGGGTGCGGTACTCATCTTTAACGGGAAATCGAAACAATCGCAATTTCTGGGATTCTCTCTTGCTTCCGCGGCAGTTCACATATGCACAAACACTTGGCATTCTATTACAATTTGTTTTTAAGACAAAGAAATTTAAAAACGCCAATATAATACAGAGGTAGTAGCTTATTAAAAGACCTTACAGCACACAGTGCCTGGGTGAAATGAAGGGATACTCGAGTTACCAGATATAGGTAAACGATATACCGAAATTTTTATGGTAAGTGCGGCCTATTAAAGATGTCATAAATAAAGATATCATAAATAAACCTTGACGCGACCCTTCAGATACTTAAATATATAGCCTATACACGACGCTCGCATGTATTAGCGAGAAACCAAGGCATTTTTTTTCATCGCAAGTAATCCTTCAAGTGTGTAGATACCTATTACTATAATATAATTTCCAATTGAATTCTAGGTACACATGAAAACCACAAATTTACAGAGGTGTTGTCATTGAGTTTACTACTCCAGAAATAGAATATTACAGTGATTGGGATCTCGGAAATAGTAAGAGATGCATAATAACTTGAATGGGGGCCAAGTAGCATACAAGGGCACTGAAAAATATCCCGTTTCGAAGTCTGTATTCTGATCTTTCGAATTATAAATACTTAAAAAAAAACAAAAATTTCCAATTTCCGTCTTTCATTTTTCGAGGGTTAACATTGGTACAATCACATCAAAACTTTCACATGAGACAGTCACATGTGTAATACATCAAACAATACTACAAAATAATGAGGTCAGTGAAATAAAAATCTAAGATGGCCGCCAAAAAAAACCCAAAATTGGTGATTAAAAAACTCAATGCAGCGTTGGAGAGAAGTCGTACAAACGCCTGTGCTATGTTGTACGTATAAGTGTTGTATGTATGTTTTCTTTTCAAATATCCAAAAATTTCTAAACAGCCTATTACTCAGTATCCGTGTAGATATGCTACTTTACCCTCGTTTAAGTCACTCTGTATCTTTTACCATTTCTGGATTGTAAGGGTGAGCATCGAATTTATAATATCTTGTTATACATATTATCAAATGTCATATAAGTAATCGTATAAATACAATTTCTGGGATTACTGAAAGAAATTCAATCAGTTTCACGAAGCGAATACATTATAATATTCTTATATAAGGTAAAACTGTTTTACATCGACAATGTGTACCTTTTATTTAGATAATAAATAATAAGGGCCATCAAGATCATAAATAATAAGTGCTTTATAACTGTTTAGACGATTACTTTTTCGTCCTCTTGTAAACCAAATCTTTTTTATGTTCTGTCTACATGATAGGTCAAACCCAAACCTTGCCACAGGCCACAGGTTTACAGTAATACGCAACAATTTACATAGGAACGAACAAAGTACTTTAGTATCAGCCATAAACACAAAATAATGGCCGTAAACATTGCCGTCAGGTGTCAGGTTATACTTAATTGTGTATAGTTGTGTTAGTAGCGGTTGCGTTGGGTATGAATCCCTTTCTAAGGAGGCGCTCGCGAAAAATTGCCTGCCGCCACGTGTGCTTCGCCATCTAGTACTCGCTTCCGCAACTACGCCCGCGAAAGGCTCGCCCCCTGGTTTTCGCCGCCTTTCAGGCGCTGTCCGGTTTTTATATGGGCTTGATCACTCTGATCGGAGTAATAAACTCAATGATCTTAGTAAGTGAAGTTTTGCGATAATGGTGGGGTTGTAGGGGGGACGGGTACCGGATGTCTCAATGCTCGCGTGCCAGTTGCCTGACCAGGCCCGTATTGGAAAATTTGTTATAGTTTTTAGTTACTGATATAAATTGCTGTCGGATAAAAATAATAAAATAGGTACAAAGAGTACTTTTAAATATTTAGTTTAAAGTAAAAAATATAATACAAAGTATTTCAATATGAGAAATAGTCGAACTTAAAGTAAAAACACTATTTTAAATATTCATTTTTACTTATGTATAATAAAAACAATGCTTATTGTTTAAAATAAAACTAAGTATTTTATGGAATCTTTTAAAGATATTTTTTTCAAGATAAAGTACGTCTTACCAACTAAAGCTATTTACCATCTGTCCGCCAGCAATATAAAAACTTAGATATAATTCAAAATAAGAAATGGTATTGGTTTTTCCAAATAATTAGTTTCCTATCTCTATTTGTTAATTTAAATTTCTGATTAACATGCTTTAGGGTATAATATATTCTTACCCTGGCATATAACCTTACAACATATTTGTAGGGAAAGTTGCTGCAAGGATGCGTGAATCCTAAGGTACCGAAAATGTTTATAAATTTTTGCACAATATTATTTTCAGTTGAAAATTCCTCAAAGTTCTTTTGAAATAAAATTTCCATAAGACAAAATTTTTATGTGGCATGTATAAATTTCCAAACGGTTCGGTTTCGCTGCTATTATATGCTTTTAGATAACAATAGAGGGTTGTGTCATCAATTTCTTCACATTCTTTTGCATAGTTTTTACATGTTTCACACGAATTGATTATTAAACACTTCTTTATTAAATATCCACAAATATAGCGAGCAAAATTTTGTTGCAAAATATCAGAGCTGTGATAATCTGTTGTCATAGTATAATAATCCTCATGTTGCTTTTGAGTTTCCTCTGGTATTTGGGCAGTATGTAAGTCTGCTACCTTTAATAGAATTTTCACTGCCAGAATGAATCATATCCAAGCAGAAATGTCTTTTAAATATTCTGATAAACTGCACAGGAGTTGGATTAATACAGTTTCCTCCTTTTTGCCTTACAGAACCAAAGAAATTTTCAAGACAATCTTGATTAACTCTCCTTGTTAATAAAAATTTCATTTCGTGACCCTTCAGTATTTCCCATAAGTGTAACATTCCATTGATTGACATTTTCCAGCCCATTAGGCATTTTATTGATTTTGTCACATTCTCTCCTTTCCTGTTCAAAACCTCTAAATTCTGAAACATGTCTAAACATTGAAGTAAATATTCTTTTTGATCTTTTTTTCCACTGTAGGCTTGCTGATATAGTGTAGGTGCTACATTTGAAGACGAGTTGAGCAAATCAAAAAGGTTATTAATTTATCCAATAAATTCTTCCGTCGCCTTTGCTTCTGATGGGAGTTTATTAAATCTAATGTAAAGATTCATACCTGCTGCAACTGTATTACTGAATATTTGTGACGCGTATTTGACTTTCATTTTCTCAAAACTTCCTGGGAAGATATGAGATTCTGTTAACTTTGGAGCTGCACGTACTGTATATTGCTTATCATGCTCATAAAATCTTTTGACAAACTCCCACAGGATGACCACGTCACCTATTACAAATTTATGTATCATAAAGTTATTTCTTAAAGCTTTTAACAAATGAGGAACGTCGAATAAAAATACAATTTTATTATCATTGTGAAAAAAAATGGCGAATCTGAAGACACGTTCAATAATTTGGACAAYTGAATATTATTTGATCCCATATATGACACTATTCCTACTACAGTCATATTGATTTCATTTAATTTAGTTATAATGGTTGAAATAATTTCTTTCAAGTTTTTTCCAGGACATGATGAATTTACTAAGGCAGGTTTAAAGTTTCTTTTGTTTTCTTTTCCCATGTCTTGGAAACCAATAATTTTGTCATTATATATGCTATAGAAAAGATTTGCTTTTATATTCATTTCGTCAACACAAACTACACACAACTTATCCAAGTTTTTAAACTTGTCAACTTTTTTTTTAGTTTCGAAAACTACATTATTGATTCCAGGAGTTACAGTTACATGTTTGATAAATTGCTGTAACGTTGTCACACTTGGTAGACAAAAGGTTTTCATTAACGAATTTTTATATAATTTTGGTCCAGTAAAATAAAGCATTAAACAGTAATTTTTAAATTCGTCGGAATACCCCCTGCCTCTAGGTTTCTTAAAACTTTGAGTCACTTGGATGTTAATGAAATTTGCAAAATCTTCAGATGGACAAACTTTATATGTAAGCTTCTTATAATCTTCCAAAGTAATATTTTCCAGAAAACTGGACTGGAGCACTCTTCCATTTTCTTCACCTTCTTTTTGAGGTTGTAGCGTGCATTCTCCAAATGTTTAATTTTTCTTTTAAGCTTTATTTTTCTTGAAGTATGTGAAGACAAAACTGCTTCGGTTTGGGTTTTACGAGACGATGCAGGTGTCGAAGGTAATAATTCTTTAGTTTTGCTAGATTGATTATCTTTTTTTTTCTAGAGAACTTAACTCTACATCTTCAAACACTTCACATGATATATGTGCGCCAGATGCATAAGTAGCAGATGAAGTGTTAACATACGAGCTTTTATCTAAAACAAACAAATTATGCAGTGTGTATGTTTAAGTGGGTACAGTATGAAAAATTTTTCAACAACTAGTAACAAATTAAAATTATATTCACCAACTGACCTTGGGAAGCTTGATTTGCTACACTGGAAGACGTTCCTTCGAGGGCTGGAAATATCGTTGGAGAAGCATTTTTTTGCAACCTGTTATTGAGGTGATTCAGAAACATTTTGTTTTCAAAATGCATTGCACATGACTTATAAGACAGATTATGCAAATTTTCTTTTGCCAATAATTCTTCTCTACTAGCAGCGATAGCCCATGTTCTAGCTCTATAATGAAAACACTTCACATTAAATTAATCCTTTACAAATAGTTATTTTTGTATCTAGAACGAGAAATGTTACTTTTGCGTTCAAGAATGGAAATTATTTCGAGAATGCAAAAGCATTTCGCGTTCGAGATACATGCAATATCATTTCGAAAACTGTAATAAAATGAAATAATTGTATTATGTATAACAATTCAATTTATGTTTAAAATCCTTTAAATTACTGTTTGAATCAAGAAAGACATTTTAGGTGCGGTGGCGTTGCCTGTCATAACTAAAGCAACCCAATAAACAATAAACATAGTTTGTCAGAAAAAGTAATTTCAGAGTTATAATATATTGTAATTATTCATATTCTAAAGGGTGTAATTAAAAATAAACTTGGAAAGTGAAGAGGAGCATTTGCCAGGAGAAGTATTGGAAGCGGCGCAAAGTTTCGAAAGAATGATAAATTATTTTATGTTCTAGACCGATAAATAGTTTGGCGTTCTAGAACATAAAATTATTTCGCAGCTAGGTGACAAAAAAGGTTCCCTTTGTCATTTGTCAACTGAAAATTTAACGAAAATGTCAGCTTTTGATGATAGTTTTCAAAAAAGGCCTTTTTCTGTCAAAATAAGTGCATTTAAATATTAAAAAATTAACTGCCAATTGAATCAACTTTTGCGTAGGATACACTAATATTTCATAAATATATTATCCTGGGCTACATAAATTGATGTAGAATATTATTATTATTATATATTGTCAATTTACCTTTCCGGTTGCTTCGGAAATCTGAAAAAACCAAAACCACAGTTTTTTGAATTGTTTGCATAATATTTTGCTGCGCATCTACTGATTCCCCGACCTTCTATTTCCATATTCATTGCACTGCACGTAACACGTTGAACGTTTTAACCAAGAATAAAATTTTCGCGATCGCTGCAGAAACTATACTGACGCTCTGCATCCGGAGAATATGGCCGACACATAACTTAGGATGCTTCGAGCGCACTTACGATTTCGGGCCGAGTGGGCCTGCTGGTTTCCTTATGCTGTGCTATCACTATCTTGGTCTCAAACCATTTTTGCACAATATTCTCAAAGACCCAAGGCTAATGCAAACAGAGCATGTGGCAGGTCTCCCTATTATAGAAAGCTACTTAAACACCTGCGCACTCTGACGAACTGTTCGAAAGTTATTAAACAGTTTATATTTGCTAGAGTCCCTGGGACTTTACAACGCCGGTTAAAGGTTATAGTATTGCAAAAATCACCACTGTTTATTTGACGTTTTTGAAGTCAGTAGCAAATACCAGTTGTTGAGAAACTCCACCAGTATCTCAAATGAACGTCAGAGTAGGTAATTTCATGAAGATATCTTCCATTACATTATTGTTATTGCGGCGCAAATAGGAGACATTAAGCTTTTCTGTACCAACATTTACTACTAGTGCAACGTAATATAATACATTGTTTGTTTGTACTGAGCTTGACCAAAAGTCTCCAGAAACTATTTTATTTGAATAAATTCCATTTGACTAATTACCTTCTGTTAGTTCTTCGTTTTGTTCAGTGTCACTTTCATCTTCATAAACAACTTTCTCGGTTTCGTTATCGGATGAAGAATTGCTTTCACGTTTTTCTTTGGCCTCTTTTGTTTTGCAAGGCTTCATTTTCTGCAATTTGTTTTAAATATTTTGAACTAGTTAGCATTGCACAGTTGGAATCAACTTTTACATCTAGTAATTTTCTTGAGCAAAATACTTTCAAAGAAAGTAGACGACTAGTGGATGGAGTGGCAAGATGTTCAGCACCACAGGTTGATACATCTCGTGTACTATTTCTCTAATTACCACCATTTATTTTCTTGTTGTCTATCCTGTGGGACTCATGTCGAATTGGGAGATATCCTTGGTTCCTTAATTGTATTTTTGCAGTTTGCTTTAGCAGTCTCTCCTTGGCATATGTGTCCTTATTGCAAGTAAACATTACTGTGCATTTTAAAGACTGTAATTCCATAATGCCAAATCATCGGATTTGATCTTTGCCATTCTATAAGTATCTGATTGCATTTTAACTTCAATGCTCAATGTCTAGAGGCTGCAACACATCTGTGGGGTGTGTGTGTGTCGGTCGGTGCGTTCCATTTCTTTTACTTCCACTTTAGACTTATTAGCACTTTGAACAGCCTCTGACAAATCTCTGAAATCGTACGTCTTTTTCTGTGGTGGAAGCCAATAGCGGACATAAACGTGTGGCCCGGTGCAAAGTACTGAATGTTTATTTCGTTAATGGCCACTTCATCCGAATTCACGATATATACCAAAAGACTTAAGAAACACGAATTCTTATTTTGGCTGGAGCAGTCTTCGAGCCACAAAATAATGCGTGGTGAATCTCTGTATTTAAAAAAATGCATAACAAGTGCTTATGAGGTCTTCCTTGTTATACCTTGATGCCATATACAAGCCAGTGGCTTTTAATTTGATTTTTTCCCAACTGGAACAAAGCTTTCATGATATACAACTAGTCTCTTTGTAAATATGACTGTTTTAGCGTGAGCGTGAACTGTGAACTATATTTTTGTGGGTAGGTTCCGTAAGAGTTAAAGCGAAATTCCAGTTTGTGTGTAAACTGTAACACTTTATTGATAACACGTACAACTATGAAACTTAACTAATATTCTGATTGTTAAAGAGTTTATAGGACTATGTACACGGTGATTATTGACAGAAACCGACAGATGACCGCCCGATTTTGGGAAAATAACTTTGTACCGTGGAGCGCTTCGGTCACTTGCGAATTGCGACACACTGAATCACTGCATCCCGTCTGCTACCCCACTGCGGGCTTATATAGTTACTCCCCACGCGCGTCTGGATTGTTCTGGAAATGGTTATGGAAATTCCTCGAATAACAGAAACCGCGCACTTCTTTATAATGTAATTCCTATACGCTAATCCAAACAATGACTTTCTTAAAGCAGTCCACACCAGGCAACATAATCAATTTTTGTTAGTCGGCTGAAAAGCAAAGTGTGCCATCTTCAAATGGGTTGTGAGCAGCGATTCGTCCGGAGAGTCTCTTCTCGTTAAAACGGCTCTGTACGGTCCTTCGGCTGACGTTGGTAGCGCCAACAGCGTGTTGGATCTCCGGCGCGGTCTTGAATTGATCCTTCTTTGATGCACGTACAATATCTGTCCGTTCTAAAATTAAAAAAATACATAAAAACTTCAGAAATAAACCGGTAAATATAAATTGTTGTTACTTTTAGCTTATTTTACTCGCAGCTGCGGGTATTTCACTCGATTCACGATCATTCGCGTTTTTGCTCCGAGAATCTTTTTCAAAACGACATTATCTATAACAATAACAACAGAATAATTATTTGCACAATTTTCATGAAAAAACGAAAGATTGCAGAAAAGTGTCCATAATTTTGTCCGGCTAAATTTCGACCATTTTGGTAGAGAAAAGTAAATGCTACAAAACACCTTTTGTTTTTCCGTAGCGTTATCTTTAAACAGTATAAGTAGAGCGAATTCATTTTTTCCAAAAGTGTCCATAATTTTGTCCACTACTGTATGTTCGTCTTTCTAACCATGACAAATCCCAAAACTTCTTATTGATTTCAGAACGTTGAAGTTGAGAGATTTTACTATTACGCTTCTTGCACTTATTTGGGTGACAAGAGGGCAAGGGCTTGTGATTTTCTTTCATTTGGTTTGATTTTATACATTTTCGGGTATCCATATTTTCTTTGTATTTTTTATGTTTTCTTAGATTAGTGTATAAATCTGCCGTTTCGGAAGAATCTTCTGTAAGAGGGTTGTTAGCTAAAACTGCGACATCACATGAGTCAGCGTTTAATTCAAACTGTTTTTTTAAGCTGCTTTCATTATTCATAAGAGCATTTGCAAAGTTGCCTTCAGTATGGTCTATTTCTTGGAGAGCATTTTGTAGAATTAAATAATCTGTCTCCGTAGTAAGTCATCATCTACTTGCAAGGTTCGAGGCCTTGAAGAATTGTTATTGGTGACGTACATGCTATTTCTTTATTATCTATTGGTTGTACTTCAGTCACTCTTGCAGAACCTATCTGTAGGATTTCAGAACCATCTCCCGTTGCTAGAGCAACTGGTAGGGATTCTATCCACTGCATAATGTCCCCTGAAAAAAAGTATAGTTCTGAAGTGATAATCGTGGTTTTAGTTTAATATTAAATAGCGACTGATTCAATCAATGTCCGTTCTAAGTATGCCATTTAAACGTATGGTGTAAATTCATTACGTGGAGTGAAGCAAATGCTCCACTTTTGGACATTTCGTTCAAATATTTTGCAATTAAAGACTTGACTATTTTTTCACAGCCTAATAAAAATGGAAATTTATCTAATTGCTATAAGAATAAATGATGATCCTTAATTTGCCCTTTTAGTTTAGTTTTTTTTTAATGCAGCATGAATGTTTGTATGTTAACTTATCGCATGGTGTGGTTTGTTGCAGTTCTTCCTTCTGTATATTAACTTGTTCTTCTAGTTTTAGAGACACAGCTTTATTGGTTTTCACAGAACTATTCGTTACTGGTTTACTTTGACTTTTGGCAAGTGCCATAATGAGACCAGTACGCCTTGTACTAAATGACTAACTAAACTTAATAACTAAAGAAACACACTAGCATCAAATCTATTGTAACTAGTAATCCACTTTATAATCTAAAAATTATATGCGACGCATCACATGATTGCACAAACACGATTATTGCTAAACAAAACGTACTAACTGGCATATGCTAAAGAAAAGTGCAGTATATACACAGCATTTACTGCACTTTTGGTCAGTCCACTGCAGATACTGCGCTTTTATCTAGTATCTACAGTAGATTTAGTAAAAGGAGTGCAAAATGGTCATAGTGTTCAAATATACAAATATTTTATTTTCGACTTTTTTTTTGCACATACGGCACTCGCTTAGCAGGGCAGTGCGCAGTTGCCGTTTTCCATTTTGACTGTTGATTTGAACATCCTCAACAAGAAAATGTTCTAAACATGATAAAGCACCCTCACTTTCATCCATTTCACAATTAGCTCCTGGGAAGTGAGGGGAAGCAAAATTATTTAATTTCAGGCTTTTAAACGAAGCCGTGAAACTGTAGCACGCTGACCCCGTATTGAACCAAAAAAAAATCTAGTGGGGCCTGATTTATATTTCTTGGCAACAAATATTTAAAACGACACTCGTTATTCAATTTCTCCCACTAATATATAAAGCCTTGAATAGTTTTTTCCAATTTTTATAGTCGGAGGCACAAGATCATTTATCAACGATGTGGAAGTACTAACATTTGTTTCTGGAATAATATTAGGTACAATTGGCGCTTGTGGTGAAGAGGTATCGTTACTCATAATTTCACTGTCTTTTTTTGTTAATTYTGGTTTAGCACTCGATTTTTCTATAGTTGTACTATAAAAATTTCCAAATTTAATTAATTTTTCTGTATGCCTCTTAAGTTTCATAACCCAATTTCTTTATGGTGCTACATTTTGTTCAACTGACCCTTGGTTGACCACCATGGTACTCTGTAGCATAAATCGTTTCCCCTTTTGCAAATTCTACAGTTCTGTTTACCGTATGAAACTTTACTTGACTGTTATATTGTTGCACTCGTTCAGGTAATGTTAGGAAATCAAACCGAGTACGTTTTCTCCGTGAAAACATAAATTTTGAACGAGTTTCTCCTGTTACTGAATGCGGAATATATGAAAAGAGATGTCCAGAAATTAATGTTGAAGGATTTATAACATATTCATGAAGCATTTTATTTAAGGAATATTTAAAGGATTTCACTTTTTTCTGCTCAGCTGGTAGATGGATGCACTCGTAACATGGGTAATACCGTTATTCTTACAAAACTCTTGAAATTCTTGAGGCGTAAATTGAAATCCATTGTTTGAAATGACGGTTTTAGGTAACCCATACCTTGCAAAACATCATGTAGTTTAACGCATGACAAATATCTGTTTTTGGCCATTTTGAATAGGCGTCTGTAATTATCAAGTAATTATCTCCACGGTAAGGTCCCAAAATATCACGTGTATATATAAAAAAAATATTTTTTAACGGTATAGCGATATAAACTTGTCTTTGAATGAGAGAATCAAACACCAAATCTTAATCTATTTTATTGTTTTGAGGTACCCCAACACAATTGGGTATTATCACTTTTTTTGAAAATTACGTAAAATAAATCTTGAAGTGCATATATATCGTACGCCATGTTAGAAAATACAAAAAAATATTTGCAGGTAGAGAATTTCAGGTCTGAAATTCGAATCTTAGGAGTCACCGCCAAAACGCTTCTATCCAAGGTTATTCAACTCGTGACGTTAAGTGTCATGTAAACATTACCGAGGAACGTGCTATTTAATGGTGTAGTATCATTCTTGTATTGGAAAAGCTTTTGTATGGTGTTTATTGAAAGAATAGTGTAAGAGGTTGCACCAAAAAGTGATTTGTGTAGTTTTACAAGCATCTATTATGTATGGAAAACAAAACAAGTGTTGTTTCGTACATGGTTAGAAAAGTACTTCAGTCAGTACAGCTAACAAAATTTTTTGTAACCGTTCCTCGAGATTATCAACGTATGAAAAAGTTGTTTAAGGCCCCTAGACGGGATATGCCGAAATCGCAAAGTTTGTTTTTCTGTTGTGAAGATCATCTTAGTTCTTACTGTAAGTTTTGTTATTCTTTTTGGGGTTACAAGTGTTTACTAATCACTTTCCATTTTGTTATAGTTTGAAGAGGACATGAAAAATTATATGCGTTTTAAGTTGATAGAGGGAAATGTTATAATAAAGAACGACGTTGTTCCCCATATATTCGATTGTTAGCCAGACCGGAAACGAGCCGCAAGAGCCCCGAAAATAAATGGCAATTTATATTTATTCTGACCTCTAAAATAAATGTCAAGTTTAGGGTACATTTTTGATTCTTACATTTTTATGTTTGCAAATAGTATGTTTCCAACAACCCACTATGATCAAATTATAAATGCTACGTTAATTTGATAAAAAGTTCACTTATGCTATGCCTTCAGAAGTCATACTCATAAGTATTTCACTTTTTCTTGGCGTATTTTAATTCGCTTGTCACAAAATGAACGCAAACAACAAACTGATAAATTGACAAGCTGAGGCTGACGCGTGACGCGCTGACCCCAGATGTAAACAAGCGGCCATTTACAAGAGACCTGACGTCACGGCCAATATGTTCGCGTTTTGGCGGTCCCTTTAAATATTCGCATTTTTAATATTAAAAATACACCTTACGATCCATTTTTTCGAATTTATAAGCTGTCACAGCTGTTTTGTGGATTAGATGTTACCTATTGATATGCAATTTAATAAAATATAAATACAAGGCAAATACCCAATTGTAAATAGGTAAATATAACTACTTTTTACATTTCGTTATCACAATGTCAGATTGTTCAATGAATGTATTTTTCTGTATTTCAGGGCTATAATTATATCAATATAATTGTAATTACTTGGAAATACGATAACTAAAAGAGCCGTAACTTATTTAGAACAATTTATTTATTAAAAGAAACAAGAAAAATGTGTAATTTTAAACATGAAATTGTTTTTTTGTATCGAAATGTGGCATTTGCTGACGTGAAAGCAGTCTTGCCCTAATAAGACCGTCTCGTTTATGTTCTCCGCAAACTGCACTTGAAGCTTCTGTCACTAATTTGATGCAGCGTTCTACGGCTTGTGTGTGGCATGGATAATTTTTTACATTTTTAATTGTACCCAAACCACTTTTGACAATCGATTTCAAAGCTTCGTCCGATTATCAGCGGTGGGTCAGATATTTGAAAGTCTTGTCACGTAATAATTTTAGTATAATCTTCGGCGTCAAAATTTAAAGCAGGCACTTTAAATGTTCGAAGTCCTGGAGCATTCTCTGACCTTGCTTTGCAGATTTGTTGATACGCCAGCTCACGTATGCTTTCTATGTCATCTCCAAGCATGGCGAGAACATTTTCTGGATGACCGAAATATCAATTTCGTTGAATTACGTTGTCAACTATCTTCTTCAAATCCGGTTTCAAATAGCGACTCAGACTAATAGTTTGCCACAGGTGCTTAGCTCCATTTATACACGAGGGATTACATTTTATTGTAAACCACATTGGACCATAAACTTGCATCACGTACGTAGCTAATATCACGACTTGCTGTCGTACGCCATCTAGAATGGTTGAGGGGCCCAGGTTCCCTATTAACTAAATCAGAAGAAAAAACACCAGTGCTTACAGCCGTCATTATATCGTATAGATATTTTTGTCCGTACTTAAATCATTACTAGTAATAAAAAAAAGTAATATTGTTGTAAGTAATATTGACGGAATAGCAGTGAATTCTACTATTGGTATAGTTTCAAATTTTTGTAATTCGGATTCAGTGGGACCTGAAAAGCACACAGGCCCTGTAGTTTTTCCATCCAAATGCAATAACAGGTGTCGCAGTGGTAATTCATTCGAATGTAACTAACAGACAAACCCACTGTAAGGGTTTTTTAAGTTCTTCCATCAAGCGAATCACACCACCTTTACAGCCTGTTTTAACCACTGTTCCATCGCAACCAACAACAAATATTTCACCGAGTTCTACCGATTTGGATTTTAAATAAGTTAAAATAGTACTTTTAATACCTTTCGCAGTGCTCGACTCACACGTGACATGCCCGAAGTAGTCACTTCCTGGCTCCAATAAAATCACGTAATGGTCTTCTGTAACTCTCTTTCTGTAAMATTTACCTTCCTTCTGAATACTAACCWAAKTTTTGTCCTTTCTTCCATCACATGATTTTATCACGATCTCCATTCTGTAAAGCTGATCTGACTTTAGTTCTTTCACGGCGCAACTTAGATTGTCCAATGACACCACTGGTATCGTTTGAAGAAATAATTCCAACATCTTTTAAGACAGAAGAAGCTATAATAGCAGCGGCTCTGGCAGAAACTCCAGTACGATCGCACGCAAGAGCAAATTTAGCCTCCTCTTTTTTGTTGGTGGCGCAAATGGAATTTTTACTGGACTAGAGCTTCGCTATCTATCATTAGATAGAAACGAGAACAACACGGTTTCTCGGAATCTATTATTTCTCTGTTACGGAATGAACTTTTTTCTTTTCTTGTTTTTTTCTTATTTTTTTTATAGTTGCATCTAGATCTACACTTATCATCATTTTCTTGTTCTTTTATCGAGTAGAAAATTTATTTCTTCTTTGGGAACACGACTGTCTTTCGAACAAGAACAGTTTGAGGTAAGTTTGCATTTGCAACTGCAAATATCAAACAATCTATGAGACTCAGCTGTAAATGTATTAATTTTCTGTTTATAGTTTATGTTGGTTTGACGGCCATGATAAGGTTTCATTAAACTTTTATATTTGTCGTGGTAGGCGCGAATTAGTTGTAGTACTCTCTTGCGGCTTACTATTGGCAGCGAAGCTTTTTGCCAAATATCTAATACTTCTCGAGCCAATATTTCGAATATGTCATGGACCGTTAGCTCTTTTGTTGATTTGTCTATCTTTAATTAATATTTAATGAATAGATAATATTTCATAACATCATTATAAGTAGGCAATTGAGATACTGGTAACTTCTCTGGCAAACCAAACACAAGGCAAGACGTCGTTTGTCGAGTTTTGACTTGAGACATTTTACGTAATTAACAAAAATAATAGGTATAAATTTAAATCGAAACTACTTTATTTTATTCTAGATTACATTAATTGTCAACGTTAAATTATAAATACTACTTACATCAGTTGTATTTCTTGATCTCAGCCGTTAAAACCGAACAAGAACAAATCCATTTAATGAAAAATTATAAACAAAGTTTTAATTACACAATTATGAAATTACAAAGCAAATTAAATTTAAAAGGCTACATAAATTATAATTACATTAATTCTTTTTTTCTCTATATTAACAAAATCATTTTCATCATCTTCTTCGCTATCACGCGCTTCTTTTTTCTGCAGTGCTTCCATTTCTTCTTCAATCAGAAGCTTTTTTGCCTGGTAATATGCTTCTTTTGCAGTAGCAATTGGATTTAGGCCCGGTGCACACATCCGATTTTTTGACGCAACGGTGCCGCTGCGGCGCCGCAACGGGACTTTTGCTGCACATGCACACATCCGGTTTTTGGACGTACGGCACTGCAGCGGCGCCGGTCTTCCAGCCGACGCTGAAAATTGGCGGTACTTGAACATGCATTTGTAGTTGCACAGTTTGTAGAGAGCAGTGACCAAAGATGGACGCAGTTTTATACCAAAGAAAACGTGTCATGTTTGCATATATAGTGTATAAGTTTTTTGTGACAAAGGCCAATAGGCGGTATTGGGTTCACCCTTTCACCGAATTAAGACTGTCAAGAGGCAGATTTGCCACTTCTTTCTCGGATCTAAGAGAAAATCCCGGGAAATTTTATAATTACTTTCGGATGAGCATCCAGTCATTCGACGAGCTTGCTGCGAAAATTAGTGACGGTATCAAATCGCAAGATACGTGGATGAGACTTGCCATACCTCCAGTAGAAATGTTGGCCATCACTCTCAGGTAAGCACGTCATATGCGACCTGTTAACTTTAAAGTACTTATAAGTAAACTCCCATAATCCACAGAAAATGTTTATTAAAATGTAAAATTATAAAATATAAAATGAAAAACTAAGAAAAAACACATATTTTAAGCAGAGCGTGGTCCTTGCTGATATATGTTGAGGTCTCCCTCGTCATAGAACAGATCGGACTGTTGGGACGACGGTGATGGGGAAGACTGTGGTGTGTAGTGGCGAGGGAAAGGTTGGGCCATTATTGAAGGGGTAGACTGGGGTCGTGCTTGGAGGTCGTGAAAAGTTTGAGGTATAAACGTGGACGTTGTGGGGATTGATCGAGGGATGCGTGGTGTGTATAGCTGGCTCATATGTGGGGGTAAAAGAGTTGGTGTGGAAGAGATGGATTGCTGAATGGTAGAAGGTAGAAAAGTAGATGTTTCAGGGAGGGATCGACTGAGGATTGGTGTACTTGGGGATGTCTGATGGAGAGGTTCAGTGGCGGGAATTTGGCGTGCTTGCCTAATCCGTTTGATGGAATTCAAAACATCGGTTTTAAATTCCAATTTCTCGTCCTCTGTGAAGGCACTGATCGACGGCAGAAGACTGTCAAAAAAGGCCCTGTCCGGGTTCACCTCAGCTACCGCAGTGGTGGGCATTGGAGTGTCCATAAACCGGATGAGTGCTGACTCCAGGCCCACTTTGCGCTTCTTCGGAGGCGGCGCATAACGAGCCGGTCGAGTGCCTTCTGGACTGTCGTCGGGTGCATCTCTCCCTTCTTGTGTTTGCTCCGGCTCGTCGTCTTCTTCATCGACGCTGGACTGGGTCTGTGTTGTCACAGCAGCCTTGTCCAGAAACGACAACTGCCGGGCATAAATGTAGCGGCGCCCTAACTCCGCCGCCTGCCCAGATTTGTGTTTTTTTTTGCTTTTGGAAAAACTATCCTTTATATTGCGCCATTTTTTAACCAACTTGTTACCTGAAAATGCAAATCATGCTGTACTTTGATTTCGATTTTAGATACCTGGGTAGTGGATGCAATCAACTAGACCTTCACCTCACCTACAGAATTGGGCATACCACAGTTGGAAGAATTTTAAGAAAAGTTTGCAAAGTAATTTGGGATACCATACGCGAGGAATCATTTCCTCAATTTACAGAAACAAGATGGAAAGAAATTGCCGAAAGGTTTCAAGAGACGTGCCACTTTCCAAACTGCTTGGGTGCCATTGATGGCAAACACGTCCGAATTCGAAAGCCAAAGTTGAGTGGATCTCTGTTCCCTGTTCTCTGTTCTGCTGATGCGGATTATAAGTTCATTTACATCGATGTTGGAGCTTTCGGCAAGGATTCAGACAGCACGATTTTTCAAAAATCCGATTTTTATAAGAAGCTTGCAAACGACGAATTGAAAATTCCAAAAAGTCAACCCCTCCCAGGAACAGATGGTCCAAGGATGCCATACACATTTGTCGCAGATGAGGCTTTTGCACTTTCCGAGCACGTAATGAGACCCTACAGTGGGAAAATACTATCGGAAAAGAAAAGGGTGTTCAACTACAGACTCTCTCGAGCCCGGAGAAACGTGGAAAGCGCGTTTGGAATACTTTCTAATAAGTGGAGCATTTTCCACAAAGCAATAAATGTGGACTTGCCTTTTGCTATAACTTTGATTAAAACATGCTGTGCACTTCATAACTTTGTAAGAAGTAGAGATGGGGTTCAATTTCAAGATATACTATCTGTACAAGGAATTGTTGATGTGGATCAGGACACCACACCCCCCGCAAGACCACCACTTCAATCGACTCAAAGAAGAAATATGTTGGCAGACTATTTTGTTTCGGAGGCTGGCAGCGTCCCTTGGCAACACAAATACATTTAGAGTTTAGAGGCATACAGTTTACTTGTTATTTACTTATTTACATTATTTATGTTATTTTTGAAAAAAGAATTGTTTTGAAGAAACGGTGCACTTTATCTACCCTCAACAGGCATGCATTTTCCAAAGCAAACTTAATTTTGTTTCTAAAAATTGATCCCTTTTAGTAAAATTTTTGCGTGGAAAAGTTACGGCCCGCCATCGCAGTACAAGTGAATATAGTGTAGTGGCGCCCTCTGGATTTACCGCAAAATTGATCACACCGACGAACTTCTACAGTGGCTACCCCTAACCTAACATACCCTACACATCATAGGAACACTTACATATTTCGTTTTTTTCTTTGTCGGCCAGTTCTTCAAATCCCTCGCAAAACATCTCGCAGATCGCAACCCACGCATTTCGCTTTTTGGCCCGATCATGGTATTCTTCCGAAGCAGTATCCCAAATTTCGGGATGGCTTCGGATAGCTTCGATGAACAATTCGACGTCCAAAGTTTCCTCAATGTTCATCTCTCAAGTTGCGGCTAATCGCCGGATGTCTGCAGCAACTGATAMCCACCACAGTACTACTGAACCGGACTTGCGGGTGCGGTCCCGTTGCGGCGCTGTAGGGAATTGCGGCAGCTTCGGCCCGCAAACTGGACGTGACGGTGCCGCTGCGGCGCCGCGCGTGTGTGCATCATCCCATTGGAATGTTAGTATCTCAGACCGCACTTGCGGCGCCGCAGCGGCACCGTTACGTCCAAAAACCGGATGTGTGCACCGGGCCTTAGACGCAGCTTCGTATTGACCACCAAATACAATAAAATTTCACTCATATATTACAATAATAAGTTTATAGAAACACGTACATTATTAGGTGGTAATGCTTCTTCCTCAGAGCCTTTATTTTGTAAAAATGGGATCGTAGCATGGTTAGCAATTGGGATAGAACTTTCTCTCATTGTATGTTCTGTCTCTACGCAGGAATGTCCACTTCCAAAATAAGGATTTTTCCTCCAACGTTGCTTTGGGTTTGCCTAAAAATCTATTTTATAACAAATATTTAAAATTTTAAATTACACGAATGTCTTCGCTGTTATCACTTGCTGCAATACAGTCATCAGCATCGCTGTCGAACTTCGACTGCATGCTGACGACCGTTTTTTCATTTAGCAGTTCCAATAGAGCCAGCAACACGGCATCTAGTTTGATATCCTTACCAGGGCCTCTTTCGGTTCCAGAATGCTGCAGTTTCTGTGCAGCCGCTGCTTTTCGCACCTCAGTTTGCTGCAGCGTCCTTTCAACACTAGTTTGGACATTATWCTTAATTTCTACTTTCTGCCATGCTTCAGCCTGAAATACATTTGGACGTAACTAATTATTATTAAAACAGTGGTAAGGAATCTATACCTTTTCACGCCAACTAGTTTTGTCACTGGCGTTATTTTCTATTGTTCCTCGATGTTTTTTAATAACGTTCCACGAACTCTTCTGCACGGAAGCCATTGCCTAAAATAACAATACAAAAAGGTATTTTCTGTTTTAACATACGTTTTTAATGAACACTTAAAGTAATACAAATACTTACAAACATGTATTTTAATATTACTCCCGAAATGAAGTTATGCTATTTCAAGTAAAAGTATAGAACACAACAACATCAACAAATGCCACTGCAAGGTAACTGGTAAAATTGACAGCTGACAATAAACATACGATGTCAACACAAATTCAGTGCAACCAACATCGTTTATTTGCACGAAAGTAGCTGTTACCTACGAATACCTTGAAAATGGAACAGACCTCCTTTAAACCTGTATTTAAACCCACCTTTAAATTAAAAGGGACTTGAGTTAAAGCCGTGTTCTGATCGGAAAAACCTACACTTATTCTTGTTTAACTTAATTCCAGCGTCTTATAATCTTTTGAACACTAACTCATGTATTCTTCCACTTCCCTAATTAATGGGTATTGTAAATTTGTCAATGCACCCACAACTTAAAACACTTTTTGGGTGTGAACAACTCAACTTTGTGGTATAAATGACAATATTTTGTAACATTTAATTCTTCGGATAGCCCTTTCCACATGGATTCTTGCTCTCGCAATCACTTATGTCTGACGAATTTGTTCGGGTGTAAATTGAGCTGTGCTCAAAAATGGTGGTATATTAAGGCTAACACCCGGTGGCAAAATGTCTCTTATTAGGAAGCCCCTGCCTGTCGGTACTAAGTCCTCTGGTTCCGAAATATTAAGGACTCCACAGTCGCGAGTTATTTTCTTATCAGAAGTGGATCCTGGGTATAAGCCACTTAAAAATGTGATTACTTCGTTCGGAGCGACTGAAACTAATGCCTTTCACGTATTCCGTCGTTTATACGAACTGTACGTCATCTTTTGCATCGTCATGGACTTCCTTGGAACTGCAGTGTAAATTTCAGTGCAGTCAAGTATGGGTCGACAGTTTGTAAATCATGAAAAGCAGTGACGCAGGCATGATCTATTTTTTGATCTTGAGAGAACAGTTGCCATTAGCTGCACGAACAGTATCTTGTGTAGAACATACACCTAATAATGATATTTGACACAGTAGTTATCGAAATATCGAACCTTGCCGCCAAATTCTCATGAGGAAAGTTCTTTCGCAGTTTCATCAATGACAGCAGTAACTGATCTCTTCTAATGACCAGCAGCTCCAGAGGCAACATTTAAACTTTACAACTAATTTAACTTACCGTAAAACATTGCTGTTTTGATACTATTCATTTGACATTAATATCATTGCCACCTGAACTTGAGAATTTAGTGTAAGTGAATCTTATTTTAAAAAATTTCTAATAAATTTAGTGATTGGCCCTTTTGCTCAATCGGTAAAATATCAACATTGTTATTAATTTTGATTGTGCGGTCACTATCTAAAAGATGGTTTGCAAACTGAGAATAATTTTGTGCCAATCGCCAAGATCTTAAATCTTCCTTTGTTTATAATTTTTAAAGGTTTTGTCTATATATGTTTACCCCAGTTAAGTGATCTGATGATAATAGTGTAGAGTGTTTGGCTATGAACAGACAAAATCGACACTGCAAGTTTTGCATCACTCAATTCCACATCCCTTGCAAAAGAAATTTTTTGCTGGTGTTCATTTAGCACCGCATTTCTTTGTTGTAGCATGTTGTTTTAAGTCTGAATATTTATTGTTTAGTATACAGTGATTCAGTTAAGCAGTGAAAATGTGAACCTTAACATTCAACTGAATATTTCTCGAAAATAGTCAATTTTAGTCGCATGAAGAAAGAGTATCTTTTTTTTTGTAAACAAGGCCCAAAGATTACAAAAAAACGTATTTAAAGTTAAGGATAAAAATGAGGAGGGTTGGCCCTCTCCCGGCGCCCAAAACATTTATTTAAAAAATGTGCACGTCATTTAACGGCTTCCACTTCAAATAATAGTAGCCAAAATTTGATGAAATTATATCAACCGGTTTAAGAGATATTTTTGAAAAACTGTTTCTCTTCCTCCATGTTTAAGGGTCAATATCTCAGTAGGCGGACATTATTTAAATAAAGTTATACCGTAATATAGTGTTATTTTTGCACCAGTTTTCAGATTCCGAGAGGTTGCCACGTGAAACTGCGAGATTCCCTATATTTTGCACGTATATAGGAAGCATCACCCGTCCATGAAGGATATCAATAGTAGTCAAGAGGTCAAAACTCGCCAAGCGTTGGTTCAGCTCCTGAAGCGTCAAGCGAATGGGGGCGTTACCCCTTAAACTCGTATTGGTGGCGATAATGTCCTCCGCTTCACGTTCCACAAATTCAGCCCATCGAGGCATCGGTACTATAAGATTTTTGTACATCACGTTTCTAGTTAATCCAAAAACCTCTAGGTTGTCGTGTACAATCTGTCCAATTCGAGGTATGTGAACAGCTTCGAAATCGTCGAACAACTGCACCAACGGTATTAAATTGTCGAGATTCATTCGCTGCAAATTGCTTTCATATGTTGCAATTATGCCTTTGGGCATCTCCGTCCCTGTTAACTGCAACAACGTGATTTCTGTGGAAGATGAAGCTTTGTTTGAGCAATTGTGTGCAGCCGCACACACAAATTTGATTCGGAATGCCAAGACACTCCTGGTCCATGAAGTGTTGGAGTAGTTGTATTTTGCAAGCGAGGAGTAATGTTCTGCACTTCCGAACGCAAAAATTAGTTTCTTTCTTAAATCTTAGCACTGATAACAAGGACTCAAAAAGCCCTATCATCTTCTTGCGGTTTGCTCGTCTTACCAAGATAATCCATTAATTTTCCCTCCAAATCACAGCCCTTTCTTTTTTTTCAAAAATTTTTGCCTCTGTAATTCCCGGTGGTTCCGCAGTGTCATCTATATCTTCCTCGACATCCGACTGTCCTTGCATGTCTTTGGGAGCAATGCTACTCTCCGTCCTAATATAAAGCAACATTTGTAGATTTTTTGTTGCTAATATTGTGGCAAGAAATCTACAAATGTCACGTGTTCATAGTTACGGTTTTTTCCAGAAAATTTAGGATGTCATAGTAAATGTAACGTTTCATTTTCTTCTGCGCATCGCCACTTTTACATTTTTTTATTTTGTTCCTATCGCGTATGTAGGCATCCTGAGCAGTTTTCCACCTTTTTGTATCAATGCCACTACAAGAAAATTATGAATAATTTTAACTTACCTCCTATGTTTATAATATAAATGAAACTGACAGCAGTTATTCTTGCAGATACTTCGCACCTTACTGACTTACATTATACCTATAGATTGGGAATCTCAACAATTAGTTCAATAGTGGAAACTGTATCTGATAATCTTTGGAATGTATTGAAAATGGAATGTTTCCCGGAGCCATCCAAGGAAAGATGGCTGGAAATTGCAGCAAATTTCGAAAAGAATGCAAACTTTCCAAACTGCATTGGCTGGGAAACATATTCGAATAATTAAAGTTATCAAGAGCGGTTCCTGTCGTAGGCTTCCGTTAAAACAAGTCTTGCAAAATATAAGTATAACATAAGGAAAATAAACTGGAAAGTTGATGAATTGAAGCTTCCGGGCTAGATGGCCGTGGTCGATGTCTTCTTCTTCCTCCTCTAACTGACGTTTCGCTTACTCGCGTGGCAAGCATCTTCAGAGTTGCGGTCGTGGACGTAATCGTCGCGGCGAGCCCGCTGACTGATCGCTGGCTACTTTGGGTCCGGTATTTATAGTAGCGTCGTTCCGGTTGACTGAGTTCGTGGAGGGCGGCTTTACAGCGGTGCGGTATCTTTTGATCGGTGCGCCGTGGAGTGCGGGAATCCAAGTTTTATTGATTTTYATCGTCTCTTCTTTGCGGTTGAAATTATTGTTGTGCTTGTGTATCTCGATGGCTTCTAGATGTAAGCGTTGGTAATACGGTTGTGCGGTGCTGAGCATTTGAGTTTCGTTGAACCTGAAGTCGTGTCCCTCTTGAAGTGCGTGTTCAGCGACCGCAGAACTCTTGGATTGGCCAAGACGGCAATGTCTCTCGTGTTCCCTTATCCTGGTTAAGGCGCTTCTCTTCGTGGTCCCAATGTATACTTGTCCACAACTACAGGGGATCCGGTAAACTCCACCTGAGGATAGTGGGTCGCGTTTCTCTTTGGCTGATGTGAACATGCTCTGCAGTTTCCTGGTAGGCTGGTACACCGTCGACACGTTGTGTGTTCGGAGGATTTTCCCGATGCGGTCCGTGATGTTTTTGATGTAAGGCAGGTATGCTTTCCCCATCACTTCCGGCTKTTCCTGTGTGACGGCACAACTCTGTCGGCGAGGTCGCATGGCTCGTTTAATTTCCTTGCATGTAAATCCGTTTGCTCGCAGGGCTCGATGAAGATGGTCCAGTTCTTCTTGCACATGTTCCGGTTCGCAGATTCTCTTGGCGCGTTCGACTAAAGTCTTGATAATACCTCTTTTCTGGCCTGGGTGGTGATTCGAAGACCTGTTGAGGTACCGATCCGTGTGGGTCGGCTTGCGGTATACTTGGTGTCCAAGCTCTGTACCGGTGCGTCTCGTCACCAGGACGTCCAGAAAGGCGAGTTGTTTTTCCTGTTCCTTCTCCATGGTGAACTTGATGTTCGGATGTTTACTATTGAGGTGTGCCAGAAAGTTTTCCAGTTCCAGTTCACCGTGGCTCCACACTACAAAGGTATCATCGACGTATCGCAGCCAGGTGGKCGGCTKCAGCTTTGCGGTGTCCAATGCCTCCTTCTCGAATTTTTCCATGAATAGGTTGGCTACCATAGAGCTAAGCGGGCTCCCCATGGCAACTCCTTGAAGCTGTTTGTAGTGCTGACCGCTCCATACAAAATAGGATGAGCTTAGGCAGTGCTTAAATACAGCAGCCATGTTTTCCGGGAATATCTCGGCGATTATGTTACTGGCATCTTCGACGGGTACCTGCGTAAACAATGACACTACGTCGAAACTGACGAGGCGGTCATCGGGTCCCAGACGATGTAACAGAACTTGGGACAAGGGCAGGAGTGATACGACTTAGGTCGTTTTAACATAAACATTTATTAACAACATAAAACTAAATCTGTAAAACAAACACAGGTACATAAAGTAAGTAATAAAACATTAATAAAGACAAAAGTAATCAAACAAACATTATCGGAACTTACATTGTTGCTTGAGGGTCAGCTCCTGTCTGGGAGTCTTCGAGTCTAAGCATTAGACTGATTTATGATTGATTATTTTCACTATTTATACTAGAATAAGCGCATACGTCACATAGATCGTACGACGTGTAAACTGCTGAACTAGCGCATAATCCGCTGTTCACGGGAAGTGCAATGGACATAAAAATGCTGATACTAAAGTTCACAATGAAATGCATTTAGAATTATAATTGAATTGAATAATAAATTTGGAAAATATTCTGTTTGAATATATATTGGTGCATGGTACGTTGTCACCTCATATATAACGTCAATTCCTCGGAGGTGACAACGTTTTGCCTTAAAAATTGCGTGTACGCACTCAGGATGACGTAAAACGTCTAAATACGAAATTTGTCGAGGAGGTCACTAGGCAGTACCCGTACTTGCATTTATACAGAATAGTTCTAGGAAGTACCACAGCGCTACCGTCGATTTTCTGCGTTAAGTCTACAATACACAGTGTCCTCCGTTAACTGCAGCGCACGTAATTACCTCCATATTATTGGCAACGCTGTAATCGCTTACAGCATTTAATTTTATAAACTGCAAATGTTTTAGGTGAATGTGTACGAAGTTCTCGACGCGGGAGTTTTAAATCGATATTATTCCGAAATCGTTGCGTTGTGTTGAATCTAATAAGAGCAACTCTTACCAAAGAATAATTTTCATTGAAACTGTAGTAGAATTTTACAATGGACACTGTAAAAATATTTATTAAAAAGATCTAAATACCTACACCGTATTATTTCTATTTCTATTGTTTTATAGGTAATTTCTGTTTCTTGGACTAGTTCAGGATACAAATAATTAGATCAATCTTTTAACGATTCAGTGTTACGAATGCGCTGTTTATAGTATAGGGTGTCTCTGAAATACATATACGACATTTTAGCACGTTTCCGACATAAAAATTAAGCGATTTAACTAGACCTAATTTGGTCCAAAAATGCTTGTTTAAAAGTCAGCAAACAAACGGTTTTTACGATTTGCATTAAATTGCTATGACAACTTTAATTAATACGCTCATTTTTCACTATTTTTTATTTATAGTTTTCAGTGGTGTTCGTCTAATGAAAAAGCGGAAACATATTTATAAAAAGGCTCAGGATTTTCAATTTCAAAACTATTTTTCTCTTGGAAAATTTTATGTAAAGGAAATGTAATTTTTATCTCTATTAATAATATCTAATGGTCAAATGTGACTTGATTTTGACAGTTCTGCTTGTTTACTGTTACAGCCATGGTTACAGGCACTTTTGTTCTATTCGAATAATGATAATAAATAAGCAGTGAACTATTTATAAAAGCGCTCTAATTTATAAAGCGGTTTTTTGACATGTTTAAAATATTTTTTATAAAGAAGTCTGTTCTTTTGTAAAACTTTTCTATCTCCGTAAACTTTTGTCTATCATAATTTTGACAAAAAAATATTTTTGTTGGTCATGTAATAAAATTTTTATTGCTATTAAAAATATCTGACGATCAAATTTGCCATGCATTTAACAGTTCTGCTTGTAAATTATCACTATCCGATCAAAACTAAAGCTATCACTAATGATAAACAAACAAAATTGCCAAATGCAAGGCATGTTTAATGATTAGATATTATTAATAACTACAAAAATCACATTGCCTGTCTAACATAAATATTGTTCTCTGGATAAACTAAGAGAGATATTAAAATTTCCTAAGAAACAAAAAAATATATATATATAATAGAACAGGCTGTATCACAATTCTTCTTTTTTCACAAATTTGTATTTGACTTGGTAACCTTGGATTTTAAATGTGTAAGCATAGTTTCAAAAAACTATTGCAAAACAGGAGTAACTACAGTAGTCATTATAACAGCTATTGAAAAATGTTTTAATGTCTTTTCACATTTTTTTTGTGTTGAATAAAATAGCACAATTATTTTTTTCTTTCATAAATGGTTTTTGGAATACGATATACATACATACAACCATGCTGCATTTGTTGATAGCTAAAGTTAGGTACAATTTAATGAGGTAAAAATATTAAAATATATTTCACAAAAATCGTGAATGTGAAAAAACATTTAATTACGCCATTTTATTCTACACGAAGTATTAGTGAAAAACATTTAAAACATTTTTAGATAGGTAGTACAATAACCGAGTAACGAACGACAATATTGCCCATTGAAGTGAGATCACGACACCTAAACAAGTTTTTTTTTCTATCTCGTACCTTTAGTCTGTACCCTGCAATCCCAACGACAATGGTTCACTCTGTACATAGTGATGGCTAAACATATGTCTGTCTATCTAGGAAAAGATCCGTTCTACAAATATAGCATTTATCGCATAGTTGGTTACAGTGAATCACTGTAGTAGTGGTACTACATTATACTGTTATTTTACGTCCTCTAAACAGTGTAAAGTTGAACATAACATATATTTGAGTGTGCAGTCTTTAAAAATCAACATTTACAGAGCACATGAAAATAGGACATCTTGTATTTTTGTATTACGGTGGGTTTAAATAATAAAATTAGATAATTTTTAAAAATCTAAACACTAAAACCTTAGAGCACTTAACTGCGTGGCCTTTACTTAAAGTAAACACGAAAAATGATTATTTAATTTCTGCTAAGCTTGCATATTCTACGAATGAAGATGACTAACCCTTCCGCCAAATCTCAAATTTTGTTAATGTAAGGTACTTTTGCTTTTAAAATAAATTAGCTGAAGAAGTCATGTCAATATTATTTATGCAATGTATGTAGCAGTTGTAACAGTATAAATTTGAATTCTATACTTAAGCAAAATAATTTTCCTTAATGTCATCATTAGTGGTATTTCTAAATTTCAAAGTAGAATAGAATTGTAGATTTAATTCGGCATTAAATAATAAATACTGAACGTGCCATTTTAAGCATGCATTTGCATAATCTGCGTCTCAAAATTTGGTTTTTATCATATCTCGACGAACTATTACAAATAATTCAGTGTTAATTTAATAAAGCACTAAATCATTTATGATAAATAGAATACTACGTGATCATTTCAAACTTGTTTATATAATCATGTGTGTATTTAATTGTATTACCTAGTTTAAAATTAAAAAGCTTATAGTAGTTTGTACAAAAAAAAGTATATTTGCTAGCAGATTTCCAAAAAATGTATTATTATGACAAAAATTGACTTGAAGTGTTGATATGCCAAAATTTACCTGACAAGAAAAGTGAGTTCTACATTTGCGTCCTAAACATATTTCACACACCTTACAACCACTGTTAAGATTTCGTTTTCCATATTTTTTAATAACGTTTGGGAATATTGGGATACTTCAATGGTATTCCGAGATTCTTTAGACTTAAACCAACAAATTCAGATAGTTTGACAGATGCATGTGGCTCCATTTTGATACTTCACCATGTTAACTTTTCTTTCTCTCTCTGAATATGTTTTTGGACAACAATCGTATATTGTTTTCCACTTCTACTGTAAATTTTATGCGGAGGGGAGGGGTTTTCCCAAAAAAACAACCGACAACGTCTTAGATCAGACTCGGTAGATAGTTTTAGATCAACTGGGCCCAAATTATCTACGTCCAAAAATATACCTCTACAGTGTAGCAGCATTTCAAAAGTGATCATCCCCAAGTAGATTTTTTGTTCAGTAACTTAGGTTTACATTGTACCAACGTGGTACCGTTAATTGTTAAGGTATGAAAGTTCATTTTGTGACACCTGCTGTTTTGCCGTTCTTTTGCTAACAGAAATTTATGTACTCACTTCACTAACTACTATAAAACATGCATAACAAGTTAAGACGTGCTTAACTTTTCACTGATGAAAATTTGTATGTCGCACGATTTTCTCAGAACATTATAAAATCCTTATGACGAAACTAGACTTTTCTTCAGTTTTTTACATATACTCGCATTTTGTTTCTGCTTCAAACCTTAAAGTAACTATTAACTATACTTACGCGATGTTTGACGTTATGTTTGCTAAACCTGGAATAACACCATAAAATATGTTATATCACGAATCTTGAAGAATACTGAAAAGGCTTAAAAGAAGAATTTCAGAATGAATTCTTTCACAAAACATATGTTAGGGATTAATGAAAGAAAACTTTATCTTGTATGAGCATATATAGAAAAATACTCTTGTAATTTATGAAGGTAATTAATATTATATCGAACTTTTGAATATTAGCCAGCTACTCTCTTAACTGAGCTACAAAGACCTATTTAAAAAAAAATGTTGCCTTTTCAATACAGAATTATATTTAATAGAACAATACTTTTTTGCTTTAGTTTTAATCTGGTTGAAAACAGAAAAACGTCTAAACAAATAGCAGTAACCAAAATATAATCATGCATTAAAGTTTAAAATGTGTAAGCATAGTATTTAAAAATCCACTGTAAAACGCTATTAACTGCAGCAGTATAGTGGCTCGCTTTGCTATGCTTTGCCGTTAACGCATCCTTTTTTGTAGCAAATTGTACAATACCGCCATAGTGGCCCATTTTGGCATAGATTGATAGAGTTAATCAAAAATTCTAAGCAGATCAATAATGCAACAAAATACCGGGTATTTCAATGTAAAATAACAAAGCTAACGTCTACTTTCTATATAACTGAAATAGAAGAATTTTTTTCTAAATCTTTTAATAATTATTAACAATATATTAGTACATACAACAAGAACAGTATATTAAATGGAAAAGGTATTTTAATATCGGAAACAAATACATTATCAAATTGAGAAAATGAAGTTATCAATGCTTACATTCTTCAACATTAAAACCGTCTTACCTTTGTAATGCTTAAGAAAAACTAGTTAAACACAAAGACTGCAGATAGCTCATCATTAGTAGCTTACACAATGCATTTCGTTATTTTCTTTATTTTTGGAAATGTTACTAATCGTTTTCAAGCACTAATGTCATTTTAGCTTAGTTTTAATGTTTTTTTCTAAACACTTATAAACAACCACTTGTATAATGAATAAACAATATTCGTGTTTATACATAATTCTCTCTATACCAAATCCAAACAATCCATCTCTTAATAATAATTAATAATACAAAGCATGCAGAAATTGCTACCGTTGCTAACTCATTGATGAATGAAACAATTACGAGAATTCATTACGCGAGCTGAAATACACTTGCCTTTATATATGTTAATCTCAAGGCACTTTGTCACCTCAGTAACAGTGACAACGTAGCTAGAGGATACAACGTGCTTTGCACTCCATGTAATTATATATAGATCGGAGGACACTAAGTATTATCTGTTACCTGAAAATTTCTATATAAATAAAATCTTTAAAATGCAAAAATGTTTTCCCCTCTCTGGTTGCTAGTGCTATATATCCTCCCCTTAGTACAAATATGCAAAGTTTTTGCCTGTAACATTGCTCCTTCACCCGGAGGACGGGGCGCCTGTTGAACTTAACGGAGGACACAGCTTAACATGCATCAATATATATATATATATAGAGGAAAGTCGCCTAATATGGGGAGTGTTTTCTAAATCCACTCAAAAAACGTAAGAATTAGTCGCAAATCGATGAAATTTGGTAGTCGTAATCCATTCAGCTAGTAAATTACTAATATGGACAAAACAGTTCAATTTTATGTAACATGCTATTAAGGTAGGCTTTGGGAAAAAAAATGGCACCTCCCCAAATTGGGAACCAGTGGTAGCTCAATATGGGGAGGTTGTATAGTCAATAATAACTGCGCCAAATCGAACAAAATACAATCAATAAATTGAATCAAAAGTGCAAGTAAGTAAAAGTTTTATTTAAGAAACAACGTAGTATAATTTGTGAAACTAACCAAGGTATGAAAACATAAACTAAGTGAATTTAATTATTTTTTTGTACGGGAAATTTTGAGCACTGCATTTTTCACACTTATAATCTTTACAACTTCTTTTCCCCACATTTGCACACAGTGTATGTGCCCACTTGAAACACTTAGAACAGCGTATCCAGTCTTCACCTTCATGGTCGTCTGAAAATAGTCCTGCGCAGAAGATGCATTCTGCGTCCTGCTCTTCATCAGACATTGGGTCGTCGTCAGAATCTCCATAATCTATGTCCGAGTCATCAGATGATTCATCTGAATCGTCCACTTTCTTTGGAGGTTTCGTTGGCTTTAGTGGCTTAGGAATCGCAGCTCTTTTCTTCCCACAAATTGCTTTGGGTTTTTGATTTTTGCTTTGTGAGGCTTCTAAGTGACTTTTGTATGGTGATCCCGTGATCAGTTGTGCTGCTCCAGAACGGTTGCTCTTTTTTCCGGGATTTAACCTTGGAACAGGGCTAATTTGAGATGGGCCTACAAATTTTCTAGCCGCTGGAGTTAAAGGCTGCGATGATTGTTGAGACTCAACTGTCGATGAGCATGTAACCTGCTGTTGCTGACAAGAAGACGGACCAGCATGAGTTTCTATTGGATTCGGTGCAAAATCAGTTCGATCTGGCGGAGATGTGTTACACCGCAACGAAAGGTCCCCTGATCCTGCGGGCGCAACTGGCGAATTTTCAGGTTGCTGTTCAGCTTCCGTTTGAAGAAAATCGTGAGGTCTGAATTTATGACGATTACAAGGAAACAATCCAGCTTTTTCAAAACCTTTAGCTGCTATTTCGGCAGTTGCCCGCTCTTTTGTAAGCATTTCCAAAAAGTTTTCCAATTTGGTAGATAGTGACCACCCCTCGATCAGCATTATTTCGTAGCCACGTTTCAATTTCCTGGGCGTAATAAGTCTTAAATGGCGACATGAAGGAGAGATCCAAGGGTTGCATTTTATGAGAACTGTGAGGTGGTAGGCAAACGATATCCACATGATTTTCACGACCTAGGTTTATCACGTCGATATTTCTCGTATGTGTAAAATGTCCGTCAAGTACAAGAACTGCTGGATTATCTGGTCTAGGCTCAACATGTTTTATGAAGTGTTTAAACCATTCCGTAAATAAATCGGACTGGATCCATCCAGACGGGTGACACGCAGAAATAGACCCTAAAGGTGTACCATCCATAAGCTCCTGCTTCATATTTTTCCGGGGAAAAATTATTAAAGGAGGGATGAAATGACCTGCTGGATTCATGCATGTAACCACCGTAATAAGTGCTCCACTTTCTGCTGCCTGCAATGCTCCAATTTGTTTTTTACCTTTCAATCCAATAACCTTTGTATGTTTATGTTGAACTACGGTTATTCCGGTTTCATCGCAATTATACACTCGAGATGGCGAATGTTTTATCTTTTCCAAGACAGGTTCGTAAATACCAAAAACTCTGAAACCGCTTCTTGCGTGAAACCTTTGGCTCTTACATACGACAGTCCTTGTGGAGTACGTACAGATAACTGTTTCTGTCTTATCATAAAGTTTTTAAGCCATTTCTTACCAGCTTGTTTGTTTACATCAGAAAACGGATTGTTTAAATTATTTCGTTTGGCCAGTTGGTAAGCCATGCAGCGCACATCTCTTCGCGAGAGCCCAAAAAATTTTTGTTCCATTTCGAGGCAGTAGCTTGCAAGTTCACTTTCAAGTTCGCCAGGCAGAACAGGCTTTCTACCCATTTTTGTTTTAATCACCTCTCCAGGATCCTCTTCTTTCTTTGCATAACGTTCTAAAGTTGTCTGCGGGACGTTGAAAATTCGAGACGCCTTGTAACTACCCATCTCCTCATTTCGCATGGCTTGCACCGCCGCTTTCATGTGCTCTGGGTCCCAGGTCTTCCTCTTTGGCATCTACATAATCAAATGCGGATATGAGAAATAATATTTACATAAAACTACGAATTAAACTATGCAAAATTAATTCTTAAAATGTAAAGGGTTCCTAATATGGGGATCCCCAAATTAGTAATCTACGATGTCCCCATAATAGGAGCCACACATTATTTCAATTTATGACGCAAAATATTTTGCACATTGGTTCCTAATCTAMAAACCGACACATTTAGTGAAAGATTTGGCTGTATAGAGTACACTGGTTGCACAGAATTTAATAAAATTACTTACCTTATCGCACTAATTAGTCGATAGACGTGACGCGGATAAACTTTGGTGGAACTCAGTTTCAAGCAACGTCCATCTTTTATCAACATGTGGTCGCTGAGTCGCCACTTTGCTTCGGCAATGTAAGTAACTAAAGAAGCTGCCCAAGTTCCGCTGGGTCCCAGTAGATTGCACCACCCCTTTGAATAAATTATTTGATCTCCCCAAATTAGGCGACTTTCCTCTATATATATATATGTTTCCGCCGAGTACATATCAAAGAAAATCAACGGCCATCTTCAGGCATATAATACAGTTGTTAAAAAATTAACATATTAAAAATTGAGACATGCAATGCAATGATGCACTTTTTTACAAAAATTAACGTTTGAGTTTAAACGACATTTTAAAGAGCAATTTTTCAATCGTGCAATAGTTCTTTTCTGCTTTGTTCAAAGTTCTACTGGCATACGCAATAGGTTGCTCATTGTAAATTGTAGAACCGCTCCGACCGCACTACCCGATGCGTCCGTAGTAAGAATAAATTTGTTATTCTTTGAAAAATCTGGATATTGTAATAAAAGTGGATTCATAAGCGCAGATTTTAATTGTTTGAAAGCATTTTCACAATCGTCATTCCAATTCCGTTATGGTTTGTTTAATTTTTACCAAACACAATAAGATCGTCCAAATATACAAAGCATGACTCATAGTTTAATCCTGACATTGCAGTGATGATGTGAAGCTTCCGGACTGGATAGCCGTAGTCGCTGTCTTCTTATTCTTCTTCTTTCTCAAGACATTTCGTCTACTACTGTGGCAGGCATCTTCAGTGATGAGTTTGTGATCGTGGACGTACATGTCGCGGTGAACACGTTAACTAACACACACACACGTACACACACAAAAGAAGAAAATAATTTGCATGTTTTTATACTTTGTAGAAACTCTTGTTTTTTAAACGAATATGAATGTTATAGGTATTTTGCATTTAAAAATTTTGTTTAAACAAACTAATAATTATTTATTTTTTAAAGAACTCTCTTTTGTAAACTTGTAAAGTTTTCAAATGCAAAATATCTATAACATTTATATCCATTTAAAAAACAAGAGTTTCTACAAAGTATAAAAACATGCAAAGTATTTTTGTTGATTTTAGGTAGGTTTGTAGGTTTCTTGTATTATTATTTAGCAATCTGCTTCTTCCTCCTCAATGAAAGGCCTGGTATCCCCTATTCTTAATGAATAATACACACACATGAGCTTTTTCGATCGTTCGAAGGTTTAGCGGTTTCTAGTTGTGAAAACACTCATGTTAGTTGAGCGGAAGAAGTCGGAATTTGTAAAAGTTTAATTACTAAATTCGAAAGTTTTTGGTGTTCTACTTCGGCCATCCTCGAAAAGGTTAAACGATTAATAACCTTTTTCTGCCATAACAGTTCAAAAATCATCGTCAAATAACAATTTCACAACATCCTGCTTAACTTTTTTCTATTGTTTGCCGGCAACAATTACTCCCAGGTGCTCTAAGTTTTTTACCAAACGAATGCAAAATTGCGATAATTGTACTACCTAGTTTCACAAGGCAGTTTTATTTTAGTGCCTCCCATTCTAGTGAATATTTTTTCAAGATCAATATGTTTAAATGTATGGCGCAAACTTTGTTGTTACAGTCGTTATTAGCGAAAGTTTTTGCTAATTATTTAGCTGAATGGCTGTTACAAGTTACACGCTAAATCAATCAATTCCTGAAATGATTGGTTCAATAATGTTTCCTCATGTTTTGTTAAATGATCCATGAAATTTCTCAATAAATTATTTCTCCGTGATGATGTTGGCTTGGTAATGACTCCAGCGAAACACATTCTTCGATAGGTAATATATCGTTAGTAATCCCCTTTGCCAAGGTTCCATCTTTATTAACTTCCATTTCTACCCAGCACTAAAACAAAGTGTTTAAATGATTAGTAGATAAATCTCTGCTGACGACAATTTGCTACTGAGATTTGGGTTTTCTAGTCCTACTATGTTGCGTTTAGTGCGCAACCATGGGCGGGTAGAATTAAGCAGAAAATTCTCGTTAAGTCGCATCGCATTTGTAACAAAAAAAAAACTGTCAAACTTCAATAATTAGATCCACGACTGGAAGCGAAGAACTCTTAAAAGAAACGTTTCCATGACAACTGCTTGCTAACCTGGATCAACCAGGTCTGGTTAACCATACAATCAGCCCTTAATCTTCCACTAAAGCTATAGTTATAAAGTGTACAGTGGCAGAAAAAATCCCGTATACATTTTCCCCCTAGATTGATTAAGGATTATATAGCTTTGACAGGTTGTCAGTTCTTTTGTCAATTTTGTAAAGTTTGACTCTTTAGTCACTGATATTTGACGCTTTGATGGTTGACAATGGATAACTCTTCCAAAAGTAGCATTATACTTCAAAAAAGATCGTTTACACAATGGAAAAATTAAAAAAAATTACTGTTACTTGATTTTTGTAGTGTACAGAATTTTTTTGGATGCCACTGTACATGAATTAATTAATTTTTCCTTCAAAATTTGTCACAAGCAGACTTACAATAAACAAAGATAATATGTTGCATTGTGGTCTCATACAAGATGTCCAGAGCTAAAATTTCAGCTGTAGGATGAAAACTTGCTGTGCATGCAGAAGTGAAAGGGAGTTAGATACATGTCTCTTTGAATATGTACCTGCTATTGTACCATATCGCTATTGTTAGTGCAAAAGATCGTATGTTAAAAATGTGTAGTTTACAGAAGAGCTAATAATTCTTTTAATATTCTTAAATAATAATGTTCATATTCTGTTCGTCTGCTGATAACTAGCATATAAGGTAAGTTTTAAGGCACTAAATCCACAAATAAAAAAATCGTTAATATACGATTTTTTTGCAGTTTAAAATTGGAAATTAATTAGACATACGACTTTTTGTATAACAATATAAGACCGTACAATTAATGTTGAAGCCACAGTTTAACACACAATTTTTGCAGTTAGGCATATATATCTTTTACAATTGAGATACAGGTTGCGGCAAAAATATCTGACAGCAAAAAGACGAGGCGTCGGAGGAAAGGGCGAGAGTAGCGATTGAACTCAATATGGCTTGCCATTTCAGTCACCATGGAGCAGTTGAATGCGGCACATCAATAAAGCTTCGTTAACAAAAGTACTACTATCAGTAATTCTTAAATTAAGATATTTTATTTACATTAACATTATTTTAGATCCACTACATATGCAGAAAGGTTTGATACTGTTTTCAACGCAATACTTTAGAATGAAGTAAGAATCATAACCTTTAAAATAATGTGCAATAGGTGTGTATCCTTTATGATCTCTAGAAGTTAACCATTTACCGAAATTTTTGTTAGTCTTAAGAGAATTAACATTACCATTAAAATTGTGAGATAAAACTATATTAGATACATGACTTGCCGTTTCTTGCATCGCCTGGTACACGAAATATATACCTTTCTGTCAAGTACATTTAGTTATGTGCTTCTTAGAACAACACTCAACACATTCCAATGGATTCGTATCATTGAATGGTTTTTTTTTATTATAGTTTCTACATTTATCGCATTGGTAATTACAAAAGTTTTTGTTTTTATTTCTCTTTGATCGTAAATTTTCGTTTTGATTAAACGTGTTGGAATATCTAATTCATGAAGCCTAACTCGTGACAACAACAAGCTTCTAACATCTTGACAACGCATGCCAAATTGATACGGTGTTTCGTTTTTCTCCATTTTGAGCGACATTAGATTCCGTAAGAGACAGTTTTCATCTCTTTGGTCTCCAAATAATTGTATGAGTAATTTCTTAATATTAGGCCATGTATCGGCATCATCGCGGTTACCTATTAAAACTGCTGTTCTACCCGTTAAACGTGATAATATCGTACGTAACAAAAAAACTATTAATAGGATTATTAGCGTTACTGAAATCAGCGAAATTCATAATGTAATCGCAACTAGAGATAAACATAGACAGCGTGGCTGGTTCGCCATTGTAAGTGGGCAATGCCTCTAGATACATTTTATAGACATTGTCGTAGCGTTATTACTAATATCACTATTCTGAATACTATTTTCTGTATACTATAGTACTTAAATCTCTTACTAGTGAATTATAAATATCAGAGTTTGAAATAATTGGCAACGACATAAGCGAAAATCAAATATGTTTTACTCACGGTTTCCTTAACATACTTCTTATGAACTAGATAAACCCGTTGGCGATTTTTGTCCTCTAGGTCCCAGGTAGTCCTTAACTATTGATCCGTCGGCGATTTTTATACGCTATATGGGTGAACCTTTTGGCGATGTTGGTCCTCCAGGTCCCGGGTTGTCCTTAACTATCGATCCGCGGGCGATTCTTGTCCTCTAGATCGGTGAATCCTTTGGCGATGTTCTTCCTCCAGGTCCCAGGTGGCTTGCCAAGTAAACGGTTGATACCGAAGACCTCACATGATGATTTTTGTTCTTCTTTGGTCTCCTGGCAATCCTACTGACTGCGCCAGTTAAATAACGAGTTCAGCAAAACACAAAACACAAACTGTCATTTAACAATTAACAATTAATGCCTAGCTACCCTAATGTTAATGTTAAGTATTTATACAATAAAAATTAACTATATAAGCATTATTCAACTAAAAATAGGGGTTAAGAACAATAAAGTATTATAAGCACTAATTATGCGCACTGAGATATTTAGAACACTAAGTCTATTGTCTTGGCCGTCAAGGTGACCCTGGGGCCGATAAGGTGACTTCTGGGACATACAAGGTGGCCCATGTARCTGGCCGTCGAACGTTCCGGCTGCGGGAGGGGCTTGAGCGTGGCGGGCAGCGGAGATAATAATAACCGTGGCACGGATGAGAACTTTCGGTAGCKTGGGGATCGAAGTTGGCTCGTAGTTGGTGGAAGGGCGACAGCAGCGCTGGCACAGGCATCATCTGCGGAATTGCAGGGCAAATCGTCTTCCTTCTGCCTCGGGTTGGAGCAATCGTGGAAGTGATTCTCGTTGCGGATGCGTCTAACTTTTATACTCGTCGGCTGGGTGTGGGGATAAGGGTTGACGGCATTCTTCCACTTCTCCGTGGGTTTTTACTTTGTCGTCACTATGAAAGAATAAAATATTTTACAAGGGCGATGCCGGTGGGGCGACCATCCTCGTCTTGCAGCTCCACGATGACTTGCGAGTGGATTAAACTAATTATATACAGGGCGTTATATTTCTGAATTATCTTGGCGGCAACCCCTTCAGCGACATTGGACAGCTGATGATTTTTACGGTATACCACGTCTCCAACTTCAGGGCGGTAAGCTATCCAGCGGAGGTCGTAGTGCCTTATCTGATTCATGAAGCAGCGGGCCAGGTTTTGCCTCACTAATTCATATATCTTCGTGATTCCTGGGAATACTGATCGGGCTCCACGTGGCGCCCTTAGGCCGCGCGTGTGCGTGGAGTGGAGCAGGTGACTTTGCTCTTAGGTGTATTGTTCACAAACATCAGTCTGAAAGGTCCGATTTCCTTGTTAGCATGCTCCACGGGGTTGGCGTGGGGCGTATACGGCGGGGTAAACCGGTGGTGTTTTCCGTGGGCTCTAGCCAAGCTCTGGAACATCTTGCTGACGTACTGGCGTCCATTGTCGTAGTCCAGCGTCCTCGATGTGCCGAAGCGATATAAAACACTCTCTTGGAAGGCCTGGAGTTTGTTCTGGGCGGTGGGGGTTCGGGTAGGCTGCATTTCTAACCACTTCGTGAGTCAGTTCTGAAACACAACAATATATTTATTACCACGCCAGACTTAGGCAAAGGCCCGATTAAATCCGTGGAAACTATTTCCAGCACTGTACAGTTATTTTTGCAAACATCCACTGCAAGCGTAATGTGTATAAAATTATTAATATAAAGATTAAGGATAAATTAATTATAATCAAATGTAGTGCAATACAGGGTGTTTACGGTCTTGGGGTTCAAAAGTGAAGTGCTAACAGGAGGCCATAATAATATCATATTTTGTGAATATTAACAAAAAAGAACGATTAATAACAAATATATTCAACATTGCTATTTGAATACAAACTATTAGAATTCACCGAAACTTCAAACAAGTCGCGAAAAGTGGTCCACGATTTCAAATCTCCATCAAATTTGACCAAGTTAATAGGAGCAAGCTCAATATTTTTCTGGTGTGAAGTACCATTATTAACAATCGACGACGGCGTGGATGTAAACACTTCAATCGAACGTTTTGCTTTAGATTGTTTAGTTTTCAAACCAAAATAAATATCGTCCGTTTCTAATTGCAATTTACAATTTCCGAACATTGTTCATAGCACCGAGTGGCCATATCAAATGATGCTAAAATCTGATCTACGTTATCAGATTCTACTATTTTTCTAAATTTTGCAGCCACCCTAATGCCCGTCGACCAGATACGAGGGCTTTATCCATAGTAGCCATTTCGGCAAATGGTTTCTAACAACACGAACAACAAAAAATGACCTGCTGCAAATCAAAGTACAGCAGAACACATGTGCATATGCTTGCAACAGCTAACAACTATCTTTCTAAGTCACAAATAAAGACGTTAAAGTGCAGTTCTAAACCCCCTGTCAGCTTTGACAGATAATGGTGTACCTAGGTGCGCGGCTTCTGTGGGCCAAGTGCTTCCAAGTGATGTAACTTGGCTAAACGAACTAAATAAATTTCCAAATTAATATCAATTATAAAGCAATAACAGCACCCAAGTGGTCTATGCTATTGCGAATTTTGACGAATCTAGCACAATTTGCTAGAATGCGTATTCTGGTGAGATAGGTGAGCCCGAATGACACACCTTTGTAAAGGGATCTTAATAAATACCCTTCCTACTTAACACCACTATTTATTCCCATACTATACACTACAGTTCTATTCTACATCTGACTCTATCTGAGTATATCTGAATACTGCTACCACTCTTAATCAACTATATCTATATATATATAAACAGGTAGTACAATCTCGCCACACCCCRCCATAATCATATGTTACAAATTGGTTACAAAGCATAGTGCGACGACCTGCACTACACCTCGACTAATCAAAACAAACTAAATTTCAAGTTATTTGATTCATTTGGCGGTAACAGCACCCAAGTGGTCTATGTTATTGCAAATTTGAAAGATCTAACACGAATTGCTAGATCCTGCTCGAAGGATCAAAAATTTTTTGTGCCGTAATCAAATGCAGTAACGATCGAGTGCCGAAACTGGTACGGTACAAATGGGGTTTATCAAAAAACAATCAACAAATCTACAAATGATCGTGAACTATCTAAATGCGACCTCCATTTACTACTGGACTTACCTTGWSGATGGACAGATGAAGTTTTAGTAGTAACATTCACTGCTATTGTCTATAACCAACTATGTCTATGTCTAGAACTATACTAGGGGTGGTCGTTTTCGTCCACATGTGGCCCTTTTCCCTGGGTTGGCAGACCAGAGCGACATGGAGGCACAAAAATATATACAAAAAAACTATTCCTATTCACGAAGACGAAACACTATCGGATAAACAGCATACGCACGTCCCGTGTGCCCTTTCAGAGGCGTCGCAAAATCCATGCAGGTAAACTGAAACCGCGTTTTTTATCATATGTCCGGATATTTTGATAAGGTTTAAACATTCTAATTGCGAATAATACGAGAATAAGTGCAAAGGTCCAATGTTAGTCGTAATTGCCATAATTGCTGCAATATTATTTAGCCAGAATCACGACCGGCCTGAGTAAATTTAACGGATCAAGGATTCTACCGATAATTGGCAAAATTTTTCCTTTTGTTGTATTTCGTTCGCACGGTTTAGTGCTTACTACATTTTCAAAAAGATCTTCGGTCGCATGCCAAAAAACACACAAAATTTTTTTGCCTATCATCGTCCGAAATGCAGCATCCAACATCCGTGTTTTTCGGCTTCCCTTATTTTCCCAGAAATTCCCTTTTGTTTGATAACCATTTTCGTAGCGTGAAACTTGCTTTATTTAATTTACCCGCTACATCATTTGCCACACGAACTGCTTCATCAACCGCATCTGCCCCTGTGATGAGGCAGTGGTACCAGATGTGTATTATTAAATTCTCTAATGCTGGCCATAAAAATTGAATTCCGTATATATGCTCAGAGTGATTGACAAAAGGTGCGTGAAGTTGGACCAACCCAATGCATTTTTAAAGTTTTAAAGACACCATCAATTAGTGCTAATTTGTGCTGATAATTTTACAATTTGTGTTGGTGTCCATAATTAGTTATTAACGGTTGGATAGGGGTTGGTCCAACTTCACGCTGTGCAACCCGTATTAGAAAATTAAAATTTTATGTTGTTAGTAATTAGTGCTCATTTGTGCCGATAATTTCCAGTACTTAATCAAACCTGCATATTTTTTAAGCCAGATTATAATTATAATCCTCACGGGTGCATATCTCCGAAAACCCTAATTTTAGGGCACATGTATATAATTTTTTGCTCAGAATTTGATGTATAATCAGAATCCAGCACAAAAAGTTGGGAGTTCTATTTAAAAAATACAAGTTTGGTTCAATACTCAATGCTGTGGAAATGTGCTATATTGCGTTATCCCTTACACTCCTGACATAATTTTTTTCAAATTTTTAAACGATTTTTGATATTTGCCTATACAGTATAGTGTAAAACACTGGAAAAATAGTGGAAAAATTTTGTAGGATTATACAAAGGATTTACAGGACCTACACAATTGTGTGTATCGGGAGTGAACCGACAAAAAATGTTGCTATAAACTAACACTTTTATTTGGTGTGAAACAAAAGAAAACAGTTCTTGTTCTTATTGAGACACAAGTAAACATTGCACTTCATGCATTTTATGCGAGAACGACTATCGCACTGTTCAGACCTACACTTAGCAGGATGTTTTAAGTCATCGTTGTAGGGCCAGTGTTCAAATCCATCGTATCGTTTATCTGGACAGGGAATTGCTGTTGTCTTCCTTTTTTTACTTGGTTCGGGCCCTTCTTCCTCACTAGTGTCGTCGTTTCCTTCGGTCCGTTTCTTCGTTCCCACCATCAAATATTCAGCAAGCGACAGACGAAATTGTAAGTAGTCCATAGGTTTCGGCTTTTTGACATTACCTGCGTCTTCTTTGTATTCCATCCAGCTGTTAACAATTGCTACATCGAACAAATGAAGTATAACTTTGAAAGTCCATTTTCTTGTCTTGAAAAACGTTCGATAATATTCTATCATTTGATCACAAATGTCGACGCCTCCCATTTTCTGATTGTAAGTGCGAACTACGTTTGGGCATTTTACTTCAACACGTTCTTTTTCATGTTTATCCCAGCGCTGTACTGTACCTTCTGGATTTACTCCGTAAGCTGTAAATAGCAGTAGTACTGATTTATTGTCCATCCATTTTGTAACGCAAAGTTTTTGATCGGTTCTCACCAATTCCTCGCAATCACCACGATTCATTTCTTTGTCTGGTTTAACTTTGCAACCCTTGAGTCGATTGGACATGATCGTGCCAGTGCCATCAATGTTGAGAGTCAATAGTTTCTCCATCAAAGGTACTGTGGTAAAATATCTATCGAAAAACACCGAACTCCCTCGTGGCAATGTTTCTACCAACCTCAGTACCACCGAGGGTCCTAATCCATGGTACCTGTCAGGTAAAGGGGTGGATGATCCTTGATAGATTTCAAAATCATGTATGAGTCCTGTGTGACTAGTAACAACAAAAKTTTTCAAGCCAACTGGTCTGGGTTTGTTTCTAACAAATTGGCGCACTGGACATCTTCCAAGGAAAGGTATCATCTGTTCATCTACAGAATAGCACTGTACATGCTTAGGAATAGAACGACATTTGTTCCTTAGGAGTTCAATCATGGGCTGAACTTTCCACAGTTTGTTTTCCTTTTCCTCACCAGTGGCGGCCAAGTTGTCCACAACATGAAAGTTTACACGCAACAAATACAATCTGTCTCGGGGCATGACATCGGCAACAAGAGGGAATTTAAATTTGGCATTCCAGTACATGTGAATTCTAGGAAATTTGATGCAGCCCATGACAGCATGAAGTCCAAAGAATTTTTTGATCTCTTGTGCTGTTGTATTCAGCGATTTCCCTTTCTGTTGAAAATAATATCTCTCTGTCATTTCCGCCCCCAGTTGGAAAAAATCAGTATTGAGGTACGCTTGAAAATACTCCCATGGAGATTTTACTTCATTTCTTGGCGCAGTACACGGTACTGGCACGCCTTTACTAGAAAATGTGTGTTTTTTCCAAGCAAGAGGCATCAATCTGGCAAGAGGGATTTAATCTCCACTTGAAAAGCTGTCATCTTCATTCTCTGCATTTATTTCATCGTTATCATTTTCCAAATCAGAAGCCTCAAATTCAGAGAGAGCCGGAATTCCACCACCGATGAAAGCCTCTTCTTCGTCGTCCTCCTCGTCCACTTCAAAATCAGACCCACCCAGAAAATCTCAAAGTTCATCGGGATTATTTTCTAAATACGTCAAATCGATTTTTCCTTGCCTAAAGATTTTTCCATCTGAAAGGATAGAAAAATATGCAACTAAAACGTACGCGTTCGCTCCCGCTGTGCACAATTACGACGGTAACAATTTAACCTCGTTTTTAATAACGTCATTAAACTAGTCTTTAATTTCTAATCATTGGACAGTGAAGCCTGAACTTTTAGCAATCAGTATAAAGCGTTTCTTGCCTCAAAAAATATCTATTAACAAGAAATATGCCGTACTTACTTTTGGATGCCATCAGGAAAAACAAAGACCCGCAGAAAACACGCTGCAACTTGAAATCTGAACAGAAATTTGCGCAACCTGTTGCGCCGGGCGGTCTCCTACATTGTTCACAATTGTACTAGCGCGGAGTAAAGGCTGTTTATACCTATTTTCGACCCTATGTAACATTTATTTAAAGGCGTCACAATTGTAACCTTACGGAGCGTAACGCTCGTGAAGTCGGATAAGCATGACGTAGCGAGTTGAAATGTTTTGGTAATATTTGCAACGCTCTCATCTGGCTCGTGACATGTAAGGAAATGCTGGGTAACGTTGTCGCGTAAATTTGCCATGATTCCTGAACAAAACAATGATTGCATCTCGTTAATAACAAATTGAACGAAATTTCTAGGAACAAGCGAGTTATTGTACATTTCCGCGACAAAGCCGTTCATGTTCCGTTGAAATTCGTCGTGGTCAAAAAGTGCTGAGGATGAACGTGTGGCTTCTCCCGGTGAGTTACCATTATTGTCTACGGTAATAGAACTGTCCGGTACTTGCAGTAGGCAATTGTCAGAAGACAATGTTATACCTATATTATCTCTTGGTAATACACTTGCAGAAGAGGAGGAATTACCAATTACATTTTCACCAAGTTCACTACTGAAATGATGCTGGATGTATTTACGGAAGGACTTGTAGGTGGAAAAATGTCTGAAGCACCCATTCTGTGCACAGCGGTATTCCTTGACAGAATTATGCTGTAGTTGGAAATGATAAAGGAAACTTTTCGAGGTCATGAAAACCTTACGACAATGAAAACAATCCATTGTGAACCTATTACACACACAAAACAGTTTATATTTCTACTTCCAGATGTCTATACATAGGGGTTTTTGTAACAAATGCTGCAGTGTTGTAATAGGTTTACTCGTATATGCGTGCTTCAAACAGTATTTTCCGTCAGTCTGTTTATCTCAGATATTAATGTATGCACTGAGACATATGACTTATCGTAAGGAGTATTTATATCGTATACATATTTTTGAAGGAAAGTCCAGGTTGTTTCGGCTTCCAAKGGATATTTGGCATTCAACGCGTGGATTATCTTGAAACAAGTATCTATCGCTTTAACAGGAGTTTCTACGCTGTACATTGTCATATTGACCACCACGAAGCATGAGTGAATGTTGCGGATGGATGGTCCTACAATCACTGGTAGGGGTTGCTCCGTTAAACCGTAGCTGCTATATTTCTGTCTACGCCTTTCCAGTTCCGGTTCCAGATTTGCTATTTCCTGCAAAATACGGAAAKAAAGGTGAATAATTGAGCGATAAATTTCAGAGCAAATTTTAATACCTCGAGGTGTAAGACGAAACCGTTTTGTTGTTCAACTTTTATCGGTTTAAAGGTTCGTTTTAAAATGTCACCTTCGTCATCGCTTTTGCGTTTCCTTTTAATGTTAATGGCACCACGAGGAAGTAACAGTGGTAAAAGAATAAAAGCTACATCTGTAACATGAAAATGTAATGAATACATTTATAATCAATTCTGTCTTCATGTGCAATTACCCTCAATACTGTTATTTTCAGAGGCGTCAGATGTGTACTTGTTTAGGGTTTCTCGTAAAAAGCGGTCTTGCTTAGAAGCACAAATTTGTAAAATTGTGGGATAAAGCAAAGGCCACTTTGTAAAGAGCGCGTCTTCTTTGCCTGGGTGTATGGTAGCGAAGTCTTCAGCGAATAGCTGATAGCCCAGGGGAGTTTTTAATCCTGGATACGTCTGCAGATACGTGTCAATAGTTATAGTGTCCAGTGTTCCCATCCGATACTTAGTTGTCCGCCTCCATTTTTCTATCACTTCCGGTAAAGGGGACCCATTATTTCTCAACCATTGCACGTCGTTTATTTCGTCACTGATGAGTGTCAAGACGTCTGCTTCTATGTGAAATAAGTTTTACGTAAGTGAACATAATACAAGTGTATTACAATACTTACGATGGTTGCTATCCGATTTCCCACGTGCTCTTCGGGAAGGTATTAATCCCACTTTTTTAAGACTTTCCTTATGTACTGTGATACACAGCGTACAATTTACCTCGCGCAGCTTGAGGTGATCCATCTGGGTTTTGCTGATACGGTGAATAATATGACGAAGGCTCTTCACCAGGAAATGTTTCAGCAATGTAATGCGACAGTTGTATAAATCTGTTCGTTGTTATTCTATAAGAGATAAACCTTGGGGTAGTGGAAATGGTAGGGTAATAATCGCGTTTATATGTATATATACGTACTGCTTATTAGGATCATCCTTGACCTCGGCTCGTATTAGAAAATTAGCCAATTTATCCCTTAGGAACTCCTTGTTAGGATGATAGCTGGCCAAAACTGCTTTCCCTTCAGTAGTACTGTTTAACAGACAACTAACGTACTGAAATGAACAGCAATTCTTTTCTGCACACATATTAAATGGAGATATATTTACATTGCTGATGGGCTGCACAGAACATTCGAGTAAAGCAATTGCCCGCTGCACGGTCTCAGTAGACGAAGTTGCTGTCGCCATCTCCTCGTGCTCTCTGAGGACAGGTAGTTCCAACGCCTATATGTTGAATATGTATGAAAGAAATTTGTGTTTTGTATACATGCGCGGGTACCATTAATTTTGTAAAGTTACCCTCTCAAGAACGTATTGCGCATGTTGCCTTGCAAACTTTTTTCGTAAACCCAACTTTGGAATTACTTCCTTCATATCCTCTTCAGACAGAGCACAAAACGTGTCGTAGTCAATCTCATTATCTGCAAAATACAAATTCTCCTATTTTGCCTTGTCATTCAATTTTTGCAGATTAGGTACGGGATTGCATACACAGTGCGTGGGAAATGTACCTAATGAAATCATTGGAGGTTCCAAATACGAATATTTTCTCGCCCTGATATGAATGAGTAAGAAATTTCTTCACTTCTTTGTCAATAGAACTGACTCTATCTGCAGTAATATAACAAAGTAACCCATTTTAGGTCATGTTATTTCGGACAACCATAATATGGATATACACGAAGAGAAATGGACTACACATCGTATGCTAAAAACAATTGTAGCACGAAAATTATATGACCTAGGTATGTACATTTGATGGAAAGTATTGAGTAAATTGCGAATTCCTCGGTTTAGACACCAAAACAACAGGACTATATTGACAATAGTTGTGCCAGCAGTTGCGTTTATACGATTACGATAATACCATAGCTTAGAAGTCATTACCTACATGAGCCCCGTGCACACTGAAAGAAAAGTATTATGAAAACACTTTTGCTAACATGGACGTTGTAGAGACTACCGTAATACAGCACTTACTATTAGTCAGGAGTTAGGAGGCCCAAAATCGTTCAAGGGGTGTGCACTCAATCCTATACTTTTAAAAAAATATGCACATTATGGCAAATTGTCTCGCCATCCGAATCCGGAGTGCGCAAGTAAATTTGCGATTGCAAAAAACCCGAAAAAAATTTTTTTCGGAAAAAAATGCGATTCTAAAAAAATTACGGATTTGTTGTTTACACTGCCGTATTAGGCGTATTTCTTGACGCATTTAAAAAATTTTTGCACCAAACGAAAGCTTGAATCTTCTAGAACGCAATGCCGGTTAGTAAACCCCAAAAAGTTTATTAATAATTGTTGTACGAATTTTTTAATGGGTCAAGGTAAGAAATGTGACGTAAAATTTTTGGACGCGAGGTATTTTTGGGACCGTCAGAGTTAGGTGCGAACGAAATGTTCAGAAGAAAATTTTGGTGCAAAAATGATTTCGATAGCGTGAACGTATGAAAAGTTATTAATTTTTATTTAAAAGTGCCGGTGCGCGCCTAGTCACAATTCCGTCTACTCATCACACCAGCTGCAGTCGCCACTGTCTACTGCTAATCCAAGCGCTGTTGCATAAGTCCATCTCTTTCCAACTAACAGAACGCGCTCATGCCCTTATAATGGCAACGTTTTTGAGGGAAAATAAAAATACTCCCTCAACCTCAAGAAAGATAAAGTTTAATAGAAACGTAATATACCAATACAAATGTTTTGATTGTTGAACATTTACATGAACATGTCTGAAGAACGAGGATATTAGAATCATATTCTATGCTAGCGGCGGAGGCTTTGACGTGGACTTATTTTCGAATCCAACTCATTGTTACGCCTTTCATTTCCACAATAACAGTTTTTGTAATTTTTCAAAAGGATAAAATGACCCACTCTTGGATTTTCTTACTTCAACTTTTACATACTTATTTAAATATTTGGACATACAGGTCTTGCGATATTTGTAATCTTTTGCTATCATATCGCAACAGGAATCTCCGAGGCCTTCTATTTTTTCTAAAATTTTGATGTCATTTAACGCTTTTGCTTTTTGCCATATTTGTTTCTGATGCTCAGTGGTAGCAATTAAAAATAATTTATAAYCACCTTTACTGTCCCGACATTGAATCTGTGCTAAAAACAAAATTTGGAAAGGAAATTGTGATTCKGACAAACGAAGCTGGCACATCGTCTGTAGTGTTTTGTGTCCAAACAATTCTTCAGAAAATGAGTAAACATGTTATGGATGATAACTCAAATAGTACTGATACAGATCCAAGTACTACAGACTCTGAGAGCCAGAAAGAGATTTTAAATTTGACCACGAAATCTCCTCATAAAACACACTCCAACATATACCACACCGCGACTGTCACTCGAAATGATATAATGAAAGTAAATGCAAATTAAAAAAAATGTCTTGGAAACTGCTTCTGTAAGAAAGCAGGCGTTGWTTGTGTTGTAGGCTGTTACTGCGAAAGACAGTGTATAAATTGCTGATCCTATAGGTATTGCAATGTTACGTAAGAATAAATGTTCATGTTTATGCAATACACAACAATCAAAACATTTGTATTGGTATATTACGTTTCTATTAAACTTTATCTTTCTTGAGGTTGAGGGAGTATTTTTATTTTCCCTCAAAAACGTTGCCATTATAAGGGCATAAGCGCGTTCTGTTAGTTGGAAAGAGATGGACTTACGCAACAGCGCTTGGATTAGCAGTACACAGTGGCGACTGCAGCTGGTGTGGTGAGTAGCGGAATTGTGACTAGGCGCGCACCGGCACTTTTTAAATAAAATTAATAACTTTTCATACGTTCACGCTATCGAAATGATTTTTGCACCAAAATTTTCTTCAATCTTTCCTAAACATTTCGTTCGCTAAATGTCCGCACCTAACTGACGGTTCCAAAAATACCTCGCGTTTCTTACTTTGACCCATTAAAAAATTCGTACAACAATTATTAATAAACTTTTGGGGGTTTACTAACCGGCGTTGCGTTCTAGAAGATTCAAGCTTTCGTTTGGTGCAAAAATTTTTAAAATACGTCAAGAAATACACCTAATACGGCAGTGTAAACAGAAAATCCGTAATTTTTTTGGAATCGCAATTTTTCAGAAAAAAATTTTTTTCGTCTTTTTTGCAATCGCGAATTCACTTGCGCACTCGGGATTCGGATCGGCGAGACAATTTGCCATATTGTGCATATTTTTTTAAAAGTATAGGATTGAGTGCACACCCCCCCTTTTAAAATGCATCTTTTTGGACCGTAGCTTCCTGACTATATTAATTTTTGAAAATAGAAATGTTTATTGGGCAAGAGCATCGCATGTGGGAATTTGACCAACACACGTAGCTATATATATATATATATATATATATATATATATATATATTATGAAAGATAATTAATTATCGCCTGAATTCATTATAAATGAGTATATGTGATATTGTCTTGGGATTTGCAGGCATAAGATGAAATGAAAAAGTACTGGCCTTGACCGAGATTTGAACTAGTGTTCAAAAGACCCGAGTTCAAATCTCGGTCAAGGCCAGTACTTTTTTCATTTCATCTTACGCCTGCAAATCCCAAGACAATATCACATATACTCATTTATATATATATATATATATATATATATATATATATATATATATATATATATATATATATATATATATATATATATATATATATTTGAATGCCCTTGCCACGTGTAGGTAGATATATATGCTAACTTTTAAAAGTGTTCAGTGCCCGTTTCCTCAGTTTAGTCATGACTGTGCATTTGTGTAGCAACATGTTCGCCTACAGTGTAGTGTTCCTTATGTTCGTGTTGCGTTATGGAAGTGCTATAGATCAGCTTCCATGTACCGAAAATGTGGATGCCGCAGGAATGGCACGCGCGCGCGCCATCCTCGAAAACCATGTTCCTGAAAACTTCCAACTGTACCGCATCAGCCCTGTATATGTTCAAGGAGTGAACCCTCATAGATGGCGAGCTTATTATCACAACACAAACAACATTTACACAACCACATGCGGTACAATACTTCGTGCAAGACACGCGTTTCAGGATTTCTGTCCTCCGGGGTGTACAATCGGATCAGTTAAAATAAGACCCGTACCTGGTAATCCTCACTATTGTGTAGAATTTATTAGAAGATGTAGGTGTCATCGCCCACATGAGCGTAAACGGCGCTCCGGTAGTGAGGAGTGTACAGTTTGCAAGGGCTGGATCATTCATCCTAATAAGGTCGCCGTTGATTCCGACTTCTTACCTTGTCCGGATTTTGTCAATGAGACCGTAATCTCCCAAGCCCAACGAATTATTCAAAATCATACCCCGCCCGGCTACAATCTGGATACAATAACTCCCATATATACACAAGGTCACAACTTTTGGAGATGGGAATGCACATTTTCTCCTTACGGTAACCGAACAGAATGTGCAGTGTTACGTGATGTATACACGCTGTTCCGGAATTACTGCCCCGAGGATAGCGACGTTCATAAGAGGATTTCAGTGCAGTTAACACCGAATAAGGAACGATTGGTATTAAATTACATGGTCAACTGCGAATGCGGGAATCTTGGAACAATTAAAGCGGAAAAGTATCCGATTCTTTCCGCTCTGAATAATTTATTTCGTCTAAGTAAGACCGTCTGTTCTAACACAAACGAATTTGGTTACGCAAAACAAAAAACCTTATGCGGAAACAACTGATTATGATTATGTAATTGATGGATATGGATCACAACGCTTGCTCGCTCCTACAGCTTGGCACGGACATGATAGCAATTTGGCAAAAATGTCTGTTCCTTCCACACCGACACCGAACGCTGAACTGCTTTCTGCGCGATTAAATGCCCTTGTACGTCCGTCGTTGGCAGGCGGATAGTCGAAGCAGCAATCCGATAACCTCGAGTATAACGCATCGCATTAGTTGTTGATCCAGCATCTGTCGCTTTGGAACTCATTTTATGTAAGTATTTTACCATTTATCTATTTAGGTAGATCACGTAGTACCACAGAATGCATGTAAATATATACCAGAAAACTGTCACCCTGCCGAAATATCAGAATCCGCAAGTCGCGGCTCGGTCTAGCGAAACTTGTGCCTTGTGCAGTGTTGACACGTTGTAATAATTTACGCCGATTCGGTGTCTTTGTGTTTAATACTTATATCTGTTTTCAGACTTGGAAAAAATGAAACGTCTTCCATGTACAAGTCATATACAAGCGAAAGACATGGACGCTGCGCTGTCTATTTGAGGACTGCAAGCCGCCTGCATATAACCTGAAGTCCTTTCAACCCTTACTTACAACGCACTTGTACACACACCGTTGGCTTTGCACTTACACTAAGCAAAATAGTGTGTACAGAAAGTCTTATTACGCCCTAAACGATATAAAAAACGATTTTGAAATGTTTTGCCCCGGCGGTTGTACTGTAACTTGCGTATCCATTTGCACGACACCGGGCGATGAAGCCGTTCTTGTGGAATTCACTCTCAATTGTTTATGTAGAAACACTGTAAAAGATTCTACCGAAACACTTTCAGGTTATGGTTCAGATTGCCTGTGCCCTTCAAATAGTAATTAATTTATTGAGTCAGAAGGTTCGGAAAAAAACTGTCAAACTCATATTCAAAGGGTTTTCTTTGGAGGTAATTTGGTCTTAACAGTTTTTTTCCTAACTTTGTAACTTAACGCGTTCTAAATGTTTAGACGCGCAGTGTGTCGATAACTTTGCTTATGTTGTAATAGCTGTAATTGTGTATATCTTTCATTTGTGTTTATTACATTTAGACGCGCTGCTTTTAACTATACAATAAAATAAAATTCATTTACTTAACAATTGTCTGCGCGCGAATTAATCCTGTGTTTTACACCAGATATGGTAAAGTTGTATATATGTATGGGGTATTCCAAATTCGTGGCTCAATATGGGGATCTCGCTTATTTGAAGAGATAGAAGTCAAATTTGGCACTCTTCAAATAAGCGAGATCCCCATGTTGAGCTACGAATTTGTATATGTATTTCTATGTAAATTGGATATTTTAACAAGAATTAAATAGGTACTAAAATTCCTAACAAATTGCCAACACCCAATAAATGCTCAGTGACTACATAATTCCTTGTTTTAAGCCTAACCTAACCTAATAATTCCTACAACGCCTATTTACACCCGTCGATTTAGTTTTTAATTTCCGCTTCACACATATGGTAGATGACGCCACAGGCTTTCCGGAAAATGACGGCATCATCATTTTTTTAAATGGCAACCCTATGTTTTCAACTAAGTAGGATTTCAAAATTGTAATAAAATACAGGGCGTTCCATGTCAAATAACGAAGTTAGTGTCAATTTCCGGTATAATCGGAAAATCCGCCATCTTTGAAAACAATTTTTAAATGTTAAGACTAGTATTCGGTTTAACTCTTATTTGAATTTTTTTTTCTAACTTCAACAGTAAAGCCACAATTTTCCATCCAATGTGAACCCTGTATACGAGAAAATATGACACATTTCTCTCCGGCGTACATGTAATGGGTATTTAGATACTACAAATTGCTGCTTCGAGACCATGACCCATTCGATGACCACTGCCATTGATTCTATTTAGAATGTTGGTTCCTGTACATCCATTCACCAATATAAGAAGACGCATTCTGAATACTGTTGCAGGATCTCAAAATTTGCCTTCAAGTTACGCCACGCTCTCTCGATATTTTGTGTATGATATCGTATTGGCTCCCGGCCTTCAGGATACGGTCCTACATACTTCTTATCTAAACATTCGGGCGAAAACCGCCCTGCTGGGACCCATATGGGGTCTTCGCCGGCCGGAGGGTGCACAAATTGCGGTTGTGGGTAACCACACCATGCCCACTGAAGATTCGCCTGCATCCCCTGTATGCCCTCCAGTCATCCGACATAATAAACGCGTGCCCATGAATGCGTCGCTGCATGACTTCAAGAAGGGTATCCCTTGTCCTATCTGCCACGATCTCTCCAAATACCATTTTGGAGGTACGACTTATACCTCCAAACACCCATACACCTTTCCACATGGTACGCCGGCCTACATTGTATTTGCTTTTGAAAAGATTGCGTTTCATCAACTTCTACAACGTCGTCGTCCCAGCCAACTCCAGGAATTTCATGCAGTGCAACCTTTTCAGCTACATCCCTGAAATAAGAATACCAAGCCACCGCCGTTTCAGCACCTACTTTTGTCAATTCCATAGCATCTGCAATGGTGCGTCCCCTAAACCATAGAATTGCTAGCTTCAAAAAAACATGTGCCCCTATCTCCCGTGCAACCTCACGCGTTCCAAAAATGTACCGCTCGTAGGACTAAATGCATGTCTGTTACGACAACGAAATCTGAAGCCCAGTTTCCTGCTTCCATCTGTCTCCGCACGCAACGGCAGCCCGCAACTTGGACAATCCATGACAGCCTGTCTGCTAGGAATTACACCTACATATTCAAAGAGCCGTAATGCCTTTTGGTCAGCCAAATCCCTACCTGCAGCATTCCTGCAAGTACCTAAATAAGGTCCTACCTCAAATTCGTGGACGTCGCCCGCCAAAAAGTCCTCAGGCTCTTCAATCATCATTTTCGGTTCGGTCAACAGTACACCACACAAGTCTTCGCAAGAAGGGAAAGACGGATTCCAATGCTTTCGCTTATATACAAAATTATCCATCAGTGTTGCCTCTTTGTTATGGATATGTTAGATGTAATTAAGGAAAATGATGTGGGGAATACAGATACACAAAAAACGTGACTGGACAACTAAATAATTTGTATTTAAATATATACTGAAATAATACCTATATGGCAAGCATGTTATAATTTGAAGAGAAGTCATATATTAAACAAATGCCTGCATTATGTATAAAGTAATTTAACAATAATAAAATGCCATGACAACATCGCAAAGAACTCACGGTACCATCGCCATCTAGTGGCAAACTTGCGTTCTGACATCAGCGGAATGTTATTGACGCGCGAAATATTTGAAAAACGTCGTCGTGGAGCTTGTTCTTAAAAATGTTCAAGAACCTGGAAATTCCTCACATAACTAAGGACCGCTTGCAATTGATGTCGCCGTATCCTGATTCAAAGTGTGTTTTATATATACCTACCGAAACCAAACAAATCTAGTAATTACAGAGAATTTTTTTTAGTGCTGGAGCGCCACTATCGGGCGACCATCAACAAATCTGAACTCGTTCGCTCAAACAGGGTGCTTTCCAGTTGGATGTTAAGTATAATATCCTCTGATGTTTTAAATATACTACTATATATTATATTATATATTACTGATTTTTGATTAAAATTAATTAATGTAAAGTTCGCTTGCATTTCCACCTTGCACGTGATCTACAAAACTACATTTAAAAAATGCAATTCTTTATAGAGATTTTATCTCTCTACGTTGGCAAACCTGCGTTCTGACATGCGCGTAATGGGTTTGTCGCCGCGGAACATTTGAAAAATTGGAAACTAACGATTGTTATTGAACTATTCGATTTGTGTATTTAAATATATTTAAATATGCTGATGATGGGTTTTGTAAACGGTAGTTAGGCAGTACCACCAGTCAAAACAATATGGCGTCGGCCACCTGTCCTTGAGGTAAAAAACCTATTGTTCACATTTGATCACATGGAATTCTTTGGTACATAATGTACATGGTCTAATTCAGATAATCGGGCGGCGCCCTTGAAAAATTTAAGGGTTTTCTACAGCTCGCTAACCTAAGTTTAAAATACAAACAGACTTAGTCACTAGCATTAACGAAATAAAACACACAAAAAAATACACCACAAAAAATATTATTATTACATTTATTTTCGATCTATACTTGCAGTAGAAAGCTAGTCTAGTTCATCTATCGAAGCATTACATATTATTCTCTATTTCTATATAGCTGCCACCGGCGCTGGTTGGCTTACCTCTATATCTTTTTTCAAGATTACGTGTGACGTCACTTGAAATAACCTTATGTAAACATATAAATGCAAAATTAAAAAAAAGTTTCTTAATTTTTGAGTTTAATATGACATTCGGTTTAATGACACGCCCCTCAGGGATGTCCCTCCTTCAGTTAGAAAATTGACCAAGGAATGACCGTTACTCAGGGGTATGCCACGGTAATTGTCCTATTCTGTATTTCCATTGGTTAAGTATTTGGAATATTGCTCTGCTGGGTTTTCTACCATTGCAAACCTGAATTTTTAAATACCGTTTCGTCATTTCTCCCATAAGGCTAAAGCTGGCGTATTACAGCACTTGCCCCGATAGACGAAATCCACCCAATACGGTGATTTAAGACATCGAGTTTAATATCTTCTGTTGAAGTTAAAATTCCCAAACTCGGGGGAAATGTTCTAGTGCATGTGTAGAGTTGATGCGAATTTTTGGACAACTTTTCGTGGACTTTAATTTCCACCCCTTCAGGGAGGGTGACTTTTTTAAGGGTCTTTTTTTGTTCGTTTTACCTTAATTAAATCCCTGCCGACGGGAAAGTAAACCGTGTGAAGTTTAAAGGAGATATCTCGTTTGGCTGGCGTATTACAGCACTTGCCCCAATAGACGAAATCCACCCAATACGAGGATTTAAGACATCGAGTTTAATATCTTCTGTTGAAGTTAAATTCCCAAACTCGGGGAAATGTTCTAGTGCATGTGTAGAGTTGATGCGAAATTTTG
>QCXZ01000086.1:18937587-19021976 GCA_025024175.1 Rhyzopertha dominica | reverse complement strand
AATCTACAAAAGGCCAATTGGAAAAAAGTCGTTCCAATTGAGCTGATGAAGCTGGGAACTGTAGGAGTTTAAGTGCAAGTTTTGATAGGTTTGCATGATTAATTTTGGACATACTCCAGTATGCAACAGGATCTCCAATATTTTTTTTATTCAGAATTTGAAATTGCTCAATATTTTCCTTAAAATGATGCAAACTGGTGATACCTTCTGCATCTAAACTGTTGAGCAAGAATTCATGAATATTTTTTGCTATGGTTTAATTTATAGATAGGATGCAGATAGAAGGCCGCAAGATTGTATACATTTAATGTCATTTCCATTCCATGTTGAAGTTCTTCATTTGAATATGCAAACTTCTCAGGAAGTTTTAAGATTCAACCACAAATATGTAGCCTCAACACCAGAACCATCTGCGATTTGTGACCTGTTAATAAGCTGCTAAACTGGATCAAAAAGCAGTATGTACTTTTTGACCTGATCCGCAAAATCATCGTCAGATACACAAGCCTTGACCTCCGCTTTAATTTTCTTAAAAACTCCTTCGTTAATGATTAGGTTTTTCATTATTTGTAAATTTTTTATCAGACAAATGTATGAATTCCTATATGAACACCATATAATGTTGTTAGTTGCTGTTCTTGGAGGTTCCGATGATTTGTAAATAAAACAACTTCTTGTCTCCCAAGGTTGTATATTAGCCTCACGATGGATAATACTTTTCGTTTTACATGCTACTACCACTCCACTGGTTATATTTCACATGTATTGAAGTGGACATAGCTCTTGCTATAGTCAGCGATACTTACAGGTTAACAACCTACCACAAGTCGGAAAATGTAGGTCAATTGGAATGCCTTGCATTTCCTGGATAATTACACATGAACATGTCGTTAACTTGTAAGAATCAGCATTAATTCTCTATTACAACCATCTTCTATCAAACGGCAGTTTTATACGGGAGCCATTCTTATTCACCATTATATCCTTTGCTAAAAGATTGGCTGTGTGTGCACTACAACTCGAATGCCATATTTCAACAGTTCTGCCCATTTTGAGCATCGCCGATGCGTTATCTGTAGAGATGTGTAACTCAGGAGTGAGCTGCATCGAAGAACCGACTCTTTCAAAAGAGCTGTTGTGGCAGCTCACTTATTTCAGTAGATGCAGCTCTCCGGCTCAGCGCCGAACTGAACTGAATTGCCGAGTTGGCTGACAGCGTGACAACTGAACGCAGCTATCGTTCATTGATACGACTCCGGCGAGCTGTTCTATCCGTTCTTTTTCCCAACATGTTAAATAGGTACACTGGTACATAGTTACAAAATCTATGTAAACGACATGAGCCAGGTAATTAATAACTGAAACTCGACGTTTTAACGAACGTAAATATATGGGTTTGAAACAAAGGTAGTATRTAACAAAAAATAAAACATCATTATTCAAACAACTACAAAAACACAACTCTACAATTCACAAAAATATATCAAATTAAAAATATTATTTCTTCCACTTTGTTGCTGGACAGACGAGGGTTATCAAGTTTACTTCCGGTTTGAATTTTAAATTTGATAATTTGGCTTGTCCAACAAAAACAAATATGTAAATCCAGACTTTAAGTACGTCTCGGATACGAGAGATCTAGATCAAATAGAGACTGATAGAGAGCCGTGACGATATTGATATGACCGCGAACCGTAGGGATCTTGAAGCTCTTTTGAGCCGACTCACTGAGTCAGCTCAGTTCAAAGAAGCAGATGCAGTGAACTAACTCACCGAAAAGAATCGAAATGCCCACATTTAGTTATCCGATACGGCGGTATAAACAGTGGTGTTGTATAATTCCTTAGCTAATATAATGGACTCCTTTACAATCTCGGCAAGTTTTTCTCCACATCCTGAATTGCCGGTTAAGTCCCAAGCATTAAGATACGCTTGAGAACCCCCAGCATTATGTAACATAGACACTACAGTCTTTGAATTGCTAGATGAATTTTTCCATCCATCTATCAATAATGCTGAACACTCATTTAGAGCTTTCGCGTTGCTTTCGATACAATTTCCATTGGCGTAGATGACAACAGTTTTATACTGGGTAAAGTATTACAATAGGCTGGACGTAGCTTGGCAACAAAAACTTTAAAATAATCCGATTCTACTACACTTAGTGGTAGAAATTTGCTAAGGCACAGTTTATGTCTTCAAGTTCTTGCGGACTTGTTTGATATATAAAAGGCGATAGACTGTTTTTATTTGGCGATTTGGTTGCTGCCTTATTGTTGCAATGTTCTGAAATTCCAGAACCTGTATCTATTTCCATTGACAATTCTTGATCATTTATTGTAACAATAATTTTTAATGGACTTACTTTTTCTCTATTTATTGCATTACAAAATTCAGTATTTGAAACAGAAGCATTAACTGTGTACAGCGCATCGGATTCAGAGTCCGAATCAATTAATTTAATATGATCAGCTGTCMTCCCTTGACCGTTTTTCTTCTTGCTTCTGCACACCGTACTCACGTAACCAGTTCGACCACAGATATGACACTTGCCGTCCCTGAAGAAACAATTGGAGTTGTAATGATTTTTCTTCCCGCAATAATTGCATTTACTCCCCTTTGCACGTTTCTTCTTGAATTTATAGGAAGACTTGCCCTTGTCCTGGATTTGGTGAATAGCTGAAGTCGATGCCTCGATTAACCCTGAATTTATCTCGGCGGCTTCCATACTTAACGCCAGGTTCATCGCGTTGCTGTATGGTAACTTCGTTTTTACAAATAGATGTCTGATTGTGTCATTGGTTAACCCAAAAATTAACTGATCTCTGAGATTATCTTCTAAATTTGTTACAAAGTTGCAAAATTCTGCTAGATTTTTAAGAGTTGCGACATACTGACCAATAGGTTCCCCTCTTTGCAGAGTTTGTTGTCGAAATTTGTACCTGTCCGCAATTTCTGAAGGTTTCGGTTCCAAATGCTCCTTCTTCTTCCGGCTTCGTAGGGCTGCAGAAATTTACCATCAGTTCAAATGCTTCATCCTCGACGACTGTTAACAATGTTGGAACCTTCGTTTCTTCCTTAATACCATTTGTAACGAAGTACTGCTCTAATCTTGCTATGTACGTGAACCAATTTTTTCTCAGAATTTAAACTCTTACCAATTGACATATTTACTGATTATACTTATGTGGATCACTTGCCAAATTCCAATACAAGTCGCCAATATGTAACAAGATATACAAGAAAAACTAATAGATAGGCGCTTCCCAACAAAAACTAAACAGCAATAATTCTTAGAAACATAAACAGACTTAGATTTGCTAGAAGGCATGCTTTCTAACTACTACCCCAATCATAAAGCAGTAAATGAGAATTTTGATAATGATACGATCTACGAGATGGTTATCGAAGCACGAGAACAGCTTGATGTTGATATTAATAGTAAACATTGATACAAACGTTACAACAGTTTCTGAATCAGTATTGACGGTTATCATTAACATAGATGAAACACAGAAACAACGTTTGCAAAATATCATTTCTGAAGATCTTTCTAATAAAGAGAAATATGTAAAATGCTTAAGTGTATTTTACTTTTTGGTGCATAAGTAAAATTGAAAAATAGCTTACGATAGGTACTAGAAGTAATAGTTATAACATTGTTAGTAACTTTCACAATTTTTTTTGGTTCATTAATACTGTCAAATAGAGAATATTTTCCAAATTTATTTCTATCCAACTTAACCATAATTCTAAATTCATTTCATTGTTAACGTCAGTGTCAGCAATTTTGTGTTTGATGCACTTTCCTTGAAGGCGGCTTATGTGCTAGTTCAGCAGTTAACGCGTCGTACGATCTATGACGTATGCGCTTATGCTAGTATAAATAGTGAAAATAATCAATCATAAAGCAGTCTAATATATAGACTCGAAGTCCTCCAGGCTGGGGCTGACTCTTAAGCAACAATGTAAGTTCCAACAATCTTTGCTCAAACACTTTTGTCTTTATTACTTACTTTATGTACATGCGTTTGTTTACAGATTTATTTTTATGTAGTRAATAAATTATTATGTTAAAACGACCTATGTCGTATCACTCCTGCCCTTGTCCCAAGTTCTGTTTCCGGTACTAATCTTCGACAACGCAAACGGCTATCATCCTAAACCCCCAGGGTGCGACACATAAAATGTACTACAGTTGGGGAATATTCACATATCTCTCACACCGTTCCTTTTCCCAGAACAAATTGTCAAAAGCGAACAGAGGCCGTGTTCAGAGCAAAAATATATGGAACTCATCACAAACAGGATACTCCTTAGCCTTGGTGGCAATCGACAAGATAGAAGTCTTTCGCGTTGGTGACTCTTTACATCTAATTGACCTTGGCTTAATGAGATGGAGAGATGGTAATTTCGGACATCACAAAGCAAAATGGTGCGCAAAGGACATAGATACGCTTTCTAGGTTCCTAGAAAATGTTAGTGGAATTTCGTAGGTCCGTACGTGGCCTAGATGTATTATGTCACTGGAAAGGTACAGAATATTGTACATTTTTATATTATTTAGGAGTAGTTATTCTCAAAGATATGTTACCTGTAGACGTATACCAACATTTTTTAACCATATGTTCATGTAAGCTTTACAGTAACTTTCTTGATTTGGCCGAAGCCCTACATAATTCTTACACAGAACATTTTGGTGACATTTATGGATGTCCATAATTTGAGTCATTTAATCAATAAGGTGAGTGACCCTTTGTCAATTATTCATTCATACCCTTTTGGAAGCAGATTATACTAGATAAAAGTGTTAGTGTTAACCAAATTAAAAATATATTTCCAAGAGTAAAATGAGCAATGAGTGTTCAAATTAAAAATGTTATCTCTACATTCTAAAATTAATTTCTTCTCAAGGAAAACTTGCATCTTCCCTCTGCTTCAAACGTCAATTCCGATCCTCCATTATCTAAGCTTATGTCACTCATAGATCTCCAGGATACAGTGCCCATTTCCAATCTCTCCACCATCAAGAAGCTTTTGTCTTAGGGCTCCTAACAATTCTGTTAAGGTTGCAATGATTTGCGGTATTGTTTTTGCAGATGATATCGCCCCTGCTCTCTTGCTGATCTGTTCAAGGAAGTCATTCGGTAAAGTGTTGTTTTCTAACTCCACTGAAAACAGGAATTGAGCACAGCTGAAGATATGATGTTGCCAAAAGACTAGTTTGGTTTGCTGAGGCCAATTTTGAATACATGTTGAGAGTAAGAGGTTTGAACTTGACAGACTTTCCACATGTTGACATCTTCTGGAACTTGTCCTTGAATTCTTCTCTTGTGTTCCAGCTTCCTAGGCCTGTGATCTGCTCTAAAATAGACAAATCCTCTTTATATGTTCCAAATATGGTGTGGAACAATACTTGTTGGGCCTCATCTGCAGTGAAACTTCCTTCCATCTCCCATGTGATGTTCGTGGCCATTTTGTATGTGTAGAATCCACCATTTCCTGACACATTGAATTCTCTCAGCAATTTGTCTCCTCATATCCAATCTGTTGTTGCACCGCTTGCATCTAAGATCTTTCCTTCAGAATTCGCCGGAAGAGAGTATTGTTTGGCCAATATATTTACTGGGAAGAACATCCTATTTGCTTGTCTTGAAGTGGTTACGATTAGTATGTCTGCTAACAGACTTATTACACCTCCCTTTTATCACATCTAAGATTTGATCTATAATAGGGATGTGTGCCATTGCTCTTTTAGCAGCGTCTGTCCATTTCTTCCTATACTTTTCTTCTGTTCTTACGTGGCAAAGGAGAGCAGTAAGGGGCCCTAAGCTTTGTGCCATAGATCCTCTCTTTTCTGGTGGGTACGTGTTCCCTTCTAGCAATATGTGGTGAGAGCCATTTATGCCGTATTTTGACACAGGGAAAGAAGTACTCTTGTCACCGCTTTTTAGTATTGGCATGTTATTGTGTCCAATTCTTAATTCAGTGAGGCGAAGATTGTTTGCTGCAAAAAAATCAAGATAGGGAGCAGCGGTTCCATACCAGTTCTCTTCACACATAGGCACAAGTTGCTAAAAGGATGAGTGAAATTGTAAGGGTGAAAATTCTGACTGGAACGAGTATGTTCATAATAATAATAGTTTTCAACCTTAAAATGTAAGAATGCGAATGGGTTTTTCTGTAAAGTTGAATTTAAACATTTTGTTTTAACCGGGGATAAATATAACAAGTAGGTTTTGACTAACGATAATGCAGTTGTTGCTATGCAATATGCAACATTGGAAAATAGCGTTACACATATTTTTTACAATTCCATTGAAAGTTTAAGTGTTTTTTGACACACCAATAAATTATTCTTTCTTAAATATTTATGAGTGGTTACCTTAACAATAACAATTTTAAGTTCGTATTCAATATCCAGCATTAAATGCAAATTATGTAATGTATAGTTTAATAACAAAATATTTTTCCCTTTGCTTCATACTTTAGATTAGATTATGTGTAGCTTATTAATAATTGTATTTATGTATAATAAAAATATTTAATGAAATATCTTTATTTGATATTTTATTTGTTTAAAACTTACATTCTCATAAAATCAAAAATAACAAATCAAAATAAATATGTCGCATAACTAGATAACAGAAAAATAACATAAATATTACCTCCTTTAAAGTTGGTAAAAATTGGTGGTCCCCTTTCCATCGTTATCTAGGCGGATCTTTTCTCTCTCCTCAGGATGCAAGTATTAATTAAATTTGTTGAACACACAATAATTGAAAGTTAATGTCTTCGTCATCTGCATCAATTGCCTCCTCTCCGTGGAAGTCTTTATTCTCTTSTTGCACAAATCTCTCGACATTCGTTTYACCACCTTCATCTCCTTCAGTGCAGAAATTTTCATCATTTCCGCCTTGTAATTGATCACGCTTTCGTTTTTTTCCTGTTGTAATCTTGATTTTTCAGCCTTCTCTTGACTGCGGAATTTCTAGTGATGCCACTCAGATTCCTTCTTGCCGAGTTTCTAGTAATGTTTTTAAAAAACTCCTCACAATCTTTCAGAGCGCAGTCTTATCAGACAAATTAATCACTTTAAAAACAAACTTTTTCTTTGTTGTCACGAGCACTACCAGCCCGGGAACAAAATGTCACTAATTTTCTAGAAAAAAACTATCTACCAATATGTAACAATTATTCATGCCATCTTCTGTTCTTTTTCGACCACATATGTAACTCAATTTGTCTACATAATCATCTATACTTAATTTGTTTTGTACCTTTTTTTCTGATGCATCCAGTTTGCCTAGTGTATTATTTATTCAATAGCATTTTCAACTACACCTACTTTTTGCACCGATTTGCAACTTTTGTTACACGRATTTAGTGTTATACAATTTCCCATTGTGTTTAAAGTTGTTTCATTTTTTTGGCAAATTGTTGCATTATTAGCCTCATTTTCATGACTGGCTACAGTTTGAAGTTCCTGAATAATATTGTTTTGATTTTCGATAATTATAGTTTGATTTGCCAAGACAGCATTAATTTTTTCCTCATTGCCAGGTGGTAAGAAGTCATTAGTGTTTAAAAACTGCAGATTTGTGTCTACAATAATTAAATTTTCAGATGTACTACATCCAGACGACATAGGCTGATTCACACTATTTACTTTTTCGTTTCTTGGAGATTTTACAGAATTTTTCATTAACCTAAAATAAAAGTAACAGATCAACAACAGTTGACCAGTCCTACAGATTGAACCCGTTGAAGCTTCTGGGTTGTTGTACCGTGGTCAGCAAACGTTTCATTACTCGTAACTGATGGTGAAATAGCTGCATTAAACAAGGGAAGACCAGTGCACAACTACCCGAAAATTCAACAAGTTAATTAAACAGTCAAGAAAGCCTAAATATTGATAACAATTGTTTTAACAGCAACAAAAAGTCTGATAGCATTTTATAGACTTCTGAGAGAAAAACAATGCAAGAACATAATGTTTAATGTTCGTTTATTGTCTAACAGGTCTTATATCCAATTACAGACAACAAGGATAACCACGTAAAATAAAACATAATAATGCATACTACATACTACAAGTTAGTAATAAAAAATCATGCATCACAGCCATATTTCGACAACAAAAACTCTCTTACGCTAGGCTTAAATTTGTACTTTGTATACTTTGGCACCTTTTACAGAAATTTTGTTGGTAAAGCCCTAATTTAGTAAGATATTGGGATTTGGGTCTGCCTGTACTTCTGACAATGACTGTGCGATTACAAGCAACGTAATGAAATACCGGTTGCATACCTAAATGTAACTTGAAGACGTCGCACCGTAAAAAATTCTGAATATGTACTGTTGGTCGCATATTTCACAGGTTGTATGCACATTAAATAAATAGCGGTGTGCCAGTGTTGACAGACGATGGAACCACTTCGTCTCCTCCATTTGTACATTTTAGGCTTTTCGGTTGATAAGCAGAGGGAAATATCTGACAATTGCAGCAATTTTGATTCAGCAAAGAATGGACCTTGAATTTGTTGTTTCGGGGAAATCAATAGTTTGCTGAAGCAGAAGCAAAAATTTATTGTGACGTCACAAGCAATACAAGCAATAAGTCAAAAAAACAGTTTAATCATAAGTAGGTATGAATATAATAATGAATCCCTTCAATGGCACTGACGTGAACACGCGGACGCGTATCCTTTTTTCCTTGGAGCTGGCGGGCGTTCGATGGCATTTTCGTACTCGAGGGGTTGACTGTGGCGGCCTTCACCTCTGTATTTCGCTACTGTGTCACGAATCGAGTACCCTAGTGGTGGAACGAAGAATCCAGCACCAGGAATTTGTCGTTTTTGGCGCGCTTGCCTTCGGCACACACAATATTTAAAGTATTCTACAGCCCACCCTCCGGGTATAACACAAATTTCCCCCACGACTGCATTCTGTGGTTTGTACGCATTCATCGCCGTAAATACCTATTTCTTGTCTTCGCACTGTCTTAAATTTTGGGATCGGTAATGGAGACGCAATCGATGTGCATTCACGCCGGTATGTACTTCGGGGAAGACCTGTGTAGCGACAAATCCAGGAGGAGCGTGGTCGACGAACTCTTGAAGTAACGCCGCTAATGCTGGGCTACCCGGCTGTGAATATGCGATGTCCTCTTGGCACTCTACCTGATATACTTGATTCAGCGGGGGACGAATCGGTGGTGGTTGCTGGCATGTAAAGCCAAACAGCAAGATGAAAATAGTAATGTGCACACGTACTCGTAGCATTGTTTAGGTAAACTCAAGTTAACCAATTCGCACTGAGAAAAATATTGTCGTAATCCGTGCAAAGTTGTATTGTAAAGCCGTAAGTTGTACGGTGAACAAAAATATAGTAGTGTCAGCGACAAAACATAGTAACAGCAAATGACCATTTGGTTGGGATACAAAATATAAATCGGCTAGGCGCTGTTTTGCGACATGTACAGGTATTTATTGATTGTTACTATAAAGTAAGTGCTCATGACAAAAAAAGAAAATAGATGTTTTGTAATGGGTGCATTGAAGTTTTTAATGCAACTTTTTGATAATCGGAACTAACTACTGCCTGGTGGCAAAAGAACGATTTGTAACCACAGCGTTTTGTATTCTGCACTCTTCAGGAAAATCTTTAATATATTTGCAGCAAAATGTTTTGTAAAAATATTTGTCACTTTGGTTGCCTAAGTGCATGGGTTGCTTCCGTGAGAAATTTCATTTTGTAAATGCAGCAAAGCATAGGTACTTTGAATATTTTGTCAGAATGGTTGCCTATGTATGAGAAGATATTTCTATATTCAATGGTGTCACGCAAGATGTTTGGCGAGATATTGATGAAGCACATGTAATGCTGGGCATTTGCTGCAATTGGTTGCCGAATCACTTTTATAGGTACTCACATATTAAGCTTACGCATTTTGTTCAAAATGTTACTGTAGTTAGCTATACCTTTGTTGAACAATAACATATTTTGTTAACTATACATTTGCCTGTCTTTTTGAACACCCGAGGGCGGAGGTTGCAATTAAAAAAAAATACTGCATTTAGAATCTATAGTTATCGAGCAGAGCCTTAACAAGAATAGTATTGTAATTGTATTGTAAAACGAAAAATATACGTTACACTTAATATGGGCTTTTTAATTACTGTTTACAAATCCACATCGCCAATATCAATTATACACATATAATGATAACAATACATATATCTGAATGAACCTTAAAATAAGCGCATATAATGGCAAATTATATACATTATTAATATATTATTTTCATGCAGACACAATTAAAATTCCAGTAACTCCAATATAGTACCTACACATTATATTGTAATATAGTAATTATACACGCAATCTAGCAATTTCAAATGCGCAATTACTACAGTTCATGCTGAAATTGAAAAGCGCGCGCGGACAAAATTTAAGACATATATATTTTACAAATTGCATAATATACACTTTTATGCGTTGGCAAAATTAAATTTTAGTTGTTAAATACGGTTAGGGAAAAGTATGGAAACACTTGCATAGAAACACGGGTAAAAAATTCGGGAATCATTTTCGGGAATCATTTTGGCTCACATCATCAGCGCACTGAACCATGAGGTGATATTTTGGGGTGCAACCATTGTCCAATATTCCTAGGGAGAGGATTTTGGCGTTAGAGGGTATACTCAATTCAAACTGTTGCCGATAATCGTGCAGTTGTGTGGAAGGTCGCGAAATTTTATTGCCGATATAAAGTAAAAGCCAGCGGTTACTGTCGGTGGTATACAAAAACAAGTCCTCGATGCACAGTCCTGTTGGGCATGTACGAAGCATTACTTGGTATGCTTCGTCGATGTTGTCAATGCGGGCAGGGGGAAGTTGTGTAAATGATGAACTGAAAAGTTAAAGAAAAATGTTGTAAGTCCCACCTGAGAAGTTGTGAGAATGTGGCAATAACTCAGACTCGGGAAGTCTGCGATCTTGTTTTTAGGTTTTCCTTGGCCGGTCACGTTAGGGATGTTAACGATACCTCGATACTTCCAAAGTATCGATATTTTTTAACCGAAGTATCGATACTTTGGTATCGATATCCAGCCTTACGGTATCGGGTAGTATCGGACGGTGTCTAATGGTATCGATACTTTTTGCTCCGGTAAGGGAATAATAATTTGCGAACGTAACGCATACGCAGTTGGGCGTTGGAACGCCTCTTCTCCAAGGCTGGGATGACAGTGACAAAATCAAGAAATCGCCTTCTGGGGAAAAGATTGACCAAATTGTTATTACTGGGTTCAACCACGGAGGAAGTGAAGAAGTTTTTTGCTTTTTTTGCTGCTCTTTGTTTTGGCACACGCTAAAATAATATGTACTTTTTGGAAATGAGAATAAATGTTTATTTTACATAGGTACGTTACCGTTAAAAAATTGGGCACCGATAGTTCGATACTCTTCGGTATCGATACTCTACAGCGAGGTATCGGGTATGTATCGATACCAAAAGTAAGGTATTAAATGATACTGGCATCGATACTTTTCGTTCGATACTAACATCCCTAGTCACGTGTCGCATCGGCGACAGACGTCTGATGTCAGTCGAAGGTTATGTTATTCGCGTAAATGCCAATTACGATACGTTTTAGGAAAACATCTTCAGAATGTTAGAACAATGAAACGCCGAGATGAAAGTAAAATGTATTGATTACGTTAAGTATCTGCGTGCATCAAAAAGTGTCCTCCATATTCCAACATTCTCATTTATACTTCTTCCACTTCAACATCCATAACCAATAATCATTCAGCATTCGATCTAGCTTCCGTTCCCAACCGTCCAAGGAGTTCGTTACATTTCTTAACCGAAATCCACCCACACATACCAACGGTCGCAACGGTCCCCAGTCACGCTTAATCAACAAAAACAATTACAAATCTGAAACAAGGCACCTCGCGACTAGCCGAAGCGATAACGCATACATCAATCGCGGCCGAAAATGTAACAAGAAGATGTTTTGTTTGGGTAAACATGTAAACGGTAAATACACACATACATACACACATATTTTTCACTGACATTCTCACCAACTAACCTATCTGGCACATTCATGGTGGCGACCAATGGTGCTGCTTTCGTCGTTGCTCGTTGGCTTCACTGGTCGACTCATCGACTCCTCGAGGTCACCTCACGTTCACCGCGCACCGCGTGTCAACAGTAAAGCATGCTTGTTATACATCCGTGCGGTGTTGCCACGTTCGGGACTGTTTCATAAATCCTACCGAGTCGTGCACTAACCGTTTGTTATGTATTTGTGCCTTTGTTGTTGTTTTTTGTAATTTATTTATTCTACTGCCCTGTATTTTTTGTACGTTCGTTCTCTTCTTTTATATTTTTGGATGTCACTGTTGTCGCTTGTTTATTATAGTTGCTTCTATATTAAATCTGTTCGAATGCGGGTTAAGGTTCATTACAATACTCTTACATTTTATCAAATTTCTTGCATGCCTTAGATAGAGGCAAAGGTGGTATTATGGGCTACCATTTTATTTTTTTATCATAAATCCCTTAATTAACTTGGGAATTAACTGAAAACTTCCCAAAATAGTCTTTATGATGTTTTCAATGAGATAAACACACATTTTTTACTTTATATCAACATTTTTATTTCATATGAACACTTTTTTACATAACTGTCAATTTGTAAAAAAAGTAAACTGAGGTGGTAATATGGGCTACCCAATAAAAACGATAAAAATGAATTTAAATAGATGAAATAAATGATGAAAAAATGAAAAAAAGAAATGTAAGGACAATTTTAAAATTAAGGCTTGCAAAAATCACAAATATAGTGGTCAGTTTCACAGCCAGCACACTCGTTGTGCGCCCACATTTCGCACATTAGGCATTGTACCCACAATTCACCTTTTGTGTCTTTCGAATATAATCCCTCACAAAAAATGCAGATTGCATCCTTATCTCCAGGATTTTCAACTCCAATATCCGTCTCTAAGACTGATTCCCCAGAATCTATCGATATTTCCTCCGAGTTCTCGGATGACGAGTGTAGGTCGAGGGTCAGTTTTCTCTTCACAGTTGGCGTTTTTCTGTTCAATACTTCTTTCTTTATTTTATCAAGACCTTTCACCTTCTTTTAGTATCTTGTATAGTATCCTTTTCTTCTCCAGACTTCCTTTTTTATTCACATTGTTTTCCTTTTCCTTAATTTTCTCCAATTTATTTTTTTTCTCAACCTCCTTTTCTTGTTTCTTTTTAGCTTCTTCCAAATACATTTTGTAAGGTGATGATGTGATCACAGCTGCCTTTCCTGGCTTAGGCCCTTTTTTTGTTGTTTTTTTCTTGTTTTTTGGAATAGGCAAAATATCCTTGGGTGATATATTCAATTTTCTCATTGTTAAGTTGGGCTCATTCGAAGGTCCAGCCTCTGCTAGCTCTTTTGCAGATGGTGTGTTGTAGATCTGGTTGCTAGTCACTGGTGCCTGGTGTGACCTCCCGATGGCTTGATCCTTTGCGGATGGTGTGAGGTGGATCTCGTTGCTATTCACTGGTGCCTGGTGTGACCTCCCGATGGCCTGATCCTTTGCGGATGGTGTGAGGTGGATCTCGTTGCTATTCACTGGTGCCTGGTGTGACCTCTCGATGGCTTGGTCTATGGAACGTGGCAAGTTGCGCAGGTTTTCTGGAGACAGCGAAGTTGATGTTGTTTTGGTTCGGTTCCTCCCTTTATGGGTCCGGAGAGTGATAACATCCAACTCTTCCATGTTTGACGGCCCAAAGTCAACGTCTGTGAAAACATTTCGATTGCAAGGGTAAAGTCCACAAGCTTCAAACCCATGCACAGCTATTTGACCACTTTGACACCTTAAATATGCTTTTCCGAACAGTTCAGCTACCTCATAATGACCAAGTGGCTTATCGTTATGCAGCATCCATTGTCTAATATTCTCGCTGTAGTGGAATTTCAGAGGAGACATAAACGATTTATCTAGGGGTTGCATCTTATGCGAGGTGTGGGGCGGCAGACTTACGATTGTGACATGGTTTCTTCTTGCCAGATCAACGACATTAATATTCTTGGTATGTGTGTTATGTCCATCTAGGATAAGAAGAACTGGGCTTTCTTCAGTAGGCTTAACGTAGTCAATGAAGTGATTTAACCATTCAGTGAACAAATAGCCTTGGATCCAACCAGATGGATGGGCTTMGTCCTATTTCGTCCTTTCATTAAAAGGTCAGACATATTTTTTCWGGGAAAATTTATCATTGGTGGAACAAACGTCCCACCAGCGCTCATACAGCAAACAACAGTAACCAGGGATCCTCTTTCCGCTGAGCTTAGGGCACCAACCTGCCGCTTACCTTTCAGACCCACTACTTTAGCCACTTTACTCTGGACGACAGATAAACCCGTCTCATCCACATTAAAAATGCGTTCAGGAGCATACTTCTTCTTTCTGTATTCATCTTCAAGAATATCGAAAAATCCGTTGACTACATCTTTGTTAAACCCGTTAGCTCTCGAAAATGAAGTAGCTGTGGGTTTTAAAACTGCCAACAAATCCTTATGGCGGTTTAAAAAATGGTCAAACCATGCTCTCCCTGCAATTCCGCCCCCAGCGAAAGGATGATCTACTCCGTTCCTCTCACATAACTGGTAAGCTAAACGTCTGACATCATTTCTTGTCAGACCGTAAAACTTTTGCTCCATTATTAGCAAATAATGCACAAGTTCAGCTTCCATCGCGGTAGACATAATTGGTTTCCTTCCCAACTTCCTAGACACAGCTTCTTCAGCTGGTATACCAAGGTGAACAAGCCTTTGCAAAGTGGATCGTGGCACAGAAAAATGTTTAGAAGCTTTTAAAAACCCCATTCTCTTTTCTGAAACTGCTTTAATTGCAGAGATCATGTCATCCCGATTCCAACATTGCCTGGAATTAGTTTTCTTCCGAGGATTCAGTACTTTGCGATGCATCTGAAACAGAAAACACAAAATATTTGTAAAGGTTGTAATATGGGCTAGTTGCATAGCCCATTTAACCACCCTCGCCATCTTGGAAAGTTTGTGCGTCTCTATAGGTTATAGACAGGTTCTAAATTAACAACTATGAGAGCATTAGTAAGCTCAATACCTTAGTAATACATACTTACTAAGTTATTAACTAACTGCGCATAGGTAGTATCTCTATTATAGCTGTAAAGACTTACCTTCCAAAGTTTTGAAAACGGGAAAGTCACAAATCATCTCACCACTCACATTCACCATTACAGACTGCGCCAGCGCTTACCGTGGCGCCTACTGGAACTATTTACTAATAGTTGAGACGATCACCGCTAGAATTCGTATGCGTCTTTGTCAGATTTAAAGGTAGCCCGTATTGCCACCCCTAGCCCATAATACCACCTTTGCCTCTAATTATTGCAAAGTATTCCGCCTAAATAAGGGACAGTTGTACTTTCGGTACTCTTAGCAGAATAGGTATGGTATATAGCTTATATGACCATTGCAAGAAAGTTAGCGTTCGATACAAACAAGATACGTTATGACTACAAAGACTTACGTACTTAGTACAAATGTTTCAGTGAACAGTACGGCAATGTTATCGAGGGATACTATTAACGACAGCAAAAGCAGCAAAATTTCTGCTGCACACATTCACTTATTCTGCAAGAGAAAGATAAATGTTCTGCTGCGGTTACGAAATGCATTTGGTTACCAGTACCATTTGTTATGTTCTTGCATACCTATAGGTAGATTGTCAGGTAGTAAATAAATATCCGTTAATTTTGATGAAAACGTTTATTAATATTTATTAATAGCAATCGTAGTAAACAGTAGTGCTATATATAAACATAGTATGATATAGACACATAAGACAAAACTAGAACATATTGCGCACGGTAACATATTTCTTGCCATTGGATGTAACATTGTAATTATTTAAAATTGGCGTACATAGTGATGAATGTAGAATAAAACATGTGACATCATCAGGGTTAAATGTGATCTCGAAAGCATGAACATGGGCGTCGAAACCTAAAGTTTTCAGAAAGATGCATTCAAAAATTACGTTGTCATTGTTATGAATATAGACAGATTTAACAAGTGCAAAATGGTAACTGCTCTCTTGTGTATAATCTCGAGTAATTACAGAATTTTTTTGATATTTAATTCCTCTAATTGACACCCAGTTTGTATGTAATAGAGTGCCATCAAAGCAAAACGGTAGAATTTTAGTTATCTTCCCACGGATTACTTCATCAACACTTCTGCAAAGACCAACAGAAATACAAGACTTGAGCACACCTTTTATAAATAAACCGTTCAACATTAGTTGATGCTTGACAGCTAAAGTTTTGCATAAATTTCTTTTGTTGCATGTTGCTCTTGCTGCAATTTTAGAAAACCTGTGTTTTGCTTCAAATCTCATACACCATATATGGACGAGTGGCCCAAACTTAAGCAACATGCCTGGATAATGAAGTAAAAAATGAAATTTGGGCTTTAACGATTCTCGGCTGAACATGACATATTCTTCATTTAGTTCCGCAACAACAGTTTTAAGTAGGTGACATGTGCTGTTTTCCAATGCAGGTGACATCAAAATATCCAACAGTTTGCGCAGAGTTAAATAAAGTCGCCATGTATTTTCATTTTCTGGAATGAAATTTCCAATGATAAGGCCTAAATAGCGAATAAACGTCAGCATTTCAGCAGCTGAAAGCTTTACATTTTTCTTTTTGATATGATCCATGTTTAAAGAGCATGGCTTGCTACTTTCATCAGGACCATAATCGAATCCTAACAATCGTTCATTAAGCACATCCAAATTAAAAAAATTCATTTCAGAAATGTAATACGAAAGAAGAAAACTGAGAATATATTTTGCAACTCCCTCAAGCACATCGTGCATCAAGTCTACCCCGACGTGTTCGAAAAGATTAAAACCAGTTACATCAAGAAACACACATTTTTCCTTAATACCTGTTAAAGTTGCGTCATTTATGTTTAACTGCTGATCATACCGCTCTGTAGTCCGAAGCAAATCAGAATCCTCGTAATATTGCAGCTTTAACTGTTCTGTTGTTATGATGCACACACGACATGGATGATTACTCGAAAAGCTTTCAGTAAAGCCTAAAATAGAATGAAGTCCGAGATTGTCACCGACAATTAGCCCTAACTCAAAATGCAGTGTTCCTTTAYACCCTAATGTGTCAATGTGAACGCCAGTTTCTCGCAGATAATTGAATTCTTCAATTAAGGGTCGAAAAATAATTTTATTGCCAAATACATTTCGGTCAGCAGAATGAAATAGTAATGTTAAAAAGATATTTGACAATGTTGCTGATCGATAGGGTGGAACGGTACCAACTGATACGTAAACCGCGCCCAATTTGTGGATTCCTGCGTGGCTGCCAAGAACGTTCCCCGTCTCAAAATCGTCAAAAAACATCACAAGGGGAAGTACGACTTTGTCATGGGATTTTCGAATGTTATGTTTCCAAACAGTGCCCTGGCAGAAATTAGTCAAGACTACATCGCTACTGGATTTTGAAACAAATTGTAATAGTTCAGTTAGTACTCCATCTAGCGAAAAAAAACATTTTAAAACGTTCCTCAAAGGTATGAATTGTGCTGTACAAGGAGATGGTCGCAATGTTAACTGTAGTGTCCGCTTAATCCGCTATAATTAATAAAACAATATTTCTGATCACACCGTACTCCGTCCGGCCCGGCTATCCAATATCAAGTGAATCACCAGCCCGGGCAAAACAGAGTGCGTAGCTTTATTTTCATTATCGTTACACAACATAACATTCTTAGCTGCGTCACTACATCACATCTCTTCCTTTTTCCAATATCTAGTCCATAATATTAATCTAAACCCAAACACAAAATTCGAATACTTAGCGGCAAATAAATACTCAAACAAAATTCAAAAATACAAAATATAACCTTAATGTTTAAGCTATATAACTTACATTAACTACCAATACAAAATATAAACCTATACTATAATCTACGTACATGTATAACTTAGTTTTACAAACTATTTAATAAACCCTATGACCTACTACCTAATTACCAGCAAAATAAACTTTTCGACCTGAGAATGGCTAATCTTCCTGTTCAGTGTTTTCGTTGTCAGTTATTTTCCACTGACCCTCTACTCTCTTTAAATGAATTACGTTCCTGCGTAGCTCTTGGCCCGAATTATCATCTCTTATTATAACATCGCTCCCTTTCTTGCTTGTAACTGTATATGGTGTGGCATCGAAGTCTGGAGTTGTTTTGTTTGCTTTAACCATAACCTTGGGGTAAACTTGGTCCCCAACTTCTATTGCATCCTCTGTTGCTTTCCGCTTTAGATCTGCATACTCCCTTCCCTTTTCTTTTTGGAGCTGGTCCCTGTCAATTACATCGCTATCTAATACTGCCGCGTTCTCAGTGTCTATGGAACTAGGGATCTTGTCCCGAAACTGTCGCCGAAAGAATAGCTCATGTGGGGTCTTTCCTGTAGTTGCATGAGGCGTGCTATTGTACATCATTTGGTAATCAAAAAGATCTTGCTGCCAGTTGCTTTTCAATCCTTGACTTATTTTAAGTCTTTTTAATATGACTCTATTTTGACGTTCTACCTCCCCATTCATTTGGGGCCAGTAAGGGATGGTGTAATAAATTTTAATTCCGTTTTCATCACAGAATGACTTAGTTTCTTCGCTGGTGAATTGTTTACCGTTATCGCAAGTGATTGTCATTGGCAATCCAAGTCTTGAGAATATTTCTTTCAGCACGTTTATGGTGTTCACTGCTGTTATTTTTTTCATAATTTTAATCTCTTTGTAGCGACTAAAATAATCAACAATAACAAAAAGGTGATCTCCACTAGGTAACGGTCCCATAAAATCTATCCCGACATCTATCCATGGCCCATTTGGAATGGATCTTCTTTTCATTGGATTAGGTGGGACAGGGGTAGATACTATTGTACAACCCTTACAGGATTTCACAATCTTCTCAGCATGCTCGTCAATCTTAGGCCACCACACCTTCGTTCGTAGTCTACCTTTCATGGCTACGATTCCCGGATGACCTTCATGGGCTGCTGCCAAGATGCGCTGTCTCAATTTCTGTAGGATTACAATTCTCGTKCCTCGKAATAAAATCCCATCGCACATACAAAATTCTTGTTGGAAAATTCGACAATGTTTGACGGGGTCCACCCAGATATTGTCTTTGATGCCGGTCATCAGCTTCGTAATTTCTTCGTCATTCTCAGTGTTTTCHCGAATTTCCCTTAAAGTTACGGCAACAGGTCTAGAATATTGAATTATCTGATAAACCTGGTCGTGATTTTCAAACGGAAGTGGATTTGTTTGGCACAATCGAGATAGAGAATCGGCAATGTTATTTTTTCCCGGGCGGTAAACTATTTTATATCTAAAGGATTGAAGGCGCAGCACCCACCGCTCAATGCGCGCGCACGGTCGTGCCTTTGGTCCAAAAATGATTTCAAGCGGTTTATGGTCTGTAATGAGCTCAAATTCTTCTTTGCCGTATAAATACATTTGAAAGTGTTCCACCGCCCAGACTATTGCGAGGGCTTCCTTTTCGGTTTGACAGTACCTTTTTTCTGGATCAGTGAGACTCTTATTCCCGTAAGCAATTACTCTGGGACCGTTGTTGTCAAGCTGTATTAGAACAGCTCCCAACCCAACTGGACTCGCATCTGCGATTACCTGAGTCTTGTCTCCTGGATCGTAATAACCCAATGTACTTATTTTTGAAAGTGAATCTTTCAATTTGGTAAAAGCATAGGACTGCTCATTTCCCCAATGCTGCGATATGTTGGCGTTTTTTCCTAATTTCAATCGCAACAATTTCCGCAGGGGTTCCGTTAATGTAGCTAGATTCGGTATCCATTTTCCTATAAAATTGACCAATCCTAGAAAGCTGTGCACCTCAGCAATGGTTAGTGGTGTTCTAAACGTCTTAATTACCCCTACATAGCTTTCTAGAGGTCGTACGCCTGATGAGGATAAAGTATGACCGAGAAAAGTTATGGACCTTATTTTAAAGATACATTTATCTCTGTTGAGTAAAACGTTGTTTTCATCCAATAAATCTAGGGTGAACTTGGCTCGTTGATCATGCTCCTCTTCATTAGCACCGTAAATTAGTATGTCATCAATAAAGTTAATCGTGCCCTCACAAGGCAATAACATTCGCTCTAGAATTTTTTGAAAAATCTCAGGAGCTGCATTAATCCCAAACAAGAGTCTTTTGTACCTATATAGACCTTTACTACTGATAAATGTAGTGATGTATCTGGATGACGGAGAAATTTCGATTTGGTGAAAAGCGTTTCTAATGTCTAATCTAGAAAATAATTTAGCTTTCCGAAAATTAGGCAATAACGAATCCATTGTAGGGAGCGGATATTTTTCGCGCAATATCGCCTTATTAGCCTTTCTCATATCGATACATATTCTGACCTCTCCATTGTCCTTTAACACTGAAACCATCGGAGATACCCATTCTGATGGACCATTTACTTGTTCTATAATGTCTAGATCAATAAGTTCTTCTAGTTTTTTATTTATTTTGGACTCCAACGGAATGGGTACCCTCCTATATGGTTGGCTGACCGGAGTTACATTCTTATCAATCGGGATATGTACCAATACATTCTTGAATTTAGGGAACGGTTCAGTTTTTACATTATTAATACCTAGACCAATTTTGAGGACTCCCAACGAAACAGCGGAGTTTTTTCCCAATAAATTTCTTCTGCCATTCTTTACTACGAAAAATGTGGCATTTTCTTGTTTTGAACCTACTTTAACAAGTGCTTCAAAAGATCCTAGAATGGTTAAAGGATCTTTAGATCCGTAGGCAAGAAGAATTTTATCAGGTTTCTTATTTTGGTTCGAAACGCGAACTCCTGATTGTTTCAGTCTTTTCCATGTTGATTCCGTTAGAATATTCGATTTGCTACCTGAGTCAATCAACATGCTTACGCTTATTCCTCCTACCTCGCAGTTGATTTGGTCCTCCTCATCGAGGTGAAACACGTATTCAGCTTCCTCTGACCCCGATACGTCTATATTGTCCACGCTTTCCTTGTTACGCTGTTTCGGCTTGAATTTTCGTGGTTGAAGGTGGTCTTCCGATCTCCCTGTTCTATTTAATTTCCTCTTAGATAAGCAGAGTCTGGCGTAGTGTCCCCTAAAATTGCATTTTGAATAAATAGCCTCCCTTGCAGGACATTTGTTGTGGGTGGTTTCCGTCGATCCACAGCGGGAACATTTGTTCAGTGCAGGATTTCGAAAAACCTTATATTTGGAAATTTCGTTTACCGTAGCCGGCAAGTTTGTTGATGAGGTTGATGGTCCTTCGGTGAAGCCTGACAACTGTCGTCCCACTGTCTCCAGCGAATTCGCCTCTGCTATAATTTCATCCAAGATTATTTTATCTCCGGTAGCCAATATCTTCTTTCGCAACTCCACGGAGGCGCATATCTCAGTTATCTGGTCCACCAGTTGCTCTTCCAGGGCTTTAAATTGACATTTTGCTGCTTGATGTCTCAACCTTACTATAAATTTTTCGAACTTTTCCCCGTTTTCTTGTTTCAAAAGCCTAAACAAATGTCTTTCATACACTTTGCTTTGTTTAGGGGAGAAGTAAGAATCCAATTTTTCAAGTGCTATAGTAAATATGTCATTCCCAGCACCATCGGTTTCATTCACATCTGCACCCGGAAGGTTGTAAAATATTTCTTGCAGACCTAGTCCCCCAAAATGCAAAAGTGTGGCCTTCCTCTTCTTGGGATCTTCTACGCTAGCAGCATCCAAGTATATTTGTAAGGCCCTTTTCCATTTCTGCCAGCGTAATCCTACTGAACCGGATTCACCATCGCAGTCAAAAGTTTCCAGCGAGGGGATGGGGATATTCGCCATTCCCTAAAGTACATGCGTTTGCTTATTACATGTATCGGATGTGTGCAAGCGTACCTGAACATGCATTTTCCCAGGAACATAAGAATCATTAACGCTATATTTTTAAAGGAGATTGTTCTTTTCTCTGCGTCTTGTACTTAGTAATACCGGTGTTGCGTTTTTTTATAGTGGTTTTTTTTTCCTACATATACTAGGTATCCTTTTTATCGTAGGCCCTTCCGTTTGGAATTTAGGCTTTTTATTATCATAAGAAATGTGTACGGGTATTTTTTATACCCTAGGCCCTTCCGTTTGGAATTTAGGCTTTTTGTTATCCTTTGGTATATGTATGCACAGGTACTTTTTATACCCTAGGCCCTTCCGTTTGGAATTTAGGCTTTCTATTATCCTTTGGAATATGTATGTACAGGTACTTTTTATACCCTAGGCCCTTCCGTTTGGAATTTAGGCTTTCTATTATCCTTTGGAATATGCATGTGCAGGTACTTTTTATACCTTAGGCCCTTCCGTTTGGATTTCAGGCTTTTTGTTGTACTTAACTAATTAAAAAGTACTTACGGTTTTATCCTCGTCGCCAATATGTAGTGTCCGCTTAATCCGCTATAATTAATAAAACAATATTTCTGATCACACCGTACTCCTTCCGGCCCGGCTATCCAATATCAAGTGAATCACCAGCCCGGGCAAAACAGAGTGCGTAGCTTTATTTTCATTATCGTTACACAACATAACATTCTTAGCTGCGTCACTACATCACATTAACTGCCCTCTTTCTTTTACCCTCTTTAATGTGTCCCCAAACACAATTTGTATGGGTGCGATGTAAGTACCTTGGCGTGTAAATTCGCGAAATCGTTTGTGTTCCGTATCTAAGTTTTGGAGGGGTTCAATGAATGCATTTAACAAATTATTTACAGATTTGCGACATTCATGGGAAATTTCATTTTGCAAATAAAGATGTTGTGTAAAATTAGTAATAGCCTCTGTGACACCTTCCTCGAATAGTTGTTGCAAATGTTTAACGACATGTTGTACACAATTTCTTGGTATCGTGGGGTTCCCATACAAAGAAGACACACAAGAAAGTAGTGAGTGATAGAAAGTATTCCTAGGGGACGTATGATTGTTGTCACATTGTATTGAAATATCGTTGGAGGGTGTTTCTGTGGGAGGAAAATCGTTGAATGTGAAAGAATTTGTTTCAACTGTTGTTGATGTAGTCGGCATTGGAAATTCAGTGTCGTTGACACGTTCTTATGGCTGTCCATCACTAGATTTGAAATGGAGCAGCAAATGTTTGCGAAAAGAGTTTTTCAAATGAAATACGCGTGTACATTGTTTTTCTGCACAATTATAAGACAGAAACGTATGTTGGGGATGGAAGCATTCAAAATGTTTGAATAGTGCCCTAATAGGATTTATAACCTTATTACATAAAAAGCACACAGGCATCGTGCATATGTGCTTGATATGTGCTTAATGAAATCTTTACTCAGTTTCCGAAACTCCAAGAGCCGAAAGTAAGACACACACTGAAGTATACCCTTTGTCATAGGGTGTGGTTATTTCATAAAAACCTTTTTGTATTAAATACCACACACCACAAGCTTCTACTGGATATTTTACATTTAAAGCGAGTATAGCTTTAAAACAGTAGTCGACACTTTCTAAAATGGACCCTACTTTGTAGTAGACTTCGTCAATTACTACAAAATAAGACGAAATCTTGTCTAAGGATTCACCGGCTATAACAATAAATGGCTGCAATGTCTCACTCAGGGAACGCAATTTCTCGTGCCGGCGTGTTACGGTTTCCTTGACCTCTGCATAACGGTGGACATGAGTGATGAAACCATCCCTAATTTCGAGTTTAGACGGTCTCCAAGTTGATTTGTTTTTGCGCTTTCCAGATGTAGTTGCAGTTCCCAGCAGAAATGGTATCGACAGAAAAGCAGCTATATTGCTACCTTCGTCGCCTCCTGAAAGTCATGACAAAATGCTAGGAAAAGTATACTTTCGATGCGAATCAAGATTTTTATGCATAGTGTTCTGTATGAAATTATTAGTTTATTTTTTTCTTTAATTATGAACCTTAACGTAGTTCCTTTAGTTTGATACGCTCCTTTACTGCATTGCAAGTACGATCGGCGGACATCTGCAACTGTGCGTTCCCTAGAACATTTCAGCTTTTCTTCAGCTAATAGAAAAATGTTGCCTTTATGCAGTGGGAACTTCACAAAGAGACTGTTGGTTTTTGTGGGATAGAGTGTCTCAAAGTCAGATGCTATCTGCAAAGTTTTTGAGCGCATTTAGATTTAGGTGGATCTGCTCAAAGCATATTGTTATTACTTACCAGCAAATAGCCAGACGGTTGCCTTAAAGCAGGAAATTCCCGAAAATAGTCGGATATAGTAGGACCATCCGATGACATCAAACGTTGTAACCTGGCGTGAACTGTAATTTTCCAGTTAGTTTGCACCAAATCCCATGGCTCGTAACTGTTGCGGAGCCACAATAAATTTTCTTCAACACAATCTTCGGATGATTTGTCGCTTCTAAATTGTGTGACCTGTGGCGAGAACAACGGAGATGAACGCGGCGACGAATGAAGACTCGAGCATGGCGACTGTGACTTCAGCAAGCCCAAATTCTTGAAGTGTCTACGTGTGTTGTTGAAACAAAATAACAGTTTTCCTTTTGCACTTCTTTTTAATCCTGGCCCGTACGACAAATATGGAATAAAATATGTGGAACTGTGTTCCCATTTGAAAATGCTTGTTATTTGGAATGCAAGATTATGTAGCCTTGCCGTAGAGATTCTTCTATCGGGATTTCCCTGCAGTTCTTCTGAGACAATTAAATTACATAACTTCCTGCGCCCTGCGCTAGTGAGAAGTCCAGATTCTTCAAAAGCTTCCAGAAGGCATTTACCTTCATTTGAACTCTTCAAAAGGTTTCTCAGTTMCTGAAATAATGAATGCGAAAGGTTAGTCCAACAAGATATTACAGGTACAGACAACAAATAATGTGGCCCTTACGCTGTTCTTGGGTTCCGAAAGAATTAGTTCGCCTTTAGTTCGACGCGGTGAAGAGTAGATAGTAAATTAGGTAGTGAAAGGAATTTTGTTAATACGTGACGCAGAGGTATAAATTGTTCTGTACATGTTACTGGAACTGTGGAAACTATACCACCTTTTCGGATACGGTCGAGGTGTTGACCAATAACAATTTCGGTGGGAGGAATGTATGAACCTTTATTATTTAAAAAATAGCTAAATCGTTTGTGTTCTGTTCGAAACTGTTCAAAGGACGACTCTGTAATTTGTAATAACTCGGTTCTAACACTGTTCAAATGCTCAGGAGCGATAAAACCGGTGGCAGAAAGTTTTGTTAAGCAATCAGTAATGCAAACAGAAATACCTTCGCACATAAATTTTTCCAACCCATTTATTACTGCCTGCACGGCATTTCTAGGCAGAAGGTAATTTGCGTACAATGACGCTATCAGCGAGCTAGCAGATGTTTCACGCACAACCGAAGAATCGACATCATCGTTTCTACTACATGAAGCTGCATCATTGCGATCACATATATGTGAAGATGTGGATGAAAAACAAATCCCGGCGCTCTCGTTGAAATGAGAATCACAAGAGGGTTTCTTAGAAGGAAGATTAGAGTGTTGCGTGCGAATGTGTTTCGCAAATGAATTTCTTACATGAAAGGACCATCCAGAGCAACCTACCTCTACACAATAATATTCAGTAAAATTATGTTGACCATGTTTAAAAGTAAAATGCTTAAATAAAGTCCTCATATCTTTAATACGGTCGAAACACAAGAAGCAAGTAGGCATTTTGAATTGCCTGACACAACAAGTACTAGGCGGTTGACTGTACGTTACTGTGGGGAACGCCTATGTCAGCAAGTAAAGAGTTTACAACCGTGTATTGCTTATCCCAAACCGTACTACATAATTTCATAAAAAGCTTTTTGAATGAAGAACCAAACTGGAGCCGCTTCGAGGGGATATTCCGCGCTTAATACAAGAAATATCTTGAAACAGTAATCTACCGCTTCCATAATCGATTTCACTTTATAGAATGTATCGTTGACAACAATGAAATGACCGCTTATTTCTGATAAAGATGGTCCAACTATAATTATAAAAGGCTGAACGGTCAAACCTAAAGCACGCAGCTTTTACCTCGTTTCAGGGTATTGGTCGCAATTATGTACGGTAAGCAAAGGAATGCTGCCGTGATGGACCCCTCTATTCCACCTGGTCGGAGAGATGAAAAAGAAATAAGTATGAACACTACGAACGAAAACGATACATTATACAGACTCATGTACTTACAGCAAAGTTTTGGGGATACATATACATGCAACAGCTAAATTTTATCATACCTAAATAACTAAGAAACAATGAACAGAAAGTGTCAAAGTGTTAGTACTAGAGGCAAAGGTGGTATTATGGGCTACAATTTAATTTTTTTTAGCATAAATCCCTTAATTAACTTGGGAATTAACTGAAAACTTCCCAAAATAGTCTTTATGATGTTTTCAATGAGATAAACACACATTTTTTACTTTATATCAACATTTTTATTTCATATGAACACTTTTTTACATAACTGTCAATTTGTAAAAAAAGTAAACTGAGGTGGTAATATGGGCTACCCAATAAAAACGATAAAAATGAATTTAAATAGATGAAATAAATGATGAAAAAATGAAAAAAAGAAATGTAAGGACAATTTTAAAATTAAGGCTTGCAAAAATCACAAATATAGTGGTCAGTTTCACAGCCAGCACACTCGTTGTGCGCCCACATTTCGCACATTAGGCATTGTACCCACAATTCACCTTTTGTGTCTTTCGAATATAATCCCTCACAAAAAATGCAGATTGCATCCTTATCTCCAGGATTTTCAACTCCAATATCCGTCTCTAAGACTGATTCCCCAGAATCTATCGATATTTCCTCCGAGTTCTCGGATGACGAGTGTAGGTCGAGGGTCAGTTTTCTCTTCACAGTTGGCGTTTTTCTGTTCAATACTTCTTTCTTTATTTTATCAAGACCTTTCACCTTCTTTTTAGTATCTTGTATAGTATCCTTTTCTTCTCCAGACTTCCTTTTTTTATTCACATTGTTTTCCTTTTCCTTAATTTTTTCCAATTTATTTTTTTCTCAACCTCCTTTTCTTGTTTCTTTTTAGCTTCTTCCAAATACATTTTGTAAGGTGATGATGTGATCACAGCTGCCTTTCCTGGCTTAGGCCCTTTTTTTGTTGTTTCTTTCTTGTTTTTTGGAATAGGCAAAATATCCTTGGGTGATATATTCAATTTTCTCATTGTTAAGTTGGGCTCATTCGAAGGTCCAGCCTCTGCTACGTCTTTTGCAGATGGTGTGTTGTATATCTGGTTGCTAGTCACTGGTGCCTGGTGTGACCTCCCGTTTATGCATCAGAACTTTATATCTGACAGTTTTATAATCTTTAATGTTAAATTTGATTGGTTTTGTTCCCTCTCCCATCTCTTGCTAATATTTTGCCCTAAAATGGCGGACAATTGCGGTACTCTGGTGCTTTATCTATCTAGAGACTTTAGTAGCAATAACATAATGGATATTATCTACAGTTTGCTTTAGAGCATCTAAATAGTGGTCGTATAGGTAATGTTAAATTAGAAAGTAACGTGCCTAGTTATTTATTGGATAGAAGTAGTGAACTGGTGTATAAAGTACCTACAATGGATTCATAGCGGTGGTTTTGTGTAACATTTGTAACACTACATTATATTCCAAAATTTATATAAAACAATAAACAAGACACACGCTGTAGTTAATTCTGTTAATTTGATTGTATCATGCGCAATTCAATCCAACAATTTGAACCAACATCCTTTTCATATTTTCATCAGTGCCCTCTGTTGGTGCAGTATCTAGGTGCAATACACTAGCGGCACTTATGGCCGGGATTGGGAGCGTTGAGTTCTGAAGTACCTACAACGTTCCACTTGTTTATCTGAAATCTGTAATATGGTTTGCTTCATTGCTTCTTGAACCTTGAACCTTGAACCGGGCATTGAAATGGAAATTGGAGGTTGAGGCGTTGAGGTTAGTGGTTAGTTAGTGGGTAGTTGTTTTGTGCATTGATGTATCATATTCTGTATAATCATATTTGTGTACTAATTTAACATGCAGCAAAGATCACAAATTCGGTAAGTACTGTGGAATATCAAATGTTTGTGACGACTGCTATGCGTCCCGATTCTCGCTGTTTTGCTTTGTTTTTTTTTAACTGGGCCTTTTCTTCACTTTTACTACTTCACAATAGTCTTGAAGTAAGACTAATATAAGGAATAGAAGCAATAGCTTCATACTTTGTTCTATGCAATTCTGTAATTAGAAGGCAATACTACGGCAGTATAACTGTTATGTTAAGTTAATTGTTAAGTGTCTGCTGTAGTTTCTCCGAAGCTGTTCAAGGGGTAACCCCAAATCTGTGACTGTTGGCTGTTTTTTCTATCTATAATGCAAGAGAGCGAAGGGAAATTCGTGAATGTGAACCTGCAAAATCATAATTACTTCAAATATTAAGCAATATATTTTATTTCTTAAGAATTTCACCCAGTACTTTGATGTCGGATTAACGCATTGGCCCTTAGAGAATAAAAATTTTCTTTTACATTTCTTTTAATATTATTGAGTTTTCCATTACTTATCGAACAATTAGAACTTTCCGTTTAAGGAAAAATGTAAATAGCTTACAAAGACTTGTTTCCAGTTATTTTGGTTTATCTGTAGCCTTCCGCAAATGAAGCAGCTGCTTTAGCCTTTTCCGATTAAATAGCTTCAGTTTGCCGCTTATCAAAAAGGACTTTAAAATCTTCTAGTAGAAGCACAAACACCATTTGTTTGTTACGCTCTTCATTATTTTTAGAGTTAACATTCTTTTCATTGGTTTCTTGCACTCTAACAACCTAGAACATACCAAATTAAAGAAAAATAATTGAGGTTATGATTCTCACAGCATTTACTATGCCGAGCTCTAGTACATAGGATTGCCAACTTTGTTTTTACAAATTTCAGGACAATGATGAGAAAAATTCAGGACGGGCATAAATAATTCAGAACACATATATACTTCTCATTTCAATGCCAACTTAAAAACAAAAAAAAATCGTATAAAGCTTTATAAAGAAATATGTAAATAATAGTAAAATATAATATATACCACCAAATACATATATACACCAAATGTATATAAATATCACAAAAAAAACAGGATTACAAAATAATAAGCTTCCTGCTTACTAGTATTACGTACAATAATTTAAAAAATCTCAAAAATAAATTGCACAATGAATTTAATATTTAATTACGTTTGCATTTGAAATCATATTCGTTTGGGATTTCGCTGCTGTAACTAGCTTATTGTTATGCATTACTAATCTATTTCAATAATAAACTGCTATTGTAATGTAAAACGTAACACTTCGCCAGGTTTTTAAAAAATAAGGATTGCTTGGATTGTATAAGCACACAAGCTGTATGACAGTATGTCAAATGTCAGTCAAAAGTAGATACATTGCTAGGTTCATGTTTGAGACGTTCAGTTGATACATTTACAAGCATTTTCTACGTAAAATGAAAAACCGCATTGCTGCAAAATTCAGGACATTTAGCGTATGATACAAGCTATAATATTATAAACCCTCGGTTAGAGATTTTACTCATGTTAAAGATTATACTCCAGAAAATGCTGTATGGTAAAAGCTTCTACTAAAAGTAGCCAATTACGTTTTCCAAAAATCTAAGTAGTATCGTGAAACAAACGTATTGCCATCTATACTTAAATATTTAATGTTCAACATAGGATTAAGAAAAAATATGGATACGTTAATGGAAAATCATTATTTTATTACTTTTTCTTTTTTGAAATATGTAAAATAAAGATTAAAATATTCTAAATGCAAGAAGTAATATAAATATAGCGCTACAAAACAATATTACATATAATCTGTTTTGTCACGAAGTCAAAAAGGTTTCGAACTTTGTTGTTTTTTTTCAGGCTTATTTTTAGGAGTTTATTATTATCATTATTATTATTAAGAAAGTACTGTTTGCTTCAGAAGAAATAAACTATACGGTCAAATTTTGGTACACTAAAAATTTATGTACTGGGGAAATTTCCGTAATTGCATGAATCATAAGAGGTTCATCGAAACTGTTATAAATATACAATCTGACAAATTCTAAATTTTTATGCAATTTCTTTGTGTCTGTTATTAATATAATTTTCAAATGATTGGGGATACTTGTTTGAAATCTAATATGCTTAGGTACACCTTTGGATACTCCATAAACTGTAGGCTTGTAAGTCAATTCCATGTGAAACTTCTGGATGAATTTAAATTTTTAAATAATAATATATCATGTAACATCTCTCACAGCTACTTTTGATCGGCTGCTCTTTATTRGTCGGGCACGGGCCGTGTGAAATTAAGCAATTGATGACTATTTTAACTGTATTTATATTGGCAAAAAAATATCACTAGTTACAAGATCTTGGCCCGAAATAGTACTATTTGGTTCACATTTAAAATAAATTGGACAGTGACTTTTTTCATTAATATATGAAACGTTAATTTAATTAGGTATATGCAAAGAAAATATCTGGCCTGTTAGACGGTGCCCTTCAAGGTTGGTTCCGGGATAATTCTCGCTCTGACCGGTGCTACTGCGCTGACCTCCAGTCCCTTGCCTGTTGTTGTGTTTCAGCGTCTCCAAATTTTATTATTACTCGAGCAATAGGCACAAATACCAGTAACGTCCAGGCAGTTGCTCCTCGGTATAAAAGAAAAACCCTGCAAGCGTTAAAGGGCGTCTTTGTGAAAACTATCTTTAGAGAAAACCTTTAACTCACCTCTTTTCGAGGGTTTCTCTTTTTACGTAACGTAACGGGTCGAAAAGATAAATGCTTAGATAGTTACGATATATCCTGCAAGTAACTAATTACAAATTTAGCTGAAACAACCCTTCAGACACTTACGTGATTGGAGACGCTGGCACAAGGTAAATTATTGGCGTTAACGTTAGGAACTTTTGTTATAGTTGAATTAAAACGTCTGCCTATACACGAGGCTGGCCAAGCTCTGTCTTTCGGTCAGTGCTGTCCGCGCAAAAAAACTTTGTAAGAAAACTTGAAAATCTGCATGCGAGAGACAACTGTTGATAATTAAGTATACTAATATTGCTCGACTTGCAGGTCTCTACGTCTTAGAACGTTTATTGTTACAATCACTTTCATTGCCATCTTTTTATATTATACTACGTTGCCAAATTCCAATAATGCTAATAATTATTTCTGTTGGTTTGGAGCTAGTTTAGTAGGTACTGTAAAATAAAACAAAATTAGCAGTATTTATTTAAAAATAAAAAAAATATAACAAAGAAAATAGATTTTTTGGATATGTTATCTAAATAAAATACAAGTCCTTCAAAAATAAAAAAAAAATAAAGTATACATAACCATAAACAGGTTAAGTTCACCTGAAACATAGACGATACTTAAAACAGTTTTTAATTTTTTATATATATTTAGAAACAGGTATTTGAACAGTAGTGGTACGCATGTATATAAAAGATATGTAATACTGTATTGCCTAGTGCCAAAGATTAATTATTAATGTTTTTGCAGTTTAGTCTCTTTCGAAAACTTAAACCTGGCTAATCCAAGAGCCACCTAGTTACCTGCTGAAGGTATATAGCATACTACGGATTGTAGAGATTGATGATCCTGGCTCCCAAGAAAAAAATCACTCAATTTATAATGTACTTTCACTGCAGACATAAAAGGTAAGCCGCTTTGGATTTTTGTGTGCATCTTTTGTACTTGTCATTTATTTATTATATATATTTTAATCAGTTAGTAATCCACCTCTAAAATAGTTATAATAGCTTCTTCTCATTTGCAGCGAATGTCTACTACTGACAGTTGGTTTGCATCGTACTGCCACTAACCACATTGCTTATTTACAGGGTCCGCAACCTAAAATTCCCCAGACTCATATTTTCTTAGTTTTTTGAGGTACAACTTTAAGTTATATGTCAAATTGAAAGTCTTTTTAAACTCTTTAAAAAATGGCATAGTGGGTGTGCAAAAATAAATATTTCACAACTAAAGTGAATTTTTGTAAATATCTTTTTACATTACCCCATATATAATATTGCTTCATGGTTGGATGCCGACTTTGTCTTCTTCAATTTGTGTCAGTATTATATATCCCTTATTTTTACTCTTTCTTAATGAAAAACAAGAAAAACTTCTTGCCACCATATTCTCTTAATAGAGCTGTTCAGAATTTTTCAAATATCAGTTTTAAACAGTTTATTATGGTAGAAATTATCTGTACATACCGGTCGTTACATACAAAACCCCAAAATTTTGAATAACTTTCAAATAAATCGAGTACAAAGGTCTTTCGAAAGAGAGGGGCTAGAAAACGAGACTCTGCAATGAGGCGAGTGTGTGATCTAGAAAACCAATGTGGTATAAGTATAAAGCTTGCAAGTTTTAATGAAAGCTAAAAAAAATGGCTGAATTTATGAGAATGATAGTTTACAGTAAATGAAAAAAAATTGCACAAGTATCCTATACCTAAAATATGACAGCACCATTCCAAACTAGAATATACTGTTTTTAACACAAAATTATCTACAGTTTTGTGTATATAATTCTTCAGTAAAATCAGAAATATGTAATTTAAAAAAAAACAAACCTGCACAAAGGACTATCTTCGTTCTTCCTTACACCTTTATTGTAACTCTGCTAATTTCTCAATTTCTCACTCTGGTATTGACAAAAGCTCGTGTGTAGAAGATTAACTTTTATCATTGTATATCTCAATGCATTTGTTACTGTTCGGCACCATGTGATGGAGCAGATAGAAAAATACTTTACACCTGAAAATTAGGCAACCACTACAGCATACTTAAGCATTGCAGTTAGTTATTATTCAAACATTTTGTAGCTTCCGCAAAGATTAAATGCTGCCAGTGCCTGTAACATGACACCATTTCATTTACAATATGGACTTAATCAAATACATAAAAAATTACAAAAAACTTACACATAATACTGTCGCATCTGGGCCTCAGCGAGAGTGACACCTGAAGCGGGACGGGATCAGGGATGGTCAAGTCAAATGCCGTATACAAGCCACTAGATTTAATAACACTAATTTTTACAAAAATGGGCAGATCAGTTTAACGGGGACATACAAAAAATAAAGATCAAGTTACGCTTTTGACAAAAATGTACAAAATTATCTACGCACACAAAAATCAACGATAGAGAATTGTTAAAGACAATAAAGGTTATTAAAATTACTACTTACCTGAGTTATTGTACTTGCATCTTTTTTTATTAAATAATGGGGATACCTGGTTGGCAGTGTTGCAACCTCTCACTGATCAAGCCCGAACGTGACTCCTCGATCTTTTCGATTTCCGTATTTAGGTAAAAATCGCAGCTTTGCGTTTTACGCGGTTGTCATGTTTCTTTTTGAACAGATCTACTAGTTGAAAAATTGCATCGATGTTGCTGGTGATTAGAGGGTATGCGACAATGCATAAAAGTTACACCCGTTGTGTGATTGCCGGTTTTCTTTCTAATGGTACCTGATTATTTTAAGCTAATTACTATAAACAGATTAGAAAATTGTTTTAAGTTGCGAACAGCTGCTATTAAAAACAGGTAGATGATTTGTGTGGTATAATACAATATTTAGCCAAGTGTGTCAATTTGGTGTTTTAAAACACAATATTTAAACAATTAATGAATTCATTGTAACATAAGTAATTTAGAATAATAGTCTTTTTTTGCTTTTAATTAGTAAGAAAAGCATACTGTTACGTATTGACAAGATAACAAGTAATCGTTCCTAGCAAATGCTTAACGATACAAATAGGTTTGTTTAAAAAGACATTGCAGTGGTCTAGGCATTCTCAGTTTATAAGCATTACACAATGTTTACTCAGCTGCCCAAGCCTGACCAAAATTTATCTCTTTGCGAAGAAGACTACATGCATTCTTGCAATCTCACTCAGCTTATCAGCTAAGTTAGACATATGATGACAACTAAGTGGTTTTAGTGCATACTACACATTGTTTTGTTATTCTGCTTATATTCCGTCTTAAATTTAAAACCATCATAAAATAGTATGTGCATTGAGCGAGATTGATTCTGAGAAAAATGCACTTTGTAAGTTAAACATAATGACCTAGTATAAAATCACTATCAATTTGTACATCCCCTCTGCTTGTGTAGTTTGAGTTTAAAGTACAGTTAACTGTGCTTATGGAATGCAATCTGGTTAAACTGTTACAATTAATAACTTTGAATAGGGATTGCAAAAATATAAAAAGGCGGCAGCCTGGTATTCGTCAAAGTGAGGGAAAAGAGAAAATAATATTGAAGCAGTAGACGGAAATAATATAATTGTAATGCTACTTTCATTTGTAAAAGTATTTCACAATTAATTACAAAAAAAAACATGAAGGCAGACATGAAAAATATTTGTTCACATTGGTTAACATTTTCAACGTTTATCTAAAATATATAAAAGTATGTAGTTCGATTGAAAAAAAAATGCAAATTTGGTTCAGTACTCGAAATCCGGCATCGCTGTGTAAATGTGCTATGTTGCGTTATCGAGTACCCCTTGGTTGCTACAACTTTTATTTAAAACATTTTTTTCTAAAACTTCAAATAAAGCTAATTGGGTGAGCACGATAACTGGAGCACCCTGTACAAACACTGAAATATTCAAATGACTAAAATATATCAGTAGATTTATGCAACAATAATTTTAATTTGAATAATTCTTTAGAAATATAACTTATATTYTGCATTTAACGAAATCGTTTACATATAATTTAAAATGCATCGCTTACAGAAACAATAATTCTGTTTCAAGGAATTATAAGTATTAAAAATTATTGTTGATTTTTGTGATACATTATTATTTTAATAGCAATATAATGCATCAAATTAATTCGATACTTGTCTAGTTCGACAAAAATTTTAGCGATAGAATTACTTATTGCATTTACAATTTGTGCTTGTATATATAAACATACAAGTGTAAGAATAGAATTTTCGTAAGCATGATATTTAGGTGAAAAATAAGAAAGTCGATAGGCATGAAATTTTGTAAAACTGAGCATGTAACGTTTAAGTGGTTTACCATATGGCCGGCAATTTGAGATGTTGAATACAAGTGCTGGCGTCTCTGAGACGCAGTAACTTTCGTTAGGGTGACAGGTTGAACGAGACAGGGGATCTCGTAAAATTGACAAATCAGTTCGGCACTGTGTATGATCATATTACTTACAAGTACATATTCGGAATTTATTAGCTAAAATCGTATTGGCTGAGCCTAAAAGACGCATCTTGAGAAAAATGCATATGATTGGGTAAATAGCATAATATGGGTGGATAGGAGGTGTGTGTTTGTATCCAAATTGAGAACTTGAATAACTGGGGGAAATCAGTTCTTCTTAACCTCCGATTGTTTAAAGTACTCTTGACGGGAGTGTCATAACCGAATTAAATAACTCTGTAGAACTTGTACTGCACATGTAAATAGTGTTTGTGACGGCAGTTATAGTTGTAGTGCCTTCTATTGGATTAACCCTTTTTGGATTAAAGTAAAAGGTGAGTCAACCTCACAGAGCTTTATACTTCTATGTGAGTCAACCTCACAGAGCTTTATACTTCTATGTGTGTCAACCTCACAGAGCTTTATACTTCTATGTGAGTCAACCTCACAGAGCTTTATACTTCTATGTGAGTCAACCTCACAGAGCTTTATACTTCTATGTGAGTCAACCTCACAGAGCTTTATACTTCTATGTGAGTCAACCTCACAGAGCTTTATACTTCTATGTAACCTCACAGAGCTTTATACTCCTATGGGATATCATGGCTTGTAGAGCAAGTCGCTCGTTGTTTAATTATCCACTAGAATACCAATTGCTGGTGAACACCTTGTATTTACTCTGCTTGTTGTTTAAGCTGTTTCATGTTCTGTCTCTGCTTGCCTGTTGAGCTTGTAGCTCATCCACTGGATTGGATTCAGTGGGCCCAACGGGGCGTTATCGAGTAAAGCTTAATGTTTTACTTATTGAGCTTGTAGCTCATCCACTGGACTGGGTTCAGTGGGCCCAACGGGGCGTGATCTAGTAAAGCTTATTGTTTTACTTATTGAGCTTGTAGCTCATCCACTGAATTGGATTCAGTGGGCCCAACGGGGCGTTAACGAGTAAAGCTTAATGTTTTACTTATTGAGCTTGTAGCTCATCCACTGGACTGGGTTCAGTGGGCCCAACGGGGCGTGATCTAGTAAAGCTTATTGTTTTACTTATTGAGCTTGTAGCTCATCCACTGAATTGGATTCAGTGGGCCCAACGGGGCGTTAACGAGTAAAGCTTATTGTTTTACTTATTGAGCTTGTAGCTCATCCACTGGATTGGATTCAGTGGGCCCAACGGGGCGTTATCTAGTAAAGCTTATTGTTTTACTTGTTGAGCTTGTAGCTCATCCACTGGACTATGTTCAGTGGGCCCAACGGGGCGTTATTGAATAGAGCTTATTGTTTTACTTATTGGGCTTGTAGCTCATCCACTGAATTGGATTCAGTGGGCCTAACGAGGCGTTATCAGCGAATTAATGATTAGTGTCCTGACGGGAACCCATCCCGTCATGCTGGGCCTAATTGAGACAGCAGTAGACAAATTATTATCCTAATGAATCTAAACCTAAGTCAGCTTAGAAGAATATAAAGCTCATGCGTGTTTTCCTATATTTATTGCAGAGAGCGAAAGTGCGAGGGTAAACCTGTAACCAGGGAGGATCGGATCGAGGGTCACTGTCCGCTTGGATGTCCTGACACAGCGGGTGGTCTTCAACCACCACTGACCTAGATTTAAGTGCACATTGTCACATAATTCAATAGATGGAAATTGTTCAAGTTGTTTCTGATTTATTAACTTGCCACCTGACTAATTTGACGTGCAGAAGTAAGCCATAATAAAGTCTTGATAGTAATATTAATTATGCAGCGTTAAGGCTAGTAGGTTTTTGTAAAAAAAAAAAGTATAGCATATATCTTCGTGTTGTCTCTTCAGATTTGTCTTACAATTTTCAGAAGTGGGATCTGAATTTGCGTGATTGATTACTTTTAATTAGATAATACAGTTTAATAGTTGTGGGCATTAAAGGACAACCCTTCACCTCGATCTACCCGCTGGTATAAAACAGGTTGKAGGTAGTAGAATAATTAAATTGCATGTGTGTGTCGAGAAGTAACGTTGTCATAATCGTCTAGGAGCTATTTGTCAACCCKTCATTACAATGGCCGGTAAACGGGGTCAGAAACGATCAAGAGAAACTTCCGAAGCCTCTGAGGAGGCCGCGCCAACCACCTCGCGCACACGATCAAATGACGGTTCCGAATCGCGTTCTAGTACCGTTCAGAGCGATAAATTCGATATGCTAGCGGAAGCAATGGCTAGTTTTATAAAATGTCAGGAGAAACGGGACGACATCAGAGTGGATGCTACAAATGGCGATGCGGTACCGATTTTCGATCCAAGGAATAGGGAATATACCGCGGAAATGTGGATACACAAATTGACGAACTAAGAACAGTCTTTAATTGGAGCGAAACCACAACAATTCATTTTGCATTGTCTAAACTGCGCGGAACGGGAGAATTGTGGCACCGTTCCTTGCCAACAATTAAATACACTTGGGAGGAATGGAAAGAGAAAATTTTGCGTGATTTTCCTGCGAAACGTGACTACTGCCAACGAGTTGCGGATATGATGAATCGTCGTAAGCTTCCCAACGAAGACTACGATCAGTATTATTATGACAAACTGGCACTCATAAATATGTGCGACTTTGAAGGGCCGAAAGCGGTTTCCTTCATCATAGGTGGGCTAGACGATGGGGTAGTTAAAAGCGGAGCGCGTGCTGGCAAGCACGAAACACCTCAATCACTGTACGAGTTTTTTAATCGCTCACGAAGATGATGCGGCTCATAAAACTACATCCCAAACAGTCCGACCGCATCTTAATCGTTTTCATAAGACCGGGTACAGGAAGGACGTACGTAATAACAAGCGATACCACCAAGAAAGGAGTAACAGCAATACCGGCGGGGGCGGAAGTAGTGGAATTAACTGTTTCAAATGCAACAAAAGTGGACATTACGCTCGAGACTGCAGGGTGGCTGTAAAAAGGTGTATTTTGTGCAATAAAATTGGGCATGACAAGAAATACTGCCTGGAATACCGCAATGAAGGTCGCACGCAGAACAACGGGGAGCATTCGGTATCTAAGAAGGACGGCACGGTCGCATGACTAGAGGCGGGTGCATCTGTCGACACTAATCGTAAATTTTACAAGCCTATTTTTATTAATGAGAATAAATCCCGAGCATATATAGATTCGGGCTGTTTTGGCGTTACAATAACATTTAGCGAATTAGGTAGACTAGGATTAATCTGTAATAATAAGGAAACAATAGTCTTAAGAGGATATGGAAGTGGTACGGTTACAACTTTAGGAGTGTGTAGATTTAAATTAAAAGTTGACGAAGTGGAGGCCGAAGTGGAGGCTCACGTTGTGCCTGATTCAGTGCAGAAAGTACCTGTATTAGTAGGTCGATCATTTACAGAACTGCCAGGTGTACTCATGATAAAGGATGAAAACAATTGCTGTTTAAAAAGGGAATACTGTGGGTCGTACCTCGAGGAATGAGGAACCAGGTAGTGAGATCAGCACATGATCAAGCAGGTCACTTTGCGCTAGAGAAAACACTTCATCGTTTATGTCAGCAGTACTGGTTTCCAGGAATGCGAGAATATGTAGAGAAATACATAGCGTGTTGTATACCTTGCATATTTAATAAAAAGACAACTGGCAAAAAGGAAGGATTCCTGCACCCGATGAGAGCTACGGAGCCAATGGGTACTTTCCACGTGGATCATTTAGGTCCTTTTCCCAAAAGTAAAAAGGGGAATGTATACCTTATCGTGGGAGTGGATGCATTTACAAAGTTCCTACTTATGAGACCCGTAAAATCAACAAAAACTAAATACATTATTAACTTCTTTAGAGACCATTTTTCGACGTATGGAACGCCGAAAATAATAATCAGTGACCAAGGAAGTGCATTCACATCTAAAGCTTTTAAAAACTTCTGTGAACAAAATCATATTAAACATGTAGTTACGGCAGTGGCAACTCCACGAGCCAACGGACAAGTTGAACGATTAAACCGGACAATTCTCAGTGCGTTATTGACATCTACGCTGGAGGAAGAACGCTGGGATGAAAGAGTACGCGATGTCCAGCTGGCCATCAATACTTCTGTAAATAAATCTACCGGAAAGACACCGAGCGAGTTGCTTTTCGGCTTCGTTCCACGCAGGAGTTGTGATGATCAGCTCCTAAAAGACGAAGTTGCTCGGATTCCACCTATTTTAGCTGATCTACTGGAAGCAAGAAGAATAGCAGCTGATAAAAATGCAGAGTCACAGGATAAGAGAAAGCAATACTTTGACAAGAAACGAAAAAAGCCACGCCAATATAAAATAGGAGAGTTGGTAGCAATTGAAAGAAACATCCAGTCCATGGGCACCAGTCGTAAGCTAGTTGCACCATACGACGGTCCTTTTGTTGTCCACAAAACCCTCCCAAATGATAGATACGTAGTATGCGATATGAAAGGTACTAGACGCACGAGGAGAAAGTCAAATTATGATCGCGTGGTAGCGGTTGATCGAATGAGACCCTGGACGACTCCTGGTGGAGTTTCAGATGATACTGCTAGCGAAAGTGGAGAAGATGGAGTGGTGCTCACCGATGACGAACAGTAATAGCTGCCACCTCGAGACGAGGTGAATTCAGGATGGCCGAATGTAAGAATAGAATTTTCGTAAGCATGATATTTAGGTGAAAAATAAGAAAGTCGATAGGCATGAAATTTTGTAAAACTGAGCATGTAACGTTTAAGTGGTTTACCATATGGCCGGCAATTTGAGATGTTGAATACAAGTGCTGGCGTCTCTGAGACGCAGTAACTTTCGTTAGGGTGACAGGTTGAACGAGACAGGGGATCTCGTAAAATTGACAAATCAGTTCGGCACTGTGTATGATCATATTACTTACAAGTACATATTCGGAATTTATTAGCTAAAATCGTATTGGCTGAGCCTAAAAGACGCATCTTGAGAAAAATGCATATGATTGGGTAAATAGCATAATATGGGTGGATAGGAGGTGTGTGTTTGTATCCAAATTGAGAACTTGAATAACTGGGGGAAATCAGTTCTTCTTAACCTCCGATTGTTTAAAGTACTCTTGACGGGAGTGTCATAACCGAATTAAATAACTCTGTAGAACTTGTACTGCACATGTAAATAGTGTTTGTGACGGCAGTTATAGTTGTAGTGCCTTCTATTGGATTAACCCTTTTTGGATTAAAGTAAAAGGTGAGTCAACCTCACAGAGCTTTATACTTCTATGTGAGTCAACCTCACAGAGCTTTATACTTCTATGTGTGTCAACCTCACAGAGCTTTATACTTCTATGTGAGTCAACCTCACAGAGCTTTATACTTCTATGTGAGTCAACCTCACAGAGCTTTATACTTCTATGTGAGTCAACCTCACAGAGCTTTATACTTCTATGTGAGTCAACCTCACAGAGCTTTATACTTCTATGTAACCTCACAGAGCTTTATACTCCTATGGGATATCATGGCTTGTAGAGCAAGTCGCTCGTTGTTTAATTATCCACTAGAATACCAATTGCTGGTGAACACCTTGTATTTACTCTGCTTGTTGTTTAAGCTGTTTCATGTTCTGTCTCTGCTTGCCTGTTGAGCTTGTAGCTCATCCACTGGATTGGATTCAGTGGGCCCAACGGGGCGTTATCGAGTAAAGCTTAATGTTTTACTTATTGAGCTTGTAGCTCATCCACTGGACTGGGTTCAGTGGGCCCAACGGGGCGTGATCTAGTAAAGCTTATTGTTTTACTTATTGAGCTTGTAGCTCATCCACTGAATTGGATTCAGTGGGCCCAACGGGGCGTTAACGAGTAAAGCTTAATGTTTTACTTATTGAGCTTGTAGCTCATCCACTGGACTGGGTTCAGTGGGCCCAACGGGGCGTGATCTAGTAAAGCTTATTGTTTTACTTATTGAGCTTGTAGCTCATCCACTGAATTGGATTCAGTGGGCCCAACGGGGCGTTAACGAGTAAAGCTTATTGTTTTACTTATTGAGCTTGTAGCTCATCCACTGGATTGGATTCAGTGGGCCCAACGGGGCGTTATCTAGTAAAGCTTATTGTTTTACTTGTTGAGCTTGTAGCTCATCCACTGGACTATGTTCAGTGGGCCCAACGGGGCGTTATTGAATAGAGCTTATTGTTTTACTTATTGGGCTTGTAGCTCATCCACTGAATTGGATTCAGTGGGCCTAACGAGGCGTTATCAGCGMATTAATGATTAGTGTMCTGACGGGAACCCATCCCGWCATGCTGGGCCTAATTGAGACAGCAGTAGACAAATTATTATCCTAATGAAWCTAAACCTAAGTCAGCTTAGAAGAATATAAAGCTCATGCGTGTTTTCCTATATTTATTGCAGAGAGCGAAAGTGCGAGGGTAAACCTGTAACCAGGGAGGATCGGATCGAGGGTCACTGTCCGCTTGGATGTCCTGACACAGCGGGTGGTCTTCAACCACCACTGACCTAGATTTAAGTGCACATTGTCACATAATTCAATAGATGGAAATTGTTCAAGTTGTTTCTGATTTATTAACTTGCCACCTGACTAATTTGACGTGCAGAAGTAAGCCATAATAAAGTCTTGATAGTAATATTAATTATGCAGCGTTAAGGCTAGTAGGTTTTTGTAAAAAAAAAAGTATAGCCTATATCTTCGTGTTGTCTCTTCAGATTTGTCTTACACAAGTAACGTAGGTTAAAGTATCTAAAATATACCACCTGATTTATGCAACAATAATTTTAATCAGAATATTTCTTTGGAAACGTTATTTATGTTTTGTATTTGACAGCATAGTTAATTTTTGTAATACTACTTTTTCTTTTAATAATGAGTAAACCGGCGTTCCATACTAAAGTGTAATTTTTAATGTTTTATTGATTTAATAATATATTTGTTATACATTAAAATCATGACCATTGTATAGAAAGGTATAATTAAAAAAGTTATTCATTAAGTTTTGCAATATTTAGGTTTGATATTTATTGCCCATTAATTGGGGATGGGTATATGTTTTCAAAATCAAAAGCAACATGATAAAATGTAATGTTTGTCAATATGTTCGTGTTGGGCAGACTTCTAGATATTTAAATAACAGACTGAGAATACAAAACAGATGTAAAAATGGAAAACTGTTTACTATGATCTGCACCCCAATTTTACTATGTTTTATGTATTCTTTGTTTCTTTCAAATCACTTACATTGTTTGAAATAGAATACTTTAGATATTAAATAACAAGACAAAAGAGTGCATTTACACATTAGGCAAGAATTATATTTTATTAAGATCTACTGATAATACTGCTCTTGTGACTGTAATAATTGAAATTTTGTGCCGTATCATTTAAAATTTGTTTTCTTCTGTTTCAGATGCATATGTATTTTCAAGAATGACTAAACTAAAAATGTCTGCCATGCCATATTTACCACAAAAGCCAATTCAGTTAAAATAGCTATGCTATTCCCTTCAGCTGGTCAGAAATACACATTGTAAGTATTAAATATCATAATCGCCAAGAGTTGCCTAAAGTTAGTTTACATTGTATGTGATTGATAACTGATGTTTATTTGTTACATATACCAGTGAGCTCTTGAAGTATGGATACATTCATTAAATCACCTTTACAGAAAAAATTGAATATCTCAACCTTGATATTTAGAATGTCATTTTTTTCAGAATTGACATTATTTGTTTTTGTTTCGTTTCTGAGGTGTGACATAATTTTTTTTGAGTGCGGAAAAGTTAAAGTGTAGCCTTGAAGCAAAAAGTTACGAGTTACTCAGTTCCAAATTTTAAAAATTTATATAAAAGTTAAAAATTTGAAGTATCGATCACCTTTTCGATGTCTGCAAAGAAAAATGAAATCAAGACTTATTTAGCTACAATCTACAATGCAACTGAAACTTTAGCTCTTTGCGGAAACTAACTATGAGTTCTAAGAAACCAATTCTGCAGTTGTGCTGGTTTATTGTATTGCCTAAGTGGAAAATATGATATTGTGCTAGTGTACTTCGTGAAACATCAGTACGTTACATAACCTGCATAACTGGTTTTTGTATCAAAACCTGCTTGCAACTTACATGGAAGTGTTTTTTACTTTTTGTTTGTCTTATACTAAAAGGCAACAGATTATGTACTTTTGGTATTGAATATGTCAAAAATGGATGACCTACATTTTTTCAGCATGTGCTTTATAAATTATTAGTAGCTTTTTATTCAGAAACTCTTTAACTGATAAAATTTATATATTAGTTTCTGAATTTTCCTTCTTAAATAATTTACATGGCTTTCCCACTTTAGATATTTGTCAATAATTATGCCTAAATATTTAACTAACTAACTAAATATATAACTGGTTTCATCTATTTCATCACTCATATTAGGAATGTTTAATGTCTCAAAGTCGTCGATTTACTTTAGTAATAATTTACAATATTTGGAGGAGTTGATATGTATTTAGCCGGTTTCATCACTATATTTAAATTATTATCGCCTGATATTTTAGTTTCATTTCGCGAATTTCCATGGCTCAAAATTTTACAACAATTTTAGCTTTTGCAGTAATTGAAAGCAATGAGTTAATGTATACGATAAAAAGAATGGGACATAAGACCATACCCTGGGGTAGTACTCCTAATTTAATGTCTTCTAATTCACTCAAAGTACCTCTGATAGTTACTTGCTGTGATCTGTCTGCTGAGTAACTTCAAAACACGTCCAACACCATCCCTTGCACCCCATAATGTTCTAGAATATCTAGAAGCCCAAAAATATTGTGATACAGTTTTTGTGAGCGTCCAATTTATCGGTAATTTCTTGTATAATTGCATACATCGCATCTACAGTTGATATCACTTTTTTAAAATCCATATTGGCACATTTTTTGTGCCGTCAGAAAATCCACCAGGTGCTCTTTTAAACATTTCTCTTTTTTTTTCAGTTGTTGATTAGGCTTATTGGTCTGTAGTTTGATATTTTGGTTTTGTCACTGCTCTTAAATATGGGTGCGATAATAAATGTCTTGAACTGTCTTGGAACGTCACCTTTTTGAAATACTAGTCTTATTATATAGCTGAGAGGTGTAGTGGTATGCATATGTACTTTAATGGTTTCAGCAGTTATTCCAACACATCCAGCTGCACTGTGATTTTTCAACAACGAAATATGTATTATTAGCTCAGTTTCGAAAACTGCTTAAAGGAGCAATAGATTTATCATTAAGGGGCTTATTTTCTATTAGCTGTGATGGTTCGACAATGATTTGAAGCATACCAATAACAAAATTTGAAAAGGATTCATTGTAATAATTTGATGTGTTTATCAGTATCGAATTGTTCACTGAGAATGTAGCAATTAGTAGGATTTCTTTTTGATGTTTCATTTGTAGCGTCACCAATCAGTCGATAAATCTTTTTCAYGTTGATTTTTTGTTACTTGATTTATGTAGTATTGGTATTTTGATTTCTTTACTTGTSTATTTAGATCATTTCTGTAACCTTTGTAGGTACTCTTGTTCTAATTCTGGGGAATATCCTGGTGATTTTTTAAAATTTTGTTTTGTGTAATTATGGAAGCTAAAAGACCATCTGTATCCATGGTTTTATTTTTTTATTCACATATGTAGAAAAGGTCCTCGCAATCCTGCGTCGCTCCACGAGCCCACTTAACCCATTGCCTCCCACGAACAATTTTCTTAATTTTTCTTTCTACTTTGCACTAGTTATTACCCTTTTTTTAAACTTATAGCGGAAAAATAGAAAAAAAAATTTTTTGGCTATATTTTTTGGAAAAAAGTGGTATGCTCAAATAAGTACAATGGGAGGATGCGTGAAGATAAAATTAAAACTTCAGATCAGAATAAATAGTTATTATTTTCTGATAAAACATTACAAATATATGTATGAAGTCAGAAGTATTAAGATTTTGAGTGAAATTTTATAAAAAAAAACTCGCTCAATACATAGAGTGACGCTACACTTTTAGACAACTCCATCTTGCTCGTAGGTGGCACTGCCGGCACCTTAGTTGTTCTTTAAGTTTTTTCGGGAAATGACTGTCCATCTTCTGCAATGCTCCGTGGAAGAGAGGCAGGCCGTCTTTTTGAAAAAGTTGCCTTTCCAAAAGATTTTAAGTAATGACGAGCAGCCTCCCTAATAAAATTTAGTAGGTCCATTTTATCATTATGTGCCAGTAAATGCAGTCTCCATGCATTTACAATAGCAACATTTAGTGAATGGGTAAAAAGGGGCCACCACCATTTTTTTCCGTGAATGGACACTCTGTAGTTGTTTACTGCTTGATCAAGGTCAATTCCACATGCGTTATAATTGGCAAACAAGCACGGCTGAGGAACATCAATTTTTTGTTTTTCTTTCAAGGACCAACGTTTTACTCTCCCCATGGGCTTAACAGTATCGTGATTTGTTACCATGGTTACAACGTTATTGTCTTTCCACCGTACAAACAACAGATTATTTTTKTCTTCATTATTTGTTGAAAAACACCACGATTCATTTTTTGCATTTCTTTTACAGATGGCAGCGGGCATTTTTAGTCCTGTTTTCTCGTACTGTTCCGGTTGCCCTAAACTTCATATCTCTGAGTGTTTTCAGCAGATTGTAACTAGAGAAGTAATTGTCAAAATAAACTGTATGGTCGGAAGGTTGTTCGATGCATTGAAGTAAATCTAGAACAACCTTAGAGCCTAATGGTAAACTCATATCCACTTTACTGTCCTTTGGTTTTGCTCCGCAATAAGTATCATATGACAATACCCAGTAGAGCTGCAAAGCATCCAATCCTTGAATCCAAATCTTACTGGCTTGCCCTTTATAAATTGTTTACCAGAATGGTGTCCAAAATATTTCACGATTGCTTCTTCAATTGAAAGATTTGGATGAAAGATGCCCCACTGATGAAAATTCATATTTAGCAGGTCCATCAGCAGTCGCACTTTGTACATTTTGTCAGATTTTTTAAGTTTAGTATTATCGGCAAAGTGTATATACTTCTTGATTTCTTGAAATTTATTTCTGAACATGCTAGCCACGAAAGGTACAGATATATCTTCATCAACACTCCAGTACATTGGTTCACGTGGTAATTTGTGGTAACCAGATAAGAGTAAAATTCCCAAGAAAATTTTTATTTCTCCTTTCACCAAAAATCCATGGTTATTTTTTGTGCCGCATAGATTTTCCATTGGTCAACAATCAGTTTTATTATCTGATTGTCAAACAATCTTTCAAAAGTCTGAACTGGACTATCATTTTTCACATCTTCAGGCATACTCTTCATTCTTTCTTTGTAGCCCTGAGTTTTAACATTCATACTAATATCTCTATAGGCCTTAGTCCAATTGGGCTGCTCCTTTCTCTGAGTACTTTTAACTCTTTTAGGAAACAGTACCGCTAACGGTACGTTGTCGTCTGGGTCATCAATTTTGTCGTTCCTTTCCAAAACTTCTCTACTTCTACCAGCTACTTCAGACAAAGGCATTTCATCGTCTGAAGAAAAGCAAAGTTCTCTACTTGTCCAGATATATCTTGGGGAAAATTAGAAATACCGATATCGTCATCATCGAATTCTTCCTCGTCTGTTTGATCGTCTACCTCGGGCGGGATAATAACTATATCTGCCTCATGCTTTGAAGCAGAAACTTCTTCCAGTGCTTCTGCCAGCGTTTTAAAAGGTTTGCCATAAAAATTTTGTGGAGCAATTGACTTATATTCAGAATTCATGTTCGATAAACTTCTGAAAAAAATGGATTTTTGTTATACATATCTTCCTACTGTACCCATACGAGTATACTAACATTTTTCGAGTTTTTTTTTATAAATAATGCAAAAATGAATGTTACAGTATTAGAAATATAAAAAGTACATACCTGAAGGTTGAATTCACCACTTTAAACGAAACGTTTTAACATTTAGCCACAAATAATTAACCAGTGAGAAGCCGTAACGTGTTTGAACTTATTTACACAGTTTAAACAACTATAATTACGACATAGCCCCATCTATGAGGAACCTCATGAACTACAGGTTATTTGTCCATAGCCGAGTCCTATCAAACTACTAATTTATACAAATTTTTCGGCAGATGTCGCTGGTGGTGTACCTAAATAAGTACAATGGGAGGTAATGGGTTAATGTACTTGTAAACGAGTCCATGCATGTCTGGGAGCTTTTACAAATCAAAGWTGAACACATCTCCCCAGTTTTCTTCGGAGATTGAAAAGTTTAGTTTCTGTAAGCTCAATTTTATGTGGATATTTTTCAAATTAATATTTTTATGTTTTTGTACTTGTACTAACCTTAATAATTTTTGGAAAGTGGTCTATAATTTAATACTGAGATTGTATAATTCATAGTTACATATGGCACTGCTTGCGGTGACATGTGTGGGGTTTTATATAATATGGTTCAAATCCATGTTTAGCTAAGTTCATCAAGTATTTGTTCACCTGAATATCAACTCCATATCATTGTTCATGTCACATATCAATAACTTGTAACAGGCTATTGTTTTGATTCTATTCCATATAGCTATGAATTTCCTTCAAAAATCAAAATTATTCTAGGAGTTGGCTTATATAATGCTATAATGTTTAATGTTATTCGAGGTATGATTGAAACTTTCTTTAATAAATACCAACACACCATCATTTTTGCTAAAATCATCTTTGTTATATATAATTTTAAATCCAGGTATATTAAAATTATTAAATGTATTATTAAATGTATGTAACACGAAACAAGCAAAACTGTCAAATTTGGGGATCAGAAAACCCTAGAGAAGCCATAGAGGTTCATGCTCATCGACAACAAGTCACTATTTGGTGTGAATTTTGGGCTGGGGGCCTCATTGGGCCATTTTTTTAATGGCGAAGTCAATGCTCTTACAGCGAATGGAGCACATTACCATCTCATGATAACGGATTTTTTTGGCCAAATTTACCTAATATTAATACCAAAGATCTTTCCTTTCAACAAAATGGCACAGCATGCTACTTAAGTGCTGGAACTGTCAACTAATTGTGTCAAATTTCCTGGCTGTGTGATTTCACATTGCAGTGACTGCCATTGCCCACCAAGATAGCATGATTTAACACCATTGGATTATTTTATCTGGTGTTATGTTAAAAGTTAAAATTTAGCCCCAACTTTGTGAAAACATGATCGAAAATTTTGCGAGAAGATTGGTGGTTTGCAAAAAGGCATGTGGTGGACATTTGGATGACGCTTTGTTTTACATACAGTTTCCCAAGTCTCATATATGTGAATAAATAAAAAGTTTGTTGAAATCGCAATCTGTTATTTTTTTATTTAAACATATATTTCTAAACGTCATTTTTAACAGCCATTATGTATTTGGTATTCTATGATATTTATTAATTGGTTATTCAAAAACTGTAAAACTGGAATAACATAAATTATTGCCATCCTCATATGTAAATGTAATTGCCTGCCACATAACAGTTCGTTAAAGTATTTGTGGTAGAGAGGTTATATTGCATCTGATTACACAATGAAAAATAAATTTTCTCATTTGAGTGAACAAAAGTGACAAGCACATGCTTTGGATTAGATGGCAATGATGGAATGATTTTTTAAGAGCAAAAAATTGTTGTTATATACCTTATAATGGTATATTACATTAAGGACGCGGAATATGTATGTATATATGTATGTTTTTGTGTTGCAACAAAAAATAAAATTATTTGAAAATGTTTCCTTCATTAACTGATGTAGCTTGTTTAACCTGAACATAATTAATTAGATTTTTAGTAACAGACTTTTAATTCTAGTTTTCTTTGTTTCAGATTCTATGCCCATGGTATTCTGACACATCATTGGTTTTCTGTTGATGTGATATTTGGCTATCCCATCATTTTGTTGTTGGATGTAGATTGCACTTCACTATGTTGAAACAGTCCTGTTTGTGTCTTCTGCTTCTTATTCATTCCTTTTAGACCTGGTTGAAGCAACTTTGATCTGAAATTGGGATTCTTATAACCCAGCGTTGTTGCTATATACTTTAGTTAATTTGTTCTTATCATCGTCATGTACTAGAGCACCTTCTTATGCTACAACTTATCTATTGCATAAAAATGTGAAAAATCATGCTGATCTGTTTGCAGCAGTTCTCAAAATTTCTTTCATGTCGAGGTGGGACAATTCATATTCGAATTACACTTTTGCTGTTTCATGGATAAACTGGTGTCGTTCTTGATGAATTTTGAATTGAGGAATGTAATATCAAAATAATGAATTTGACCATAATGGAAAGTTCTGCTTTTCAAAAAAAATCTGACTATAATGTATGTATAATCTTAAATTATTCTATTATTTTTGATTTTGCAATTTGCAATCTTAGGGGTATTGTTTCTTCTCTGTTTGTTGTGTATTCTGTCATCATATTATTTGTTCTGGTTTGGGTGATCACTGTGAAAACTGGAAACTGCCGAGACATTTGTTCATAATGGACAGTTCTGCTTTAAAAAAAAGTCCGACTATGATGTATGTATAATATTAAATTATTGTATTATTTTTGATTTTGCAATTTGCAACCTTAGGGGTATTCTTTCTTCTCTGTTTGTTGTCTATTCTGTCATCATATTACTTCTTCTGGTTTGGGTCATCTATATGAAAACTGGAAACTGCCGAGACATTTGAAATAAAATTCAAATGCCGAAATTATAATGGGTTGGTCAAACAGAACTAGCCCAATAATAAATGTTAATCATTTAATAAATTATTTCAACTGAAACCCTGTTATTGGCTGCTATTTTGAATATAAACTGTGAATCATTTTCATAAAAACTATAGTGTAATCTCTTGTATGTTATGCTTCTGTATTTGCAATGTTCTTGGGTTGTTCTAATGGATTTTGACTTTACACTGCTTCAACGGTAATACTTGTAGAATGACTAGTTTGGACATCGTAATGGTTACAACCCCTTATTATTCTTTTGTCCATAAAATCTCAATTGAATTGAGTGAAAGACTGATATAAGTATGGAAAGTCGTTCCATCTTGTTCGAATTATATTATTTATAATAACAGTAACGCTCTGAACGTGTAAATCTTGAATACAGGGTAACATCTTGGAATAAGTAAAAAATGAATATAATGATCCTTGTAGTATTCTGTAATAACAGCTGACAGTAATGAACCTGTTTACCCTTAACACACGACCTTTGAGAAACATACATAATGTTGACTTATGATTAGTAATGTAAAATACCTGGGGCAAATTCATGTTATAAGTATATACCGGTTCTGTATGTTGGCATATTGATGCATAATACAGTCGAACTTCTCTTATTCGAATCATAAGGGGAACAAAAATTTGTTTGAGGTAGAGAAACTTCGAGATAAAGAAACTGAAAATATATTTTATTATAAATAAGTAGTATTCTACAATAGTAAGTATTAGGAGTATATCAAAACAAGGAGTATATCAATACCATGGTAGTAGATAGAGAGGTATATGTATGATGCCGTGTGGAGTGCGCCGATTCCGTGGCCAGTCGCGTTAGAGAGAGATAGAGCATAGTGGGAATCGCTCCGCTTTTGCATAGGGCTACTTGGCAGAGCACGCTGTGTTAATAATATCAATTTGATTCCCAAAATTACCTTAGCGAATAGCAATGGTTCATTTATCTTTCAAAAAAGTGTGGAAATTATAGATTCTGTTGTTACTTGTGCAACAGTTTTAGAACAGATTTGCGTCAGTTATCAATATCAATAGTTCCACCTCAAATTGTCGAAATGAAATTTACGCTTTTATTTCTTATATTATACAGTCAATAATGAGGTTTTGAACCTTTTTTCTCTCTACATATTTTTTTCTACGGCAAACAGTTCTCGTGATTTCCTATAAATTTGTAAAATCGTTTTTTTTAATAGCAAAATTAAAGAAAAAGTGGTGTGGACAGGGTCCTAAATCCATTTTTGTAAATATTTGGAAAATGCCAAAATTTTGGAAAAAATTTTAAAACACGAGAAATTTTGTTTCCTATTTGATGGTATTCTCACTTTTTGAATATATTAAGTATTTTCGGAGATATGTAGAAAAAACCGGTTTTTAAAATTACAGTTTTTTGCTAATATCTTCTTAACAGACGAATAATATTCGTAATTATACTACTAACATACTAAAAGGAAAAAATAAAAGTTTGCAAAAAGAGTATTTACCCCACAATTTTACCCCCTACCCTATATTTTAGTTACTCTAAAAAGAATAAGTCGCTTTGGGTAGATTTATATGTATGCCATATGTTAAGTCTTTCGAAAGTTATCACGTCCGCACAGGCATGCAGACAAGAAATTTTTTGCAAAAATTTTGTTTTCTTCCGTTTTTAAGCTTTTTAAAGCGATTGAGCAAATAAAAAAAATTTTGAATTTTTTTTGCGATACAATACTTCCAATCCATTGGAAGTGGAAGTAAAATTAAGTACAGGAATATGATTATTCTGTATATTTCTTATATTATGAAGGTAATACTTGTTTCACACCGAATAAGACTTAAAAAATAAAAAGAGGTGTTTCTGCTGTCAACGTTTATTAAAAATACACATACAAGGAGATCTAAAAATTAATAAAACTGTAACTTAGATTCCTTCTTTCTTGCACTTGATTTATTAGTATCTCTGTCATTGTGCTTGTAGTACTGTTTAAATTCTTCCACTACGTTGTCAAAAACATCAATACTGAATACGTTTGGCTAAAATATTTGCTAAAAAAAAAATAAATAAATAATATCCTGCTCGAAGAAGGCCTGTCGAGGATGTGGCCGTTGCAACCAATACAAAACGAAGAGGCACACTTCAGGCACTGTTAACTTCGCCTTATCAAATAAGGTCCCCTTGCGCTTGCTGACGCTGTAATTGCAGGCTGTCCTCTACCTCTTCCGTTGCTTCGTGGTGGCCATGCAGCGAAAGCGATCGATCACTGTCCTCCGCGCACGGCTGCTGGCATCTCGGGCAGGTGGCACTAACGGGGTACGCTCCGTGATCCTGTAACCACCCCAAAACGCGCTGTTCGTCACCTGAATGCGAACAAATTCAGTCTGAGTTACCTTACATCCATTACAAACCATATTGATGATCAAAAACGACGTTCCAGCAGCTAGCACTTTTTTCACAAATCCCACGCGGTCCCTCGGTGGCCTGCTTGGTCCTTGGCACCTTGGTATGTGCACAGAACATCTACGTAGAACGCAAACTGTAATAGTAAATCGCGTAGTGATAAAGCGCCATCTAGTAAACGGTTATGCGAACTAAACTGGGCGGTAAATTCAAAAGCCCCATTTTATATACTTCATTTATCGGATTATATTCTGAGTACGAAATAAAACAACTTTATGCACATATTACCATTTATTTACATAAAAAATAAACAAAAAAAGTATAAAACAGTGAACTGATCCATCACAATGAGGAGTTTTGAATTAATATTTAAAAAAATATTTAACTTAAGAACACATTATTTTTTATATTTTTTTTTAAATACATGCATTGCCTGCAACTGCAGGGCATCGGGATTAGAAGGAGCTGCTTCCTTTCCTGCCATGACTTTATTGCAATGATTCAAATAATTAAAAATTACTGTGCGTACTAAATTTAACAGTACGTCTTTAACAATATCGTTGTGATGAGGACAGTCCTGGAAGAATGCAAAAAGGTCGAGCCCTACAATGCACTTTATTATAGTGGCAGAAACATTAGCTTGATGAGCTGTCTGTGGTAACAAATACTCTACTATATTGGCAACCTGAGTTACAGCAGTAACGAAGCTGCCATTACAGTAGTGTAATTTGTTACCAATGTCTCTTGCCACTATAATATCATGTCGAATTTCAGGACTTCCCTTATGTAGTAAATTATTTGAACAAGCACTACAAGAACTAACCTGTGGCAGAACAGTTTTTGCAATATAGCCTGCCAAATAATTTACTACATAAGTTTGCATGGGTTTGAGGCTATCAGGTGCTAGTATGTGTGGTGGCACTGTAAACAAGTGGTCTTCAGGAGCAGGTGCGGGTGGCAAGTCCACTCGTGATGATAGAAATTGTTTGAGAGTGACAAGTAGGGTATCGGACTCATCAGCTTCACAATTTGCGAGCTTTGAATGGTGCTTGGTAAAATTGTTAATCAAAAGACTCTTATAATAGGGTCTGAAAGCAGCAATCGAGGGATTGATATTCCGGACCCCATGCTGGCGAACTTGGCCAAAAAAGTTTTCTATAGCATCCTGATTAAATGCTCTTGCGGCAAATTTTGAATAGCCAAAATGTTTTAACCTTAGCCGCAAGAGTTTGAAACCATTCAAGGTAAACTCCCAGTTTCGCAGTACCTCAGGACGTGCCCGGTCCCCAGGTTTAGCTTTAATAAAAGTCATGCTTCTTATTTAAGCCAAACCTTCATCCCAGATTCGTTCCTGAGGACACCTTCCACTGGTATCAGTCTTTTTTCTTAACAATTTTACCCTCTTCACCCCGATACCACCATTGACACTGTCAAACAATTTATCAAAAAATTGCAATAAAATTGCGGTGTCTTCACCCTCCTGAGCCATTTGTCTCTGTCCACATACACTAACAGTACAGTCACGGCTCATCAGTGCAATTATGGATGCAACAGAAGCACTAAAAACTTGCGATGCTTTTGCGACTTTCATTTTATGAATTTTATTTGGTACGACATGAAAATCAGTCAAATTTCGCATAGCTCGCAAGTTCCCACTGCTTCTGTCAATGAAATATGCATCCTCTATATGTGACCATTTCGCTATCCTCTCCTTGCCTTCATGAACGTAACGGAGATTTTTTGTTACTAAATTATTCCTAATGCATTTTAAAAGATGAGGAGGATCAAACAGAGGGATTACAACACTGTCACCAATGCGAATCACCTCATGCCTTTCCTCCTCACCTTTTCTTAATGCTTGAGCTTTAGTCTCCTTTACTAGTTCATGAATGGCCTTGGAGTTGGCAGCTGCTTGGTCACACACAGATGCCACGACATGGAGGCCGATTGCTTCACACCTCGAAACTATATCTTTAAAAATACGCATGATGTTTTCCCAAGACTCACATCCTTTGGAATAGGTAAAAGCAATCTGCTGTTTCCATGCTCGTGACACAGACACACTTTTGAGCATCCATACTGCAACGTGATCAGCCACTTCACATTTTCTGTTAGTCCCGTCATCAACAAATCCTGAAATAATATCCTCAAACTTTGAGAACGTTAAGTTAGGCTGCAATGACATTTCGTCAAATATTAAAATGCAACATTTTTGCATTGTTGTTTTCATTGCAGCAACTTTTGTTCTCAAAGTATTGAATACTTCATCGCTGATGCCGGGCCTAAGAGAAATGTGCCGTATGACCTTCCTGACAGTCTCAGCACTGGGCAGGCTAAACAAACTGGCTAGAAACCTGTAGGTCTTTGGGCTTCGCTTGTATATCGCTAATGCCAGAAGCTTATCCGCTTCTGTAAATACATATTTATGCTTTTGCTTTTCAGCATTGCGGATTTGTGAATCAACAAAATTTTTTACTACAGGTCCCAGTTTGTCTAACATATCCCAGTGCCCTTCCCTAGCAAACCTTTCTACTTCCAATAACCTTCTCCTTACAGACTGGCCCCTACGTATGCTGGAAGCAGCTTTCTTCTTCATCCGCAATAATTCATTATAAAAAGCCTTAGCTTTAGGTGTTAGTTTCGACTGGCGATGCACCCCAGCAAGTGCTAAAATATGTTCTGCAAATAAAAAATTTTGTTACTACAGGACATAACTTATATATATAACAAGCAATGGTCATGCATATTGTGTTAAACTAATTTCATTAACTCACGATCCTAGCGCCCTCAATCCAACGGTTAGGGAAACTACTTCGGTATGCATGGTATGCAGCTACACACGTTTCATAAACAGTTTGCCCGCCCTGGGTATGTGAGGTTAGGAATGACGTCATTTGCTAGCGMGGGCATAATGCTCCACGCATAAAAGAACGCAGTGGATAGCATCGCGCACTGTGATTGGCTGTCGAGTTTACTCCGCGTCATCAAGTAGTTCCAAAAAGAAAATTCTGTATTTTGAAAACTAAGTGCGAGCGCACAAAACTCATTTCGGATTCTTGTTCAGAAGGCTGTTTTCCAAAAAATTACGAAAAACACAGTTTTTGAGCCGCTTCAATTGGCCCACAAAATTGGATTTTCGGTACTACTAAAAAAAGTTGTAGAAACTCATTTCGGATAGCCAAACATTTGCTCTACAAGATGGTAAAAGTATCATTTGGTTATACCTTCATGAAAAAAAACAGCATAATTATTGCTCGATTTTACTCCACTATAAGCGACAATCCAGCATTGCGAATCCTAAATGCGTAGATTGCCTTTTTCCAAGATTCCTTCAGTAGACGGAAAACTGCAACATCCATCTTTTGCAAAATTTGTGTTGCATTAGGGTAAAGTGCAACAAGTTCTATTAAATTTTCCTTGCAGAGCTCACTTATTCCATGGTCAAATGAGAGCTATGGCCATCGTAAAACACAACCACAGGTAATTAAATTTTATTTTGCACAAACCGTGAATGAAACACGGCAAGATATTAAAAAAAGTTTATTTCCCCTGTTATCCATCCATTTTCCGATAGCCCAACTTTTGGGTACGGATAGGGTTAATTTTTGTGGGGTTCTTTTTAAATTTACCACTATCATTGGTGGGCAATGCCATTAACCGCATTTGCTATTACGAGTTGTAATGGTTTGTTTTTCATCGGAGTTTACCACAGTGTGGACAGTTTTTTGATCCTTTTGCGCCAATACACGATTCGACTTTGGACTTAAAAATGCAGTTTCGTAGCAATTGAAAATTTTACTTGGATCATTAAAAATATCGAGTAAATTGTTCTCGGCCATATGTTTCTGAACTTCTGCAAACCAGTTACTTATGAGATTCTTCTTCTCACAATAAAACGAAACCAGTCATTCTGAACTAAAGTTGTTGTTTATTACAAAAACTGCGCTACATATATATATATATATATATATATATATATATATATATATATATATATATATATATATATATATATATATATATATATATATATGTGTGTTTCGGCCGAATGAACTCAAAATTAACGACCATCTTCAGGCATAATACATGTAGATAAAATTAAAAGCATGACGACATTGAGTGAACCCTAATCCATAACTGGTGGTAATTACATGAATGGATTACAATAATTTTTCATTTTTACACAACGACAATGACAGTACATGTTGCTTTGGAAAGCGAGCAGAACAAGTTCCTTATATTTCGTTCCGAAACTGCTGCCTGTCTTGCAGTTGAATTTTGAGTACTTCGTTCGGCGATTAGAGGATGATGTTTCATAAATGCCTCGTATCAATGACTACCAGGTCTTCCATTTGGAAATTTGGCTTGTTTTTCTAGTTTTTGCATAGTAATTGGACGCTATCCAAAAGTTGCACTTTCGTTACTGGAAAACGAAGTGATGCTAGATGTAGAATCCATTTTTCCGGCAAATCTCCTCTTCGGATTAAATAGAAGACAGTCCCATTTTTCTTTTAATTGGTATTTTTCCTTTTGCTTTGGCTGATAACGTCATCCTTGGCACCTTAAAAGTCAGGTCAGAAGGGTTTATGCATGTCACCTTCTGAATATTTAAACCTTTTTGATTCCATTTTTGTTTAAAAGTTTAAAAAAAATTGTGTTCGTCACCTAACGGTTCCAATAATCGTCACCTCATTTAAGGCTCTTCCACACGGCAAATTATTCATAAAATACTATGACGAATACTAGTGCACGGAAAGTTAGTAGTCTTAATAATCGTCAGTGATGACGTTACCTAAGCTTTAAATTTTATTATTAAAAGCCTTCTGAATGCCTTAACAATCAAACTAATTCACATCACATCGGTCGGTCTGGTGATGTGGTGACTAGTTCGGTGTCGTCCAGGGTCGGTCAGTCTGGTGATGTGGCGGCTGGTTCGATGACGTCCGGGGTCGGTAGGTCGTAGTCTCCAAGCTCCCATAGAGCTCGTGCCATCTCGGCGATGAGGTCCGGTGTCGACAGTTCGAGTGTCGGGCTATCCATGCTTGGTCGGTTTGTGGTGGTCAAAGTTAGTCAATAACTAACAACCAGTTTACCTGAACGAGCTTCCTATTTGTTGTAGACTTTCGAGCCTAATATTAATTTTTGGTTGGTTTTATTTTCATTAATTTTTTGGTCGTAAAGAGCTGTGGTGTTATTTTGATATCTTCTCCAAAAACATGGGATGGAATTAATAACATTGGGTCACGAGAATTAGTATCACCTGAAACTAGTTCAAAAGGGGTATAGTTTGTGTTAGAGTGTATGGTACTATTGTATGCTATTATAGCGTAAGACATTAACGAAATTATGTCTGTTTTGTCATCAGTTTCTCTTAAAAAAATTCTGATGTGTTCTATTAACGTGGAATGGAGTCGTTTAACAGGGGAATTTGATTCATGGTGATGTGTAGTTGTGAAATGAATTTTGATGTTGTGGAGCTTCAACATAGAATCCATAATCTCATTTTTGAATTCGGTGCCATTATCGGACACAATAAGTTTGGGAATTATAATAATAATAAAAGTATCGATCTGGATAATTTCAAACGGTTTTAAATGTTTGATGTTTCCGTTAAAACTAAAGATTGTTTTCGGGGTTTCCTTTTGTATTTTGCTCATTGACAAATTTCACAATTACGTATAAATTTGATAACGCCGGATTCCAATGATTTCCAATAATAATATGCTTTTAGGAATTTACATGTTTCTTCGATACTACGGTGGTTGTTGTTACCTTCATGCTTGTGTTTCATTATGTTACGTTATGTATTTTTGATGTAAGGAGTGACATGATTTCGGTATGGTATATTGCAAACAAAACGTATGCAAGGGTTTTGTATGCGTTGCAATCTTAATTTATTGTATTGAGGCAAAAAATCATAGTAAATAAAACCACAGTTGGAAATATGGGCGTAATTCTTTAGATATGAAATGAACAACTGTAGTTTTCTGGGTGAGAAACTGTTTAAGAAAATCCGTAATTGCTGTTATGTTCAGGGGTAGTGTTGTTTTTATATTTTCTCGTGGGTTGTTTTAATATAAGCGCCATGAGGTAATTTTTTGACAATTATTTGAACAGGTTTTTTTTTATTTTGTATAATATGGGAATATCGTCAAGTGTTTCCGGTGTGTTTGAGCTATGTGCGATATTTGAATTACTAATGTAGGGAGGTTTAAACGTTTTGCAAAATTTTAATTTTGCGTTCTGAATTTCCTTTGTCGATAATTTCTAGTTTCATATATTTCGTCGTGAGTTAAAGCATTGGGGTCATGTATTGATTCGAACATGAGATATCTCTTTTAATGCGTAAGTTCCAAACAGTTGAGGAAAAGTGACGAAAAGAAACGCTAACAAATTTTACATGCCTCATATAATCAAACCCAGAAAAAACCCCATGAACAAGGACACACAATCAAAATAATATTCTAACCTAACCAAACAACATATTCAATAAGCGAACAATCAAAAATCTCAAGGCGCGCGCTCGCTTGTTTAAACCAATGACGGTAGGATACAGTACTACTTATCTGTCTGTCCGTACGCGGCACCAAGTTCWCCCCACATCCAACTTCGATGTCGCCGTCGGCGTCGGGACCGCTCTCCGGCTGGAAAGTGGTACTAGCAGTCGGCACCGGCACCCTTCTTCTCCAAAAAGGCAATAGCTTCTATTCACAACGGAATCGCAGATGTCACACTCACTGATTTCTGACAAGATTAATAATATTAGCTAATCGAATTTTGATCGATTATCGATTCAGAGAGGGCACACCACGGCGTATCGCCTCGTTGTCCATCCGCTCAACTGCCACCTGCCCGTCTTCCTTGGGTTTTCCCGACGTCTGCCACCGCTAAAGGAATGTCTCCCTCTTCAAGGGCAAGCGTTGCTGCCGGACGCCGCGGAAAGTACGACTCATTACAGTCAAACTTTTGATCTAGAAAGTTTTTTACATCGAGGTTGATGTCACCTTGGGTTGTTTATTACCCATTGAGTGTCCAAAGTACTTAATCGAATTCGAGAGTGCGTCAGCATTTGTATTTTGTTTACCTTTTTTGTATATTATCTTATAGTCAAACTCTTCTAATTGGAGGCGCCACCTCATTTATTTTGAGTTACGTTCCTTCAGGTTAAATAGCCACACGAGGGCACGACGGCGCACCACGGAGGTCACACTCGCGCCCGCCCCGCCTGTACTTACCTCCGCCACTGGAGTACTTCTGCCTTACACCAGCAGTGGGATTCTGTTTACTCGATCCGATGCGAGTTGGTCGATGGGTATCCTTTTAGCGATTCTGTAAGTCGCTTCGACTCGAACGCTATCGAGTATAACTGTCATTTTCAGTCGGGACCTACGGTGGTGTCGAGTACGGCACTCGATACAGCATTCTCTCTCTGACTGCATCGTGCATCCTTGTCTCACTTATTAGGTGTAGGCGTTTGTTGAATGGCAGTACGAATTTGAACTAAAACTCGAAATAATACATGCTGGCAGCAGATGTTTTATTACTGTTTATTGTATTTGTTTGGAAATAACCAGCAATGCGATGTTTTGTACATTTTGCTTCAGGACTCGGTGCGTTGAGTATCTTTGTTCACTGTTCAGTTGATATATTTATTTTTTTTCTACACAAATATGTAAGTAGATACATACCTACATACATTATTTTTTATTCGAACTTAAACGATTTAATTAATTTTAAGGGCATTTAAAGCTAAGGAAGCACATTGGGAAATCATCATTGATTTTATTTCCGTTGATACTTCTTATTTACTGTTTTGTTTCATATCAGTGAAAGACCGAACTGACTCAATAAGCTCACGTACAAGTTCTTTATTTAGCCTAAACAGTTCTGTAAAACAAGCATCAGGAAGACCAAAAGGATCACTTCTATCCCTTAAAAAAATAATTCTTTGCCTTAATAAATCTCTTCTCATTTGATTTTCTACATCTTCCTGCAGAAACTGATGCATTATGGGAAGCATTTTGTCACTTATAAATATAACATTATTAGGCCTATAGTTTTCCATATTTTTAGCAAATTCTTACCTAAATTATACTACAGTAGCAAGCTAGCGAGTAATAATATCCTTAGTAGGTAAAGTTATATTTTTCTTAACTGCAACTGTTTCACAAAGTAACTTTGTGTTAAATAAAATTAATAGTAGACAGCACTAGTCAAGAATCGATAATCTCGATTCCTTCTATTCTTCCCGGAGGTCAACTAGCAAATAACAAGTAACAAACAGAAGGATGGAAAAAAATTAACTGTTGAAAAACCGTTGGATAAAAGGGTAATAATTCACGCCTTAAACGGCGCAATCGCATAGTCCTGCAACGGTCAAAAAGTTTATTTTCTCTCCTTTAAAGACGCAAGATCGTAGTCTCTGTAACAGGTCCCACTGTCGAGTTACTCGATATCGAAAACGWAGGCGCTACAGAATCGCCTTTCGCTCGCTATCGGATACGGTATCGACTTCGTCTGTCGACTCGACTCGAAGCGTGTCGAGTAAACAGAATCCGTATGCAGGGCTGCAATTTGTGGCATCAGCGTGCTTTCAAATAACCGCTAAACCACTGCCTCGAGTTCGCCCTTCTTCCCAGCCATTTTAGGCCTCGAACGCCGTGGGGTCGCACCGCCCGGTTCGCACGACCTCGCGATCTCCTCTAACTCCGGCACATAGTCGGAGTCGACTTCGCCTTCGCCTCGGAGAATGTCCCGTTCCATCCTCCCTTCGCGCCACTCGCTATATCGCCTGCTTTTTTTGGTCACGTAGCGCGTGACACGCAGTTGCGCAATGCTTGGAACTGTGTTTGTTTTCTGCTTCTAACACCACAGCGAACGCCAAACTATACTCAACAGACGCACAGGTCTAGCCCGACTTCGGATATGTTACGATGATTAACTTTGAAAACAATAAATTCGCTTAGGAACAATAAATACGCCGTCGTATCGCGCTCCCAGCTGGTTAAGCTTGACGCCAACGCCGTAATGTGCCCACCATTCCACATTCCACCTCCGCGACCTATCGCGGCATACGCCGTGTCAGGCACACACGCCCTGCAGCCGTGGCTATGCTGCCGCCTCGCCGGTGGTTACGGAGCCGCCTTTATGATCATTATCATTATCACATTAGATTAAGCTACTCACACGTTTTGTAGCTACTCTCACCATGGCCACATAAGCTACCACCAGTTCTCCATATGACTAGGCTGGAATACGCAAAGCCTTCTCCAGACTGATAATCGCCAGTAGCTTCATAGTGAGCCGCCGAAGCCGAAGCTTTGTACAGATTTGTACGCCGTCCGCACAATTTGCGAGAATACATCTTTTTGTACAACTTCAATGGATTTCGTTGCACGTTAATCTACAGATGGAGTCAACATATGCATTCAYGTAACAAAAAATCGGTGGGTAATTTTAAGCTAATTTTCGAGATTCCTATAGTTTTGTGTGTTTTTGCAGAGGATTATTGGCAGTGGTCTGCCAACATGTTTGTGAACGTCTGACTCGGAGATCTGATATTCATGATGTAGACTTGCGCTTTGTACATAGTCTTTCTATTCCTAGACATAAAACTCAGAAATTCAAAGGTAGATTTGAATATACTGCTGCCATATTGTATAATCACTATACTGGCATATTCTCTGAAAAATGTAGCCTTATAACGTTCAAGAATAAAATATCTTCTAAACTCTTAGAATTATGAGAGGTAGGGACCTTCGGCAAACTGATAGAATGGATGATTTGTTGGAGGTGGCGTGCCGTGGCCTGGTTGTTGTGTATTTAAATCTGTTTCGAGTATCTCTGTTTGTTTCTACTTAACTGTTCGTTTCTAGAAGGTTTGGGATTGAATTATTCTGTTAAATTTATATGAAACTTCCCCTAATGTAAAACGGCTCTGCCGATTAGAGGACTTTTGAACTATGTATAATTTTGTACATTGCTCAATAAATAGTATTATTATTATTATTATTATTGTTAAACGGAAAACTAATGTTGCCTAAATTCTTGTCCCTTGAGCCCCGTTACTATTCCCTTGTTTTTGAGGTTTTTTATGTKGCCACTTCCGTTGTCTGTAGCCTGCAAATGCTACATCATTACTAACAGCATCTTCCATTTTATTCTTTTTCTGTCGAGCCTCTTCCATTAGTAGCTTGCTCTTAACAAAATCTAACGTGACACCGCATCATTCTGCTAAAACATTATATCTATCGCAGTAGTTGCTGTCGACATGGCTCTGGCATCGATGAAAGTAATTGTGATATAACTTCCGTATCTTCCATTTTTCCTCCAGCTGCTTTGAGTTCATAGACAGTTTCTCAAATTCTGTTAAGAAGAGATTCAATTCGGTGTTTCCAACAAATTTCATAGATCGAAGCTTCTTCTGTAACTGCCCTTGTGTAGAAATGCCCTTTCTCTTGTAAGTGTCCATCATTTCTTTAGCATTATTTTTATCCTTTACCATTTCCAAGACATTATCAGCTAAACATTGTACCAAAATACCTCGTGCTTTTACATATTTTATTCGATTCTCTCGCATCTGCCGAAACAGGTCCGTTTCCTTAGAGTACACTCAACACATTGTTTTGGTCCAGTATTATTAATTATTCAATAAATAGCATTGACTTCAAGCACATTACACTTATTGAAATCAAAATACACCTAAATTCCCTCATTCTTATCTCTACCTATCATTTTGCCAGTAGCAAAAACTAACTTATTATTTACTCTGACAATATTAGACTGCAAGAGCAGTGTAGCCGAACAACAATGCAAACGATTTGTTAATAATGATCAAACTTCGTAATTCTAATAAGTACACAACTAAAACGGTCCTCGTAAGTACGCACTGACGCGATAAAAATGTAAATACTACAAAAGAAAACCACTTATCTGGCAATCTGTCCATGGACAGATTGCCAGATACTCAATTGAGTTATCCGTTCAATAAACATGAAATTTTCGTTGAAAGATCTCACATTAACTAATGTTTTTCTTTGGCATTTAGGACAAAAATGAATTTGAGTTTCTAGAGATTGTAAGATTTTGAAACCTGGTATACCGAGAGATAACAAAAACTGCCAAAAACAAACAGCTTTGCCAGGCGTGTAATTTTAAGTATTTTTAAAATACGAGTATACTCCATAATTCGTTAGCAGCATTTGTTGACTGATGAGTAACGACAAATATTGCAAAATATAAACAAGACCGGGAGGGCGGTAAGCTGTTCGTACGGCCTTATCTACATAGCATTTTTAAAATAAACCCCAGCTTTCGCTAGCATTCATAGTCTGATGACAAAAACTACAAAAAATAACCAGGTCCGGGCTGACATTAAGTTGGCTTGGCAACTTTAAGTTATCCGTATGGCCTTATTAACATAGCATTTTTTAAAATATACTTTAGCATTCGCTGGCCTTTCTTGAGCTCCTATCAACAGCAACAAATTTTTGTAAATATTTCACATGGCCGGGGTGTCGTTAAGTTGACCCGGCAATATTAAGTTATTCTTACGGCATTGTTTACCTAGCATTCGCTAGCATTCACGGACTGATGGCAAAAACTGGAAAAAGGTTGGCCCGGCAACGTTAAGTTATCCGTACGGCCTTATTTACATAGCATTTTTAAAATATACTTCAGCATTCGCTGGCATTTCTTGAGCATTCTATAAGTAGCAAAAAAAAAATTTGTAAATATTTAATATGTCCGGGCTGTCGTTAAGTTGATCCGGCAAATTAAATTATTTTTTTTTAACTTTATTTACCTATCATTTTTTATAAAACAGACAGCATACGCTAGCATTTGCCTAGCATTCTTCAGTTGTGTAAAAATATTTAGAAAAATGACGTACTGCCGGGCCAATTTAAGGCACCCTCAAACATCCCCCCTCAGTACAGTTAAATGCGCCATCGTTATAGCTATGTTTTTGACGCAAATGTGAAATTAAAAGCTTCTGTTGGACTGAAATGGCGACTGCATAAGAAACATTTCGTGTTTTTTAGTATAAGAGATGCTATTTATTACTGAAAGTCTAAAATTTAATATATAATATAAATATAATCCTTGGTATCAACGTTTTTCAGGTCTTATATATATTTTTGGAGAAGATACCACACATTGTTTGAAAGGTGCATCGATACAATTTATAACAGTTTTAGTTTGAAATGTGCAGTTATCAATTGCTTTCAAACTTGCTGAAGTATATCGCCATTCTGTAGACATTTTGTTCTTTGTCGTTCCAGACTTGGTTCATCTAAAGTACTAAGATGTAGCAAAAACGCGTCCTGAGCTTCACGCTTAAAAGGTCTCCATTTATTCTTCTTGCCGGTACTTGATGATAATAGAGGCGTCATTAGATAAGTAATTAATTAGGGACAGCGCCGCATTTTCACCATCTAAAGAATAGACCACAGCAATAGTGATTCGTATAGCTTTAAACTTTAAGGTACACGGTTTATTTTGCAACACAGTAAGATTTATGAAGTGTTTCATGGACTAAGAAATGCATTTTCTAGAAGACGCCGCGACTATCGGAGTAATCTTAATCTAGAAGACTTTCTTGTACCTCCCGCCTCCCTGTATACAAATTTAGGCTAAAAATGTTTTGCACTACATTTTTTACATAAAAAAGGTATAAGCGCATTAAAGTTAGCCTTATATACACAAATAAATGCGATCTTTCCGTTGTTGTTTGGTTCGGTTGTTTCTAGCAATATCAATAGGATATATCTTTTAATGCAAAAAGGATAGCCGAAAACAATTATTTAGCCCATAATTGTATACACGCAGAAACAAAAAAGTTTTTGCGGTTATCGTCGCAATGGCGCACAGTGGGGGGATTTTCACTAATGTTGGATATACATTCAAAACTGAATTTTACCTGAAAATAAGTATAAATCCTTTATAAAGGTAAATTAAAAAGAGTGTTTGCGTAAATATTAATTTGTATTAAAAAGAAAAACAAATATAGTTTAAAAAGATGAAAAATGAAATGAATAAATTCTTAAATTAAATGCAAATAATTATGTCCATAACAATCACCTTCTTAATTACATGTACTATCATCTTCACTTCCTTTACTTCATCCGGTAAAGTTCCCGAACGTGCCATGTTGAAAGTTGGTCTCGTGTATGAAATCAAGGGATCAGAATGAATCAACAAGTTATTAAGAATATCTCTGTTGTTTGCTTTTCTGGAGAATTTTCTGGGAAAGTTTTCTCTGTAGCCACGGAAATATTTATGATTAGCTTCTTGGGCATCGTCTGATAACATTCCGATTGGCACGATCGCGTTTTTGATTATTTCTGGGCCATGCATCAATAACTTATGCACTGTAACTGGCATATAATACCAGCCATATAAAGCACCGTTTGTTTTGTATATTTTTCGAACTTTTCAATATTAATTAAAGCGTTGGATGACACTTGTAATATGATTGAAAAACGTTTGATTATATTTACATCTATCTATTCTAGTAATTGATGCCGATATGTCTGGAAGTTCTTGATGGCCACGACCGCCTTGCATTTTTCCGAGTAATACACATACTTTGCAAAGTGCTCCCTGCAGGATGTTTGAATATACCCGCCATTAATACTTGGCAGTGACGCTGAAAAGAAAGTTTCTTTTTACCAGTGACCATGACTGGAATGTATCCGGTGGAGTCAAAAGCTCTTAGCTTTTCTTTATCATTACTTGGTGGATGATATACATATTTTCCAATATCATTCTCACAGGCGCGACAAAATTCTGTGATTTAAAAGCCCTGGAATGTATATTTACAAAAAATACTATATATAATATACGTAAAAAAATACGTACCCAACCTATGTCACCAGGGCCATTATTAAGAATCTATTAGCACCTCAGTCATTAAAATCGGCTAAGTAGTATAGGCGCTACATACTTACATACATAGACATACTGTCAAAATCATCAGTCGGGTAAAAAGATAAATAAGAGACTTAGCTTTCTTCACTGCGTTGTCATCAGTATCTGTGGATGGGCCAGCTCTATTTACCTCTTCAAAATTACGGGAATCCACATCGTATTTTGACATAAGTTCATGGGACTTCGGTCTCTCTTTTTTAGAAAAAAACCCAAAAGAGATGCCTGATTTGTTCATTTCATACGTTTTAAGAGCGACACCTTTTATGTTAAAAAAACAACTCAGTAGCACCGCACCGCGCGTGTTGGCATTTTCTGGTATACACTACATATGATACAGAAAAAATGAGACAAAACTTACATCCACTCGATTTATTATACTCTCCTAGCACTCTAGTATACTTGGTTTCCAATGTGTCTTGTTATTTCGAATTCTGGTTTTAGGAGGAAACAACACTGGCGGTACTGCTACCTGGATAGTATATTTGAATCTACAAGCAAGTAATAATTAAAAAAAAACAATCTGAATAAGCCGCTGTACACTACCCTGGCTTATTGGAGTCACAATAGGACCTAGAAATTCCTCAATATTCTTATCCAAAATGGATATCTACTTAATTTCATTAAATATTTTCTCCCACTTGTTATAGTAGTAATATGTTAAAATCAAGTTCAATCTGTAAAATAATCATATGAGAATAATGTAAAAGAATATATAAAAATGTTTACAAGTTCATGCGCAACCTTATGCTTCAAAATAGGCCATTATTCCWAAGTATTCAACTACAGTCTCTATTCAGTTATTATTTTTTTCGCAGTGGATACGTTTTTTTCCAGTTTTATACTGCCATCTTCCAAACCTCTTGGTTGGTTTTCAACCATTCATGGCGTAGTTCGGCTATAAAATAGAAAAATATTTTTGTGATTAAATGAAATCCAAAGCAGATTACCTGTGTTATTTACGTTTGATGATTCATTTTCTTCATCTACTGGGTTTTCATTGATTTGTTTATAGAATGTATACTTCCTTTTTAAATTTCGGTATTTATCGATAAGTTTGTCCTTTGCGGGAATAGGCTTTGTGATTTTTGTAGAAGTTTTTGTATATAGTGGAAAAAGCTCCACATTTTTATCCGCCAAAATTTGAAAATCAGGGGCTTCAAATTTGTCACGCCTAAAATTAAAACTGACCTGGTTCACTAAGGGAAAATTGAGGATCTGTTGCATAAGCACCAATTATTAAGTAGGTATCGAAATCTATCATTGGCATAAGTACCTGGCAATAACGATATGTAAAGATAAGCTTTACTTACAGATCTTGTTCTTGTTGTGCATAATGACTTTCAAATTTGATAGTTGAACAGTTAATTGGCAACTGATCCTTGATGATAAAGAATATGCTATCGCATACCATAAATACAGAGTGTCGAACAAGTGAGTAACATCTTGTGATCTGATAAGTTCATATCTTGTTTTAGCATTTCCTTAAAATACAGTTTCAAAATAAACATTACGCAAAAATTTGATAGATCTGTATCAGGTGGTTTAAATTGAATTTTTAATTGTAAATATGAACGCAGAAGTGTAATGTTATATTATCTTCAGATTACATGCAGACACACTTGAATACAAAATAAAAAAATACTTGCCTCTTATCAGACGTTAAGCCATTAATAACTAGATAGGTAAGTAGGCTCCTTAAATTCCTGATTAAGATCTTTTCATTTTCTTACGACACGGAACGAAGACTTCTGTAAATGTCTTCCTCTCAACAGAAAGCATAACTTTTAGATGTAGTGAGTTCATACGCTTTGCCTTTATCACTAGAAATTTCACTGTCCTAGCCGCAAATAGAATTTGATTGTGTTGAGGTAGATGAAGTGTCAGCTTCATCACTTTCTGCGGAACGCTCAGTTGATAAACTAACATTAAGTACCTAAAATTAGTGCATATTATTTTGTATCTAACGAGTACCGAATGTCTACTAATTTACACATATATAGTTCTACACACATTACAAATTAGCACGTGCAGATGACGCCATGATTCCAAAACTCTCTTAATATTGGCATATTTCCTTTTTGATGCCAGTTCATTAATTTTCGCCTTCAGATGTTCGACTTTTTCGTAAAGAGATAATTCCTGCAGCAAACCAATAATATAGGTATCTACAGTGTATTTACCGACCAATGTATTTTATTAATAGTGGTGCTAGTCTAAAAGATTAGCTTTCATATATAATCTATAATTAATACAATTTTCTAATAATATTTGTAAATTGACAAATATAGTGAATATAGCTCTGCTTTCAGAGGTACGAACATGCCACTAAATATAGTACTTACTAGAGTATATGCCAGTGGTTTACGGAAAACAGGGTATGTGTTAAAAAATTCAAAAACCATTTTTTCTGTCCAGAAGTCTCGTTCGAAATATTTTCTTGCAGTGAGCTATCAATTCTGGCCATGGTTCAACTCAACTCCATTTTGTAAGTCCGCATATTCTTGATTTTCTGACTCCTAAGTATAAATACAGTGTTAAAACAAGAACTTAGAATCAAGTATTTGTCGTCCTTTGGCCGTTTTTAACATAATATCGCTTAAATCCTGTATAGATAAATGATAAAACATGCTTACTAACTTAGATAATCTAGAATGCTTAGTGTGTCATAGCTGGGAAGAATCCGTGGAATATCTTTAATATCTATGAAGGTTGTTAGTATTTTAGACATGTTTTTTATGAATAATAAATTCCGTTTATCTAGAGGTTTATTAGTCAGAAAATTCCTAAATGTGACCATAATAGGAGAACATTGATTAGAAATAGTAGCAGATGTGCTCAATCCTGAAACATTAGACAAACAACTAGGCGAARACAGCACTGCTAAATTRAAGTTTTTCTGTTCCCAATGAATTACTGTCTGTAGTGTTAGCTTTGAATTCAGTGAATTTTKCTAGGAACTTGTATCTGTCACCTATTTTTGTTATCAGGCAAGCAATCAAAATTTCGTTCAAATTGATAAAAGCCTTATCATCTACGTTTTTAGCTGCAAAAAAAGCATAGACTTCAATTTAAAATAAGCTACTGAACATTTCGAAATATACATCATTCAGTAAGTATATAGAGATGTATCGTAAAACGGGGCTACTTTTTCCACCTTTTTTGACACATTTTGTTCAATCACATGTACTGACTTTACTGTTTCGTATGGATAGCCAAAAATTAGCGGCCTGTAATTCATAGGTAATAAAAAAAAAGAATACGGTGACAAAGTTGCCCCGTGATTGGTGCTGCTTTATCGCCAAATTTTAAATAGTTTAAAGTACCTAAAATGATGTTATGGTGGCAAAAGATTCGGTTATAAAATTTAAGATTCTTTGCTTGGGGTACTTTACCAGAGTAGATATCAGACTTTTTAATAAAAAATTTGGAGAAACGCGAAAAAACCATTAGGAATTATATAAAATCTGCAAAATATTTATTTGTGATAAAGGACATAGACTTAGACATAAATAAACCCCTAAAATACTAAATGAAACAGGAACTTTGATATTCAAAACTTAATGCTAATAAACATAAAGAACGTAAATCAAATTTCAACTAAAGATAAACTCAACAAGCAAAAAGTCAAAACGCAACTGAGGTCAATTTTTGACAAGTTACATTGCCAAGCTCTATCTATATGTCAAGAATAATAAATCTGGAAATCTACTGATCCCATAGTAGCATTCCATGCATTATAAATAAAATGCTGGATATATATCGGACATAAAAGTTTTTGCTATAATAATTGTACCACATGCTGATTTAGTATTTGTAAAAAACAGTTCATAAACATAATGTGCCCCTTTGATTACTGAACATGAAAGCTACCGGTAACCCTTCTCCAAATTCATCTATCACTAACACTGTAGTTAATTCAAAATCATAATTGTTTAATCCATGTGTACCATCTACACAAATAATATTGCTCCCAAATTTTTTTAAGATTTTGTTGAAATTCTGTCGTAATAATTAATAAAAATCAGAAGTAGAAAACTTTAAATTAGGATCTGGTTCCCCTAGTTTTTTTTTATATGATAAAACTGGGTTGTCTTCCTCATGCAATTCGCATTCTTTAACCCACAAACAGACAGATGTTGCATCATCATCATCATCATCATGACGAACTCCTTCACATATGCTGATGTTAAAAGCACTTTTAATGTTGTTTATGTCTTCTGCGTCAACAAATCAGCTCTTTGGTAGGTTCCACGTATTTGTGTCGAGGTGTCGAGAATCCTACAGAAAAAATAATTTAATGTATTCTGATATTTTCATAAAACACATTAAGTACTTACTTTACTGGTAATGTGCTACTTAGAGTTTAGCGGCAATATTGGTCCGATCATTTTTGGTAGTCTAATGTGCTGCAGCTCTTTATTATGTCCATAATGTGCCCTAACATATGTGACTAGATAGAATTTTGGTCTCATACATGCCCGGTCAAGCTTACACGATCCTTAACTTTTTATCAGCATTTTGCGGTCTGTTCCGATCAGTTTCGCTTTTCCTTAATTCCACATTATTAGTAAAAACATGAAATAAAAATAATTATGGATTATTACCAGTTCTGTTACAACTATAAAAGGTGTAGCGGCGCTTAGCACCTTTAAATTGACAATTTTTTAAAGAAGATGGACGATACATACAACAAAGAAGAACAGATTTAACTGGAAGTCGTAAAAGCAAGAGTAATAATTCAAAATATTCATAGCTTAAATTTAAATCAACTGTTGTATAACTAATATTACTATTCACGTAAAGGCAAATGCCCCCACATGCGCCCACATCCGCTATCCCAGGGAACTATACTATAGTTATTTGTTATTTGAATTAAGCCATGTCTCAGTAACTGCCAACACAAAGTTCACTTAACATTTCGAAGTTTTGATTTATTTTTGCAGATACCATGTCCACAAAACGTGTTAGGAATTCTTCAGGAAACAATATTTCTTTAGAGCTATGCATTTTGTGTTGTGTTCCACAAAACATGGCGGGTTTTTCATACATCACGCGCAGTTTCTTCTGAGCTTTTTTCGTCAGCACTTTTTGCCACTGAACGAGTGAACTTTTTATCACCAGGCATATGAAGTTGTAGAGACAATTACCATGAAAAATCACGTTGTGCGGAGTTGCCATCACAACAACTTTGCAGTTATCAAACACTAACTAACTATCTGTACTCACAATACCTTTGCAAATGACTACATTTAATTTGCACAATTGGGGCACAACCAGAATCCCATAGGTATATCATTTAGATTAACACATTTTAAATGATACCATTGCACAGAACACTCATCATTAGCACACTGCAACGTCGGTTCTACAGTATCCGGCTGCCTGCAACAACACCAGAGCACTGTTTGCGAGTTCACATTTTTTGTAAAGTGCCGCCCTAGGAGTTCGGGCACAACTACATGTTTGTGGAATTCTAACGCTTTCCTTATATTTTCTTCCAAAAAACCTTCATTTAATGAAATTCTTTTAACAATCATTTCTTGTGGTGCCCATAATACAAAATCACAAAATCATCTTTTAGTAACAAACATCTGAAGTTGCACTTGATAATAGTAAGCGTGGTTTTCTCGTAAGCTTACTTTCCCATCTTGCTCTTTCAAGCAATTATTTTTAAGTAGACTGTACTGCATTATTGTCATCTTCTGTTCACGTAGTATCTAGGGACATTCTTTTCTATGAAACCTTTGCCACAATTAGATTCCAATAATCTACCAGGTGATGAACCTAACTGCTAATGCAGCTCGTGAATTATGAATTCTGCTAACGTAAATACAGCATCATAATGTTCAACAGAATATCTCTCTAGATATGCATCTGCTGCAGCGTCTTCATGAATTAAGCCCCACTAAGTAGCTTTTGTTGAAAATATAACCTTCGTTGGATAGCACAAACTGCAGCAAGACTGAACCGCGGAGGCTGCCTCTATTTTAATAATGTCTTCACTGGATATGCCGAAGACGAGGCTACTTGCAATTTCCTGCAACTCTTGCAAGTGACTTACTTACGACGGTTGACCAAATTGTAAAGCAAAGGGCTCAATAACACGTTCAACTGCAGCTTCACAGCCAGATTGCTGTAAAGAAGTAACACATGTTTGTATATCCTTCCTCCTTAATGCTGAAACTACTGTTAGTAGACCTACCATTTTGCCCTAGTTCATTTCAGCCACTGGTACATTGTCTACTTTTGATTTTGTTGGGATTGGCCACAAAGCTTTCACTTCTGTGCATGATTGCTCTTCTACTTTGCTGTGAATATTCTCCATGGCAAAAAGAATTTCTCCTACATGACTGCACACCTAACCAGCACCTGCCAAACAAGTGCAATGCGCAGTGATAATGCTCCTATCCTTGCTGACAATTATCCATACCTTCAGTGGCTTTTCGTTCATTCGCTGTGAATGTTTCACCTATAATAAAATAATATGTATAATAAGTTCTGAAGTAAAAGTGTAATAAATTTATTATTATACTAATGCAAAAACCATATTTGTGATAAAGTTACTAATAAGGAAATTGTAACGCAGACACTGTGTAAGAAAGCTTCTACACTTAAAAAAAAACTTAATAAGACTGGAGCTTTTGTTTGCCATGTCATACAATACAACTACAGTGTTGGATTTTTTAAATCTTTTTTTGTACAAAAATTAGCCAGATTATGTCAACTGTAAGCAAATATATAAATAAACTATCTCATATACAGTACTGCAGAAATATCATTTAACTATTGTATTTTGCTGCCGTCCAAGTAAATGCTACAACCTCATTCCTGTTCTTAATATTAAGTTAATATAATCTTAAAAGTGGGAACAGGAACTGAGCGACGTCTCTATGAATAGCACAATTTTCAGTAGAATAAATACTTACTTGTCAGTCATAAATTTGTCACCCATTTCTTTACAAGTCATATTATGGACAAAGCCTGATTCTGTAGGCAGAAAGGTTCTTAAGTGCCTTCATTTGATCTTTGCTTTAAAAACTGTGCGACAAAACCAAATATGCAACGATATCCTTATTCGTAACTGGTGGAAAAGCTTCAGCATTGAAATTAACATCTTCTTTAGTCAAAACGTATGGGTCAATTCCACCAATTATATATAGTTTCTTCAAATACCGTTCAGCAACATATGGATGCTCTTGCTGTCCAGCGGCAAACTATTCACTGCGATTCTCGTTACTTGCTATGATTTGTAGCTACAGCTAACTGATTTTCACCTGAAAACATAAGAACACCTGTAACGATCATAAGAAAGATATAATGTTTTAGAAGCAATTTTTGAAGTTTTTATGGAGTTACGTTTTGGTGTTTTCATTCCTTTCCAAAAATTATAAAATTGCTACTTCTTTAATTTGTTTTTCTGCTGGCCTCTGTAGCTTCTAAAATACTTAAAGAAAACTAAGAACTCCGCCAAGTTGCCTTTCTTCAAGGCTTCTATAAATGATTCATGCAACGCGGGCGGCGTTGATTTCTGAATTATTTTTGCCGCCTTTTTGTAACTGCTGCCCAACTACAATATGCACGGCGAAAGTACTGAAGGTTGCAGATCAATGTCACCTCACAGCTCCGAAATGTGAGCTTTCTGCAACCTTAAAGTTAATTATCCCATAAATCACTACAGAATATGTTGATAATACACACTCCCAGGCGTTTTTTTATATTAAAATATATCAAATAATTCAAAAATCGCCAGATGACAAGTGTACGTCACTTTCCTGAGAGACGGCAAATTGATTTAATCGATAATTTCCATGAGCGCCCTGGATGCATGAATCATTTATATACCCTGTATTTTATTACCCATTACACAAGCAATACTTGGTATCTGAGCGCTGTGCATTGCTATATACATGCTTGCAAATTTAGATTTATGTTGTATTTTCTTTTTTTCCAGCTATTTTTTACCAGAAAATTGGAAACGTTACATTTTCTGGTTTAATTTGTGACACCCGGAAGCAATTTTACAAATTATACTCAGCACCAGCACAAACCCCGCCCACAATCATACGTCATCGCKAGATCTAAAAATATACGCGTTGCTAGCACGTCGTACTAAMTATACTTGACACTMGCACTWGCAAATACAAGGGTTTTCATTTCATTGCAACATGCAAACTTAGTGGTGACAAAATATGTTATATTTCTATTTATTAAATGAAAAATATGTATAGATAAACAACAAAAGCATTCAGTTTGGTTAAGGGTAGTTTAAAAATATCTAATTAGTGCATCTTTGCGTTAGATCAATTTTTCACTATGCTCAAATGGCTGAACGCCCCTCCGCAATTAATTAAATGACTGTGTTCAAAATTAATTTAAAGCTATAATGTAGATTTGATTAAAGATACCGTAGTAATTACAGGCAATCCGTTTTTTAAGTGGCAATCGTTTCTTATGGTAAATCGATTAACCTTTTTTATTTTAATATCGATGCTCGCATTACAATTGTAACGCTCAAAAATTTACTTTTTTAAAATATAAGCTAATATTACCCTGAAGCAAAGAGTGGTAATAAAACGCGTTACAAAACTAATATATGCCTAAATATGCCTAACTACGGACCTATTAACATTAATAAAATATTTGGGCGCCAGGTAGATGAACTAAATACCCCTAAGTTGGAAAAGCTTCCTTAAAACCAATTAAAAATGGCACTTACCTGCCACTACCACAGGTAGATAGAATAGTGGTCAACAAAGCGCAAAAAAGGTAAATATAGCAAGTATAATTATGTAACGTACGCCGTAAAATAAACTCGATCTTGGTACACCGTTATGAAACGAAAGTCGTGATAGCTTTGGAATTGCATATCGATGAGGTCTACTTGAGCCCGGGAATTTAATGCGGAATGCAATATAGGCTTTGTTACGAGACCTTTCTTTGGATGAGACGATTTCTTCTGGCAGTGTACGCAGAGTCGCAAATAGGCCATAACTGATTCCTTCGTGATATTGCAGTACTTCGTTTTTAGTTCACCAACCATGCTGTTTCTGCCGCCATGACCAATAGCAGAATGCGTAGAATGAAGAATATCAAATAAATCTTCGTTTGGAACACAATACAGTACGGGTACCGCATTATCTGATATAGGCTTAATTAGACGTTCTTTGCCACCGAGCATCAGTGTGTCATATTTTCGTACCATCCTATATTCTTTCACTGTCCTCTTTGATCCAGGCGTGGTGAGCATAGTTTTAGATTTTTTAACCGCTGCTATGCGGTTGTTATATTCGGTCAGGCTTAAATAGGCTGTGTTGTCATCACGTTTACCGCTTATAATAGACAGCAGAGCGTCTTCAAATCTTTTGCGCATGTCACCGACATCCATATTTATAAAAAAGTAACAGCCCACCACGATGACGTTAACATACCTATTTAAAGCAATCACTTCATGCACGAAACAGTTTCCCTCACTGCGGTCTTTTTAAACCCTGTAGTCCACATATCCACTGCCCACTGCATCTGTCAACACGTCCGAGCACGGAAACATTCCGCAAACTGCTGCCGACGCAGTCAGGCCCTTCTTGTAATTATCATCATTGACTAGTATACCTGGCCATTGTCGTAAACAACCGGCCAGTCTCGTTGCTGACCGAAATTATCGGACATTAACGTTATTATTCGGTATTTAACGTTATTGTCCTACTTTACGTTTTTAACCGTACCTCGGCTTTAGACAATAGACAAGATACAATAAAATTTCCTTCAATTTCAGAATTTAATACAATTCAGGAACAGTTTATAGATAAATTTCACATACCGGGTGTAATAGGGGCGGCAATAGATTGCACCTTTATTGCCATTTTAAAACCAGCGCTTGAAGAACATAACTTTATTAACAGGAAAGGTTACCACTCTATAAATGAAAATTCCATTAATAGCAAACTTATTTGTTGAGTGCATTACATATATCCGACGCTGCATTAATTATGGCACTTGCAATAATTTCAGCTTGTGTGCTATTATTTTGTAATACACCTGTTAAATTTTCTATATTTGTATTCGAAGTACTTAAGTATTCTGAATATTTGTTAGTGCATTCGGAGTACGTTTATAGTACTCCGTATTACTATGATGATAATTATGATCGTGTTCAACAGCACTTCTTTTTGATGTTGAAGGTGTTGGTGAACTTGTTGTTTTCACATCATTCACTGGTTTATTATCAAATCTAGATTCAAATTTGTATGTGTAAGCTTATACCACGTTCTTCAGCTCCACACCCTTTATAAAAAGTACTTCCTAAAAGGCTCATTTCCAATTTCGTTTTTTTTTCAGTTTCTTGCCCTCTGCCTGCTATTAATCTAGACGCTTTTTTTAAAAGCATTTGTAATCACTCCAAGTTTGAAACTAACATGTATAGTTAATTATACTTTATTCTTGCAATTAACAGTTTTATACCTTTTGCCACACCTCAATTGTTTTTTCATCATATTCACAAGCTTTCAATTTATTGGTAAGCTCCGTCCATAGTTTTTTAATGTCTTTTTGGCAGATGCACAATTTTAGCGAAATCAGGGTGCTGCTCCCTAAAATCAATGATGATTTCCCAATATACTTCATTAACTTTAAATGCCCTTGAAAATAATTAAATCGTTTAGGTTCGAATATAAAATAATTTATGTAGGTACGTGTACTTACATATTTGTATAGAAATAAAAGAAGTAAATATATCAACTGAACAGTAATCAAAGATACTCAACGCACCGAGTACTGAAGCAAAATGTTCAAAATATCGCATTGCTGGTTATTTCCAAACAAATACGATAAACAATAATAAAAGATCTGCTKCCAACATGTAGTATTTCGAGTGTTAGTTAAAWTTGGTACTGCCGCTCAAAAAACGCGATACACCTAATAAGTAGAAGGTAATGTGGAAAATGTTGATGGGCCAACTTCGTATACAGCATTTTCAGCATTGTGGGCAACATGCTAGCGTTCTAAACCACAAATCTTAGAAGTTTTCTAAAACGATTTGTTTTCATTGTATTAAAAGGTACAACAAGCAGTGCAGTTGGATCTGATAATGAAATAGACTGTGTATCTTCACTTCTGGGTTGATCCCCAAAAACTGCCTGCATCTTCCTGATAGATTCCTTTTGAAACTTTTTTTAAATACTGTGAAACGCAAATTAATTATAGGCTGGTTTTAAATTGTAGAGCATTGGGAATAACTTGTTTGGAACGAACAACACTGAATACATTTTCAATGTAGTCCTGAGTAAAATTGTGACGAGAAGGAAAGTGTATCCTTATTCAATGTACTTTTTCCGTTAGCCGAGTCGTCATAATATATATAATAATTATAACCGTTCTGTTTCGAGGCTGCTTTATTTAATCCATTATGTGTTTCTGAGGCCTCACTTGCCTTGCTTTTTAAGGCTACAGACAGCCTGTGGGTGTAGAAAAGGTCTCTGGGCATCGGAGCCCCACCGTCTGCCTACTAAATTCAGCAGAGCGATGTCCAGRGACTGAGGGGGGGGGGGTTGATACAACTGCAGTCCCCTGGCCTGCCGAGGTTCTTGTATCCATGTCGCGCCAGTCGTCATCAACTTTTCCCAATCCATCCAAATCGTAATCCGTATTCCATGATCCTTTTTCTCGCCGAGTCGTCATACTGTGGATCGCTCTTAGCTTCCCCGGAGCTACTCAGTCCACCCCGGGTACAAAGCCTGTTCTCCGCTACGAGGCGCCGACCTTGTTGCTCCGGTGACTTCGTTTCAGGCTTTTGTGCTGCCCTTTTGGCTCTGGCTCCCCCGCGGAGCTCGTTTCCGTATTATGGATACTCCTTGCAAGTCATGCACATGCGTGCCACGTGGTTATCACCAATCTGCTGCGATCCGCGTTATCCCTGGGCCTTTTTGATTGTCCTTTGGACCTAGGTACCATGGGGCCTGGGCCCACTTAATCCGGGGTATATTTTTTGGTCAGCCCCGAAAGTTCCGCTGGTTGGCCATACCTAACCTCCCGACCACGTGGTAAATAGTTTATCAGCTTTTTTTAGCTAAAGTCTTTTGGGGATTCGGTTGCTTTTACTAACACACATTCATTGGTCCTGGTTGCACCCTCCGCGCCGGCCCAATCGGGCTCGCTGCCACTACTTCCCTGAAAAACATACACTTTCCAGGGAACACCACTGAACACTTCCGTTCACTTACTACTTTAATTCAAAATTTTCAGGTTTATCAGTAATATCTACTATGATATCTTTATAAATCGCATGAAGCCTTAATAAATTAAAAAAATAATACGGTGTACGACGTCTTGGTCAAAAAAATATTTTTTCTGATTATTTTCAAAATTTTCCAAACTCATTGTGCATAAATGCCTTTTGTTTCCCCAAGACTGATAAAAACTCGGATTGATTGACTACATAGACTTAAGGTCCAAAAGCCATTTGAAAATAAACGCAATACTCGTGCAAGAAAATATGTTTGTACTTCTATTTCAATTTATATTACAATAAAAATAACATTTTTTTAAACTATAACTTTACTCCACCTTTATCTTCTTGGCATTCGCATTCCTGCTGTCTCTGCTCTGCTCCTCATATTTACGTTGCAGTTACGGCCTCTTCGTCTAACACAGGCAGATAATCTTTTTCACGTTCTGAAAGGTTCATAGATTTCAATAGTCAGTGAACACCTGTCAGTGAATATTTTTCTTATCAGTTTCAGATCGGAGCACCTTTGATGAACTGTTTTTCCACCGCACTAATTTTTTGGACGAACTACGTGTCGTTGCTTTACAGTTTCTTGTTGGCAACAGCAATTTCTTGTAGGCCGTTTCGTATTTTGTAGTCACTTTTCCAACTCTTTTTGCTGCTTCTTTAGTGTTGAATCCAATGGTTCGACTGAAGAATCACTGGACTCTAATGACTCTTCATTTTATAGTGTCAGCCTTGTGGATGGACCAGATTCGTCAACAACATTGAAGTACTGAGAAGGCAAAGCTGCAGTTCTTGCTTTCGGTGGTTTCCACTTTTGCTTTGGCATAACATAGTTGAAGAGTGTGGGAACCACTTTAGCCTTTAACTTGTTCCCACATAGTATCTTCAAAGTTATTATATTTTTAATTTTGGGAACTGTCGGTTATATATAGACTGCCTATTTAAAATAGAATGACCAGTGAACCATAAGCTATGTATGTTTCTATAATTATTACAGCTTATTTGATAATAATGCAGTTATCGTTTTAAAGTGTTTCGCTACAGGAATATCCATTCCATGTGAAAAGCATAATTTTCTGACCAAAGGTCCAATTACGCTTTGAATTCCTAATTGATGTAGACTTTTAGGGAAGACGGTAGCATCGTTTTGTCCATCAAATAATTTTAACAAAGGAGTATCACCTAGAGTACTCATATTTATTTTATTCCCACACTATACACAGTAACAAAACGATATAATTGAAATAGACGGTTGTTTTTGAATGATTCTTTCAAGGTCAGCTAACGTCAGTTCGTATTTCCTTCACATCTCTGCCTTCAGCAGCTAGATATGTAGGGATGTCAACGGTGGCCTTGTCCTATTTCTACTTTCAATGAGCCTTTGCCTGATTCCATATAGCTTGCCATATACATTCGAATTTGACTTTACATTTAAGCAACAAAACTTTCGACGTTCCAGATTTTCGATTAAGGAAGCCAGCTTAACCACATCGCTAGCTCTACGTCGTCTTCTGCCCATACTTTTGTTATCGCTCTTGTATACTGACGTCCTTGAACCAAGACTTGGCCTTCGGGCTCGTGTAAGTTATCTGTACTGTAGATTCGTTTATGGCTTTCCCCTCTTTTCATCTTTTTCCACAGGTGCATGGTGTATGTCATGTTCCTGGAGGTGTTCTGCTTAACAACTAGCTTTTCCTGTGAATCCCACGCTTGCATTGGGTCCATCTATCTTTATATGGATCTCCTTACCTGAATGTTGCCTTTATTTTTGACGTCCGTTTGTCTCCCACTAGGGAAGACGAACCTTTAGTGTTTAAAACCTCAGGAACTACTGCGGGTGTCATATGAGACCTTGGCAATGCGTTCCAAATTCTTCTGCTTCTTGTTTTTGTTTCAGAAATGCCTTCTGCGATTAATGAATAACGGGTTCACGTAAATTATCTACACGGTAAATTCGTCTATGGCTTTGACCCTCTTTGCATCTTTTTTAACAGGTACATTGATGCAAGTCGTATTCCTGGCTGTGCACTACCCCCGTGAATGCCACGTTTGCACTAGCATTTGTATTGTATGGCTTTCGCTACTGGAACATTGGATTAATTTTTGACGCCAGTTTGCCTCCCACTCGACGAACCTTTATGGTTAAAATCTCAAGAGCAAATGTGGCTGTCATATGCGACCATGGTAACCCGGGTGTATTCTTATCTGCTTGAATTTTTGCATCTTTACAGTCTGTTTGAAAACGTCGTTTAGGCCTTGTTCACGTCTCTTGGACTCGCGGTACCGTCCAACGCCTCACCAGACTTTTGTTGGATGAAGTCGGTGTATATTTTCGCCGACATTACATCTAAAAACTTTTGGAAGTTATTTCCTGGCTGTTGAAGCACCCGAGTAAGCTATCAGTCCACCAAAGTTAATAAATGACATTCTAGATTATTACGTTCTTGAGAATATAGCAAAGTTGAGCTTGTAGAGGAGTCATTTGCCTAAAAGTCTTCCCTATAACTTGTACGAATATGTACTATTTGTTGACTGTTACTCGTGGTCTGTACCTTGTAATTTTTGTTTACACACGCTTTACGCTGCTGGTAGTAGTATGCAAAATTTAGTATACCTGCTTGTATGTTTCTACAGTTATAACAGCTCGCTGATATAATAATAATAATAGTAATAATAATAATAATAATAATAATAAGCTTTATTGTTATAACAATGGGAAAGCGGATAGTGTAACCTATCTTCCTCCGCTGCCATACAATACAAATGACTTATACCTAAACTAAAATTAATGTAGTAACCTTATTCTAAAATACATCTAATTATTCTTGAACAGATTACGGTATAATGACCTAAATGTAATAGGTGGTTTGTCTATAAAAGATATGCACTTATTAAGTAACTTAGGAGCTATAAAGGAACTATATATGGAACCATTTTTTAGCGCATTGAGGTAAATCAAAAATATATACAGCGAACAGAATGGGTCCGAAGAATACTCCCCTGAGGGACGCCGGAGAGGGTATGTCTGAAAGGCGATGAGCCTACACCTCTATCGAGAATAACCCGTTGCGATCCACCCATAGTATAGTTTTGAAACCAATTTACTTCCGTAGCACCGAAGCCCAGATATTGTAATTTGGCTAGAAGCATTTCAGAATTTACCAAATCGAAAGCTTTCGATTGATCCAATAATACCAATATAGATAGATTAGAGTGATCCAGAGAGGAAGCCAGACTCTGCACCACACTCAGAAGGGCACTGTGTGTACTATAGCCTCTTCGGAAGCCTGACTGGGAAGAGGGCAAAATATTAAATTCTGCAAGATTTACTTATGTTGTAATGATTTTCTCAAGAATTTTTGAGAAGGTAGAGAGCATACTAATTGGGCGCAAATCGGAGTAACCCGAGGGATTGGAAGCTTTTGGAATGGGCAAAACATAGCTTGTCGCCAGTGTTGAGGGAAGTCGCCTACGCTAAGATTTTTGTTGAAAAGTTGATTTATTTCATCTATGCAATATGGAGTGTTATTTTTAAATTATTACAAATCTCGTCTGAGAGTGTTTCGCTACAGGAATATCCATCTCATGTAAAGAGCTAGTTTCTGACCAAAGATCCACTTGCGCATTGATTTTTTAATTGATGTAGACTGCCAGGGAAGACGGCAGGATCGTTTTGTCCATCAAGTTATTTTAACAGAAAAAGCACCCCCCCGTATGACCCAGAGTACTCGTATTCATTTTATTTGCACACTATACACACTAACAAAACGATATAATTCCAATAGACGCATGTTTTTGAATGATATTTTCAAGGTTAGCAAACGTCATCTCTAATTCCTTCACATCTCTGCCTTCAACAGCTCGATCTGCAGGGGCCTGAACGGTGACCTTGTGCTGTTTGGACTTTCTCTGAGCGACAAAAGTTTGGACGGTCAAAATTTTTCTACTTTTTGCCTTTGTCTCGAAATGCTTTCTTCGAATAACGAATTCAGCTTCGTCTGCTGCCCATACTTTTTTATCGCTCTTGTATCCCGAAGGGTCCCGAACTACGACTTGGTCTTTGAATTCATGTAAGTTATCTGCACTGCAGATTCGTCTACGGCTTTCCCCTCTTCGCGGCTTTTTAAACAGGTGTACTGGTGTTTGTCGTATTCCTGGAGGTGTTTTGCTACCCTTACTAGAATGTTGCATTTAGTTTTGGCGCCCGTTTGTCTCCCACTCGGCGAGGACCAACCATTGATGGTTAAAATCTCGGGAACAACGGCGGGWTTCATACGTGACCTTGGCAATTTGGGTGTAGTTCTCATCTKCTTGCCTTTTTGCATYTGCTGTCTGTTTGAAAACGTCGTCGTTTACGCCTTTGTTCACGTCTCTTGGACCCGCGGTACCGTCCAACGCCTCATCATACTTTTGGGGGATCATGTAGAAATCGTAGAAATATCTACTCGTGGTGTGTATGTCGCAGTTTTTGTTTACACACGCTTTCAGCTGCAGCAATATTGATTTGATTTGAAAAACAATCTACTGACCAAGGATTCAAAGGTGCATTGAAGGAGAATAAAATTACCAATTCAATGCCTATTTGAAATTTTAAGGTAGGAATTCTTCGTACAGATGTAAAGTTTTAAACTGGCGAGTTCTTAGGTCGTATGTATCTTCCCACAATTCCACAACTCTACTGTTAGGTTCAATTATTGATTGTAATAAATTTAGGGCATTCCTTGAGTTTTCATTTGGCTCTAAAATGTACAAGTTTTACATAATTTTAGATGAAAAGCTCAATCTGTTTATCTTGATTGGAAGCACATGCTTCTGGTTGTAATGGAGAAATATTAATACGGCCACGATTTAGACCCGGCAAAAATGATTTTATGTTAACATAGCGGGACCACAGTTGTTTTGCCTTGGTAAGGAATGAAATAAATTTCTTTACTTTCATTGGGAAATAGTTTAGCTATTTAATTAGTCGCCTCCTCAAACATTGATATTGTACACCTGAAATATTCAATAGATACTTTAAAGGTATTACATAAAGAAATCTAACAATAGTATTTTTATAAATAAAAAAATATTTCATGAACTGAGCTTACTTACTCATCGCAAACTGACAAAAAGGAACTGAGAATTTCTTTCACTAGCCTTTGTTTTGTGTCATTTGTCATTAAGTTCCTAGGTGCTAATATAACCCTCTCGTCCAAAGCTTCTAAACCCTTTAAGCATACACATTAGTATATTAAACTCAATAAAACTGTACATAACCTGTTTGCGCGTTGTTTGTAATACGGATGTGTCGATTCTTGTCACACCCTCGAGATCTTGGTATTGTTACTTTGTCCTAAGGGCCATGCGTTTTTACATCCTGCTCCTCGCAGTTTGTACAACACCATAAAGCTAAAGTTTGAGGTACAGTCGTTTCATAAGAGTGGACCCAACATAACCTTACATTAGGAAATAGATTTGACAGTTTTTTTTGTTACGTTCGATTTATCTCTGTCATTGATATCACATATTTCATTTGGGGACAAAATAAATAAATTACAAGCGCGTATTCTGCGTTCTACAAATTTTGGCCGCTTTGGTGATGTTGACCAATTTTATCATTTTTTATGTGCCAGTTCTTATTAAATCATAGAAAATATTGTTACAAATGTCATTCATAATATGTTGTTACAATGGTGGTCAAAACTTTGTGGAACGCAACTATTATCCACCACTCAATTCGTGTTTTGTTACCCGTTCAAGACTTTGTAACTTTAGTGTTGATCCAGAGTTTT
>QCXZ01000086.1:18916200-18937487 GCA_025024175.1 Rhyzopertha dominica | reverse complement strand
CCCGGCAATATTAAGTTATTCTTACGGCATTGTTTACCTAGCATTCGCTAGCATTCACGGACTGATGGCAAAAACTGGAAAAAGGTTGGCCCGGCAACGTTAAGTTATCCGTACGGCCTTATTTACATAGCATTTTTAAAATATACTTCAGCATTCGCTGGCATTTCTTGAGCATTCTATAAGTAGCAAAAAAAAATTGTAATTATTTAATATGTCCGGRCTGTCGTTAAGTTGATCCGGCAAATTAAATTATTTTTTTTTAACTTTATTTACCTATCATTTTTTTATAAAACAGACAGCATACGCTAGCATTTGCCTAGCATTCTTCAGTTGTGTAAAAATATTTAGAAAAATGACGTACTGCCGGGCCAATTTAAGGCACCCTCAAACATCCYCCCTCAGTACAGTTAAATGCGCCATCGTTATAGCTATGTTTTTGACGCAAATGTGAAATTAAAAGCTTCTGTCGGACTGAAATGGCGACTGCATAAGAAACATTTCGTGTTTTTTAGTATAAGAGATGCTATTTATAACTGAAAGTCTAAAATTTAATATATAATATAAATATAATCCTTGGTATCAACGTTTTTCAGGTCTTATATATATTTTTGGAGAAGATACCACACATTGTTTGAAAGGTGCATCGATACAATTTATAACAGTTTTAGTTTGAAATGTGCAGTTATCAATTGCTTTCAAACTTGCTGAAGTATATCGCCATTCTGTAGACATTTTGTTCTTTGTCGTTCCAGACTTGGTTCATCTAAAGTACTAAGATGTAGCAAAAACGCGTCCTGAGCTTCACGCTTAAAAGGTCTCCATTTATTCTTCTTGCCGGTACTTGATGATAATAGAGGCGTCATTAGATAAGTAATTAATTAGGGACAGCGCCGCATTTTCACCATCTAAAGAATAGACCACAGCAATAGTGATCGTATAGCTTTAAACTTTAAGGTACACGGTTTATTTTGCAACACAGTAAGATTTATGAAGTGTTTCATGGACTAAGAAATGCATTTTCTAGAAGACGCCGCGACTATCGGAGTAATCTTAATCTAGAAGACTTTCTTGTACCTCCCGCCTCCCTGTATACAAATTTAGGCTAAAAATGTTTTGCACTACATTTTTTACATAAAAAAGGTATAAGCGCATTAAAGTTAGCCTTATATACACAAATAAATGCGATCTTTCCGTTGTTGTTTGGTTCGGTTGTTTCTAGCAATATCAATAGGATATATCTTTTAATGCAAAAAGGATAGCCGAAAACAATTATTTAGCCCATAATTGTATACACGCAGAAACAAAAAAGTTTTTGCGGTTATCGTCGCAATGGCGCACAGTGGGGCGATTTTCACTAATGTTGGATATACATTCAAAACTGAATTTTACCTGAAAATAAGTATAAATCCTTTATAAAGGTAAATTAAAAAGAGTGTTTGCGTAAATATTAATTTGTATTAAAAAGAAAAACAAATATAGTTTAAAAAGATGAAAAATGAAATGAATAAATTCTTAAACTAAATGCAAATAATTATGTCTATAACAATCACCTTCTTCATTACATGTACTATCATCTTCACTTCCTTTACTTCATCCGGTAAAGTTCCCGAACGTGCCATGTTGAAAGTTGGTCTCATGTATGAAATCAAGGGATCAGAATGAATCAAGTTATTAAGAATATCTCTGTTGTTTGCTTTTCTGGAGAATTTTCTGGGAAAGTTTTCTCTGTAGCCACGGAAATATTTATGATTAGCTTCTTGGGCATCGTCTGATAACATTCCGATTGGCACGATCGCGTTTTTGATTATTTCTGAGCCATGCATCAATAACTTATGCACTGTAACTGGCATATAATACCAGCCATATAAAGCACCGTTTGTTTTGTATATTTTTCGAACTTTTCAATATTAATTAAAGCGTTGGATGACACTTGTAATATGATTGAAAAACGTTTGATTATATTTACATCTATCTATTCTAGTAATTGATGCCGATATGTCTGGAAGTTCTTGATGGCCACGACCGCCTTGCATTTTTCCGAGTAATACACATACTTTGCAAAGTGCTCCCTGCAGGATGTTTGAATATACCCGCCATTAATACTTGGCAGTGACGCTGAAAAGAAAGTTTCTTTTTACCAGTGACCATGACTGGAATGTATCCGGTGGAGTCAAAAGCTCTTAGCTTTTCTTTATCATTACTTGGTGGATGATATACATATTTTCCAATATCATTCTCACAGGCGCGACAAAATTCTGTGATTTAAAAGCCCTGGAATGTATATTCACAAAAAATACTATATATAACATACGTAATAAAATACGTACCCAACCTATGTCACCCGGGCCATTATTAAGAATCTATTAACACCTCAGTCATTAAAATCGGCTAAGTAGTATAGGCGCTACATACTTACATACATAGACATACTGTCAAAATCATCAGTCGGGTAAAAAGATAAATAAGAGACTTACCTTTCTTCACTGCGTTGTCATCAGTATCTGTGGATGGGCCAGCTCTATTTACCTCTTCAAAATTACGGGAATCCACATCGTATTTTGACATAAGTTCATGGGACTTCGGTCTCTCTTTTTTAGAAAAAAACCCAAAACAGATGCCTGATTTGTTCATTTCATACGTTTTAAGAGCGACACCTTTTATGTTAAAAAAACAACTCAGTTGCGCCGCACCGCGCGTGTTGGCATTTTCTGGTATACACTCCATATGATAGAGAAAAAATGAGACAAAACTTACATCCATTCGATTTATTATACTCTCCTAGCACTCTAGTATACTTGGTTTCCAACGTGTCTTGTTATTTCGAATTCTGGTTTTAGGAGGAAACAACACTGGCGGTACTGCTACCTGGATAGTATATTTGAATCTACAAGCAAGTAATAATTAAAAAAAAACAATCTGAATAAGCTGCTGTACACTACCCTGGCTTATTGGAGTCACAATAGGACCTAGAAATTCCTCAATATTCTTATCCAAAATGGATATCTACTTAATTTCATTAAATATTTTCTCCCACTTGTTATAGTAGTAATATGTTAAAATCAAGTTCAATCTGTAAAATAATCATATGAGAATAATGTAAAAGAATATATAAAAATGTTTACAAGTTCATGCGCAACCTTATGCTTCAAAATAGGCCATTATTCCAAAGTATTCAACTACAGTCTCTATTCAGTTATTATTTTTTCGCAATGGATACGTTTTTTTCCAGTTTTATACTGCCAGCTTCCAAGCCTCTTGGTTGGTTTTCAACCATTCATGGCGTAGTTCGGCTATAAAATAGAAAAATATTTTGTGATTAAATGAAATCCAAAGCAGATTACCTGTGTTATTTACGTTTGATGATTCATTTTCTTCATCTACCGGGTTTTCATTAATTTGTTTATAGAATGTATACTTCCTTTTTAAATTTCGGTATTTATCGATAAGTTTGCCCTTTGCGGGAATAGGCTTTGTGATTTTTGTAGAAGTTTTTGTATATAGTGGAAAAAGCTCCACATTTTTATCCGCCAAAATTTGAAAATCAGGGGCTTCTAATTTTTCACGCCTAAAATTAAAACTGACCTGGTTCACTAAGGGAAAATTGAGGATCTGTTGCATAAGCACCAATTATTAAGTAGGTATCGAAATCTATTATTGGCATAAGTACCTGCCAATAACGATATGTAAAGATAAGCTTTACTTACTTACATATCTTGTTCTTGTTGTTCGCAACAACTTTCAAATTTGATAGTTGAACAGTTAATTGGCAACTGATCCTTGATGATAAAGAATATGCTACCGCATACCATAAATCAGAGTGTCGAACAAGTGAGTAACATCTTGTGATCTGATAAGTTCATATCTTGTTTTAGCATTTCCTTAAAATACAGTTTCAAAATAAACATTACGCAAAAATTTGATAGATCTGTATCAGGTGGTTTAAATTGAATTTTTAATTGTAAATATGAACGCAGAAGTGTAATGTTATATTATCTTCAGACTACATGCAGACACACTTGAATACAAAATAAAAAAATACTTGCCTCTTATCAGACGTTAAGCCATTAATAACTAGATAGGTAAGTAGGCTCCTTAAATTCCTGGTTAAGATCTTTTCATTTTCTTACGACACGGAACGAAGACTTCTGTAAATGTTTTCCTCTCAACAGAAAGCATAACTTTTAGATGTAGTGACTTCATACGCTTTGCCTTTATCACTAGAAATTTCACTATCCTAGCCGCAAATAGAATTTGATTGTGTTGAGGTAGATGAAGTGTCAGCTTCATCACTTTCTGCGGAACGCTCAGTTGATAAACTAACATTAAGTACCTAAAATTAGTGCATATTATTTTCTATCTAACGAGTACCGAATGTCTACTAATTTACACATATATAGTTCTACAAACATTACAAATTAGCACGTGCAGATGACGCCATGATTCCAAAACTCTCCTAATATTGGCATATTTCCTTTTTGATGCTAGTTCATTAATTTTCGCCTTCAGATGTTCGACTTTTTCGTAAAGAGATAATTCCTGCAGCAAACCAATAATATAGGTATCTACAGTGTATTTACCGACTAATGTATTTTATCAATAATGGTGCCAGTCTAAAAGATTAGGTTTCATATATAATCTATAATTATTACAATTTTCTAATAATATTTGTAAATTGACAAATATAGTGAATATAGCTCTGCTTTCAGAGGTACGAACATGCCACTAAATATGGTACTTACTAGAGTATATGCCAGAGGTTTACGGAAAACAGGGTATGTGTTAAAAAATTCAAAAACAGTTTTTTTTTGTCCAGAAGTCTCGTTCGAAATGTTTTCTTGCAGTGAGCTATCAATTCTGGCCATGGTTCAACTCAACTCCATTTTGTAAGTCCGCATATTCTTGATTTTCTGACTCCGAAGTATAAATATAGTGTTAAAATAAGTATTTAGAATCAAGTATTTGTCGTCCTTTGGCCGTTTTTAACATAATATCGCTTAAATCCTGTATAGATAAATGACAAAATATGCTTACTAACTTAGATAAGCTAGAATGCTCAGTGTGTCATAACTGGGAAGAATCCGTGGAATATCTTCAATATCTATGAAGGTTGTTAGTATTTTAGACATGTTTTTTATGAATAATAAATTCCTTTTATCTAGAGGTTCATTAGTCAGAAAATTCCTAAATGTGACCATAATAGGAGAATATTGATTAGAAATAGTAGTAGATGTGCTCAATCCTGAAACATTAGACAAACAACTAGGCGAAGACAGCACTGCTAAATTGAAGTTTTTCTGTTCCCAATGAATTACTGTTTGTAGTGTTAGTTTTGAATTCAGTGAATTTTGCTAGGAACTTGTATCTGTCACCTATTTTTGTTATCAGGCAAGTAATCAAAATTTCGTTCAAATTGATAAGAGCCTTATCACCTACGTTTTTAGCTGCAAAAAAAGCATAGACTGGAATATAAAATAAGCTACTGAACATTTCGAAATATACATCATTCAGTAAGTATATAGAGATGTACCGTAAAACGGGGCTACTTTTTCCACCTTTTTGACACATTTTGTTCAGTCACATGTACTGACTTTACCGTTTCGTATGGATAGCCAAAAATTAGCGGCCTGTAATTCATAGGAAATTAAAAAGAAATTAAGAATAGGGTGACAAAGTTGCCCCGTGATTGGTGCTGCTTTATCACCAAATTTTAATTAGTTTAAAGTGCCTAAAATGATGTTATGGTGGCAAAGTAATCCCAGATTCGGTTGTAAAATTTAAGATTCTTTGCTTGGGGTACTTTACCAGAGTAGATATCAGTCTTTTTAATAAAAAATTTGGAGAAACGCGAAAAAACCATTAAGAATTATATAAAATCTGCAAAATATTTATTTGTGATAAAGAACATAGACTTAGACATAGATAAACCCCTAAAATACTAAATGAAACAGGAACTTTGATATTCAAAACTTAATGCTAATAAACATAAAGAACGTAAATCAAATTTCAACTAAAGATAAACTCAACAAGCAAAAAGTGAAAACGCAACTGAGGTCAATTTTTGATAAGTTACATTGCCAAGCTCTATCTATATGTCAAGAATAATAAATCTGGAAATCTACTGATCCCATAGTAGCATTCCATTCCATGCATTATAAATAAAATGCTGGATATATATCGGACATAAAAGTTTTTGTTATAATAATTGTACCACATGCTGATTTAGTATTTGTAAAATACAGTTCATAAACATAATGTGCCCCTTTGATTACTGAACATAAAAGCTACCGGTAACCCTTCTCCAAATTCATCTATCACTAACATTGTAGTTAATTCAAAATCATAATTGTTTAATCCATGTGTACCATCTACACAAATAATATTGCTCCCAAAATTTTTTAAGATTTTGTTGAAATTCTGTCGTAATAATTAATAAAAATCAGAAGTAGAAAACTTTAAATTAGGATCTGGTTCCCCTAGTTTTTTTATATGATAAAACTGGATTGTCTTCCTCATGCAATTCGCATTCTTTAACCCACAAACAGACAGATGTTGCATCATCATCATCATCATGACGAACTCCTTCACATATGCTGATGTTAAAAGCACTTTTGAAGAAAAAATAATTTAATGTGTTAAGAATTAATAGACTTTAGTTATTTAAGTTGCCTCTTCTAATCGAGGACCATTTTTTGAGTCATTTTGAGTTTTGTTCGCGATTTAAAATTCGCGTTTTAGTATTTATATTGTTCGCCCGCCTACGTTCGTTTACACGCGTACGCAGGCGTGTCTTCAAGAAATAGCCAGTACCTAGAAGCCATAGCGATTGGGTACCACGCATGGAACCTTCCTCGTGAAAAAGTCGCTTACCGCACTCGCAAAACCGTATCGATCACCGCTTACGTAATAGTCACCGCCAGTTCGCCCGCTTTGACAACGTTGGACATTGTTGGATTACAGGTAGGCGAACAATCTTTGTTTTTTGACGAATCTTTTAACCGCAACGAACCAACACCACCTTTTTTATAATTATACAGTCCATTTACGTGACATCAAAATTTTGGTCCTTCGAAAGCCGCATTTAAAAAATACCGCATTAAAGCATTTACAACTCATTTTCTTGAAACCGCATTTTTAAAATCAATATTAGTAAGTTTAACAACGCTACCATTTTCTGGCTGATCAAACCGGTCAGGCAGATAGCCACTTGTTTTTGCGCGTTCTTATCTTTCCGCAAAAAGTCAGTAGCGCAMCAAGCTGTTTGCACTTCTCGTCGTATTCGAGGAACACATTCAACCTTCAATTTAAACTGCGAAGTTTTCGTGACAAATAATGGCAACAAATGCAGATAAATTGAAAAGGGCTAAACAGTGTAGAACCACTGAAATTAATCGGTTGAATGAATTATTAACTGTGGCTCTAGCTGCTAGACAAAATGTTTCAGAACATTCACAGTTTTTGCAGAGATATAAATTCATAGATTCCATCAGGGACAACTTCAGCAAATTGCATAATACCGTGTGTTCTTTAATATCCGCCGATGCAGACGATGAATACCTTCTAGAAGATAAAGTTCGTGCAACGTTTGACGAGAACTTTTTCTCGATTAAAACAATTTATTACGATTTATTTGAGAAACAGAAATCGATACCAAAGATTGATTCCGATCTACCGCGCCCGAAACTTCCAGAATTAAAATTGACGAAATTCAATGGTGACATTAAACATTTTACGTCATTTATAGATGTTTTTGATGCGCTCATTCACAATAATACGCAGCTTACATCCATTGAAAAATTTTCTCACTTACTTGCATCTTCAGAAGGTCCCCCTAAAAATTTAGTACAGTGTCATACACTATCGTCTGCTAATTATCTTGTAGCCTATAATGCTTTAAAAAACCGCTATTCTAATACCCGCATTTTAGCAACGTTCCATTGGAATGAGATAGAAAACGCTCCGCGCTTAACTTCGGAAAACCCGCCCGCATTACGAAAACTTTTGGACACTTTTACTGAAAATATTGCCGCTCTTAAAAATTTGCAATTTCCTACAGAACAATGGGACTTTATTTTAACCCATATGCTTCTTAAAAGATTAGATACCGCTTTAGTTTCCAGGTTTGAATTGCAGTATGGCTCAACAGATATGCCTAATTTTGATACTTTAAAGGAATTTGTTTCCAAACAATGCATTGCTTATGAAACAATGAGTATGGGCTCTACTTCATTCACTACTAGCGTAAAAACTCGTACGAGTCCTGCTACAATTAATTCGTCACATCTTTCACGAAAAACAAATAACTTGCTTGCATCCAAGGCAACACCGTCTCGCCCGTGTGTTTTTTGTAATACCACGGAGCATTTGATTTACAATTGCCCAGTTTTACTTAATAAACTTCCACGTGATCGATACAATTTAGTAAAACAGTATAAACTTTGTGTGAATTGTTTAAGTCACACACACGCCTCTCAGAATTGCAATTCAGCTTCTAGCTGTAAAATATGTCAGTACCGTCATCACTCACTTTTACATTACCCGCGTTCTGACAATAATAATCCTCCAAACTTGCTTCTCAATACTCCTAATAATGGAGAAAAAGGAAACGAGTTACGTGCTTCTTCAGCAAAACCAAACCGCACTTCTATTTCGGCTGATAAACCTTTAGATACTTCCGCTGAGTCTACTTTGTGTCATTTAGGAAAGGCAACCCAACCTAATGTACTGCTTTCCACAGCAGAATTGCGAATACGTAATAGTTTTGGTTATTTTATTCCCGCTCGTGCTATTTTGGATTCAGGAAGTGAATCATGTTACATTTCTCGAAATTTAGCGATCCGCTTAGGGTTAAAGATCAGACCGTACTCTGTTAATATTTACGGGTTAGGAGGAATGAAAACTAAGGCGCATAGTGGAGAAGTTCATTGCACAATTCACCCAAGATGTAAAACGTATCCCACTTATGAATTTCCCGCAATTGTATTAGATAATATTTGTTCTGAAATTCCCGCATTTAGCTTCGATGTTGAGAAATGGGAACACATCAAAGCATTATGTCTGGCTGATCCAGATTTTAATAAAACTCACGCTGTTGATCTGATTCTTGGAGCGAATGTTTTTAGTAAGATTTTATTGGATGGTTCTATTTCACCCAATAATCGCGATTTACCCCCCGCCATTAATACCACCCTGGGTTATGTACTTATGGGTGAGATTCAGCATAAAAATAACTCATCTCCTGATCATTGTTTTTTTACTACATGTACAAGCGATTCATTAAACAATACACTTCAAAAATTTTGGAGCGTAGAAGAAGTTCCGCAACAAAACTTAATGTCTAGCGAAGATACCGAATGTGAACATAATTTTTTGAACACAACTTATAGAAACCCGTCTGGGAGATTTGTTGTCTCATTACCATTTCGAACTAATCGTTATCCTAAATTTGAAAATTCTAAATTACCCGCTCTACGTAGATTTTTCTCTTTAGAAAGGAGACTGAATGCACAGCCTGCTCTTTACAAAGAATATTGTGCCGTTCTTCAGGGGTATCTAGATCACGGGCATATGGAGTTAGCGACTTATTTCGATCCTAACGGATATTACCTGCCACATCACTGTGTTCTGAAACCCGAATCGTCTACTACTCAGGTTAGGGTAGTATTCGACGCTTCTTCGAAAGATTCTAATAATCAATCACTCAATGACATGGTTTTGCCTGGGCCTAAGTTGCAAAATGACGTTGCTGCTATTCTTCTTAAATTTCGATTGCATTCAGTTGTTTTGACCGCTGATATAAAGGCTATGTACCGCCAAATTTTAATCGATCCTTCTTGCTACACCTTTCAGAGGATTCTTTGGAGATTTTCTCAAAATCAACCGCTTCAAGAATATTTTTTGAAAACCGTTACCTTCGGCGTCAATTCATCGCCATATCTCGCACTTAGAACTCTTCTCCAGCTGGCTGACGAGGAACGTGAAACTTTTCCTGTGGCCGCAGAAGTATTAGCTTCCGATATTTATGTCGATGATATCGTCACAGGATGTGACACTCCGCAAGACGCTTTGCAATTACAACGCGATCTTACTTCTTTATTGTTCAAAGGAGGATTCGAATTAAGAAAGTGGATGAGTAATGATCAAGAGGTATTATCTCAACTGCCACAATCCATTTTACATACAAAATGTCTAACATTCGATGAGTGTGCTGAAACTACAATAAAAATCTTGGGCCTAAAGTGGGATCCGGCTCAAGATTGTTTTCTTTATTCCATTGGTGCTGTCGATAATCATGTTGTAACAAACGCCATATGTTATCTCAGCTCGCGCGCATCTACGATCCTCTAGGGTTTTTAGCCCCTGTAACTTTGGTTTCCAAAGTATTAATTCAGAAACTATGGTCTGTCAAGTTAGATTGGGATGAATGTCCTCCCAAAGACATTATTAAACGTTGGACGATTTATACCAATCAATTACCACATATATCGTCCATTTCTATACCGCGCCATGTTTCTTTACCCGCATTTGAATCCGTGGAACTGTGTGGATTTTGTGACGGTTCTTCTGTTGCGTATGCCGCATGCGTTTATATTCGCTTTGTGTTTAAAAACACTGTTCAAGTCGTATTACTATGCGCAAAGTGCAAAGTAGCACCTTTGAAGCAATTGTCTATTCCTAGGATAGAACTCTGCGGTGCTCTTTTACTCACAAAATTGATGAACTTTGTTCTTAAAGTATACTATTCAAAATTCACATTCAAACAAATTTTTGCATTCACCGATTCCACGATTGTTTTACACTGGCTGAACTCTTCCCCTCACCGGTGGAAACCATTTGTAGGAAATCGTATTTCATTAATTCAACAATATCTACCGCAAGCCTGTTGGCAACACGTATCCTCAGAAAATAATATAGCAGACGCTGCTTCAAGGGGTTTACTTCCACTGGAATTTGTAAAGTTTACAAACTGGTGGACAGGTCCAGAATTTTTACAAAAACCGCATTCTGAATGGCCCACGCAAAGCATCCGTTATATAAATAATGATCATATAACGGGTGAGCAACGGAAAACTGCACTTCTCGCTACTACAAGCTCAGAAATGTTGAATTCTTACATTGACAAATATTCTTCTTTGCAAAAACTGCAGAGGGTTTTTGCGTATGTCCAATGTTTTATTTTTAATTTAAGAAATCCCAGGATAAAGAGAACGCCTATTCTCACTGTTCACGACTTACAAGCTGCTTTGCTCCTTTTTATTAAACATGTCCAAAATGAGCACTTTATCCATGATATTGAAAAATTGCGGGCTGGAAAACTTGTATCAAAACCGCTTCGTAAATTGGGTGCCTTTTTAGACGAGGTCGGGGTCCTAAGAGTTGGCGGCCGACTTCAAAATTCGTTGCTAAATTATGAGAGAAAGCACCCCATTTTACTGCCTCAAAATTCTCGTTTAACCTCTTTAATTATTGAGTATGTACACTCTAAACATCTTCATCCCGGTTTACAAACCACATTATACTTAATAACACAAAATTACTGGATTCTTTCTGCACGTCGAGCAGCAAAAAGGGTGTTATCTAAATGTTATAAATGTTTTCGTTGTAATCCTCTACCATTTCAACCATTAATGGGTAACTTACCTGCAAACCGCGTATCTCAAGTAAAGCCTTTTTCCATCGTTGGTGTTGATTTCGGCGGGCCCTTTTTTGTAACTTCACGACGTGTCAGAGGTTCAAAATCATATAAAGCATACATATGTATTTTCGTGTGTTTCGCAACAAAGGCGATTCATCTCGAATTAGTAAGCGACCTGTCCAGCGATAATTATTTATGCGCCATTCGTCGTTTTATTGCACGTCGAGGAAGATGCACTGAAATTGTATCTGACAATGCCACGAACTTTGTCGGAGCTAACAGATATTTGATGAAAATATTCGCGGAAGCTGTTAAATCTGAACAAATAAAATGGAGCTTTAATCCCCCGCATGCCTCTCATTTTGGAGGTCTATTCGAAGCTGGCATTAAATCGGTCAAAACGCACCTTGCTCGAGTTATAGGCGATCAGTGTCTTACCTATGAAGAGTTTAATACTGTTTTGATACAAATAGAATCGTTACTGAATTCCAGGCCCTTATGCGCACTCAGTAATGATCCAAACGATTACAGAGTGTTGACTCCCGGTCATTTCCTAACTTTGGAACCGCTGACTTGCATTCCTGATCCTGATCTGTCGCACTTGAATATTAACCGCTTAGACCGCTATCAACTTTTGACACGTTTGCATCATGATTTTTGGACTCGGTGGCATAATGAGTATCTAAATACGTTGCAACAAAAATTGAAGTGGAATACTCCCTCAGCACCCGCAAAAGAAGGGGCTCTAGTTCTAATAAAGCGAGATAATCTACCTCCAATGTCATGGAAGCTCGCGAGAATAACGCGTCTTTTTCCAGGTCGTGACAATATTGCTCGTGTGGCTGAAGTGCAAACAGCTGAAGGCTGGTATACTCGACCCTTGAATAAATTATGCCCATTGCCAGACGCTTAAAAAATATTTTCCTGTTTGTTTTCATTTTTCCATGTACATTATTCATTATTGCTATTTTTTTTTGACTGAAGGTTTTACTTATAAAATTTCAGTATGTTTCTTTCATTTATATAATTTTGTTAAATTCCTATTTAACAAAATGGTGGGGCAGGATGTTAAGAATTAATAGACTTTAGTTATTTAAGTTGCCTCTTCTAATCGAGGACCATTTTTTGAGTCATTTTGAGTTTTGTTCGCGATTTAAAATTCGCGTTTTAGTATTTATATTGTTCGCCCGCCTACGTTCGTTTACACGCGTACGCAGGCGTGTCTTCAAGAAATAGCCAGTACCTAGAAGCCATAGCGATTGGGTACCACGCATGGAACCTTCCTCGTGAAAAAGTCGCTTACCGCACTCGCAAAACCGTATCGATCACCGCTTACGTAATAGTCACCGCCAGTTCGCCCGCTTTGACAACGTTGGACATTGTTGGATTACAGGTAGGCGAACAATCTTTGTTTTTTGACGAATCTTTTAACCGCATTCTGATATTTTCATAAAACACATTAAGTACTTAGTTTACTGGTAATGTGCTACTTAGAGTTTAGCGGCAATATTGGTCCGATCATTTTTGGGAGTCTAATGTGCTGCAGCTCTTTATTATGTCCATAATGTGCCCTAACATATGTGATTAGATAGAATTTTGGTCTCATACATGCCCGGTCAAGCTTACACGATCCTTAACTTTTTATCAGCATTTTGCGGTCTGTTCCGATCAGTTTCGCTTTTCCTAAATTCCAATTATTAGTAAAAACATGAAATAAAAATAATTATGGATTATTAGCAGTTCTGTTACAACTATAAAAGGTGTAGCGGCGCTTAGCACCTTTAAATTGACAATTTCTTAAAGAAGATGGACGATACACACAACAAAGAAGAACAGATTTAACTGGAAGTCGTAAAAGCAAGAGTAATAATTCAAAATATTCATAGCTTAAATTTAAATCAACTGTTGTATAACTAATATTACTATTCACGTAAAGGCAAATGCCCCCACTCCGCCCACATCCGCTATCCCAGGGAACTATACTATAGTTATTTGTTATTTGAATTAAGCCATGTCTCAGTAACTGCCAACACATCAAAGTTCACTTAACATTTCGAAGTTTTGATTGATTTTTGCAGATACCATGTCCACAAAACGTGTTAGGAATTCTTCAAGAAACAATATTTCTTTAGAGCTATGCATTTTGTGTTGTGTTCCACAAAACATGGCGGGTTTTTCATACATCACGCGCACAGTTTCTTCTGAGCTTTTTCGTCAGCACTTTTTGCCACTGAACGAGTGAACTTTTTATCACCAGGCATATGAAGTTGTAGACACTTACCATGAAAAATCACGTTGTGCGGAGTTGGCATCACAACAACTTTGCAGTTATCAAACACTAACTAACTATCTGTACTCACAATACCTTTGCAAATGACTACATTTAATTTGCACAATTGGGGCACAACCAGAATCCCATAGGTATATCATTTAGATTAACACATTTTAAATGATACCATTGCCCAGAACACTCATCATTAGCACACTGCAACGTCGTTTCTACAGTATCCGGCTGCCTGCAACAACACCAGAGCACTGTTTGCGAGTTCACATTTTTGGTAAAGTGCCGCCCTAGGAGTTCGGGCACAACTACATGTTTGTGGAATTCTAACGCTTTCCTTATATTTTCTTCCAAAAAACCTTCATTTAATGAAATTCTTTCAACAATCATTTCTTGTGCCCATAATACAAAATCACAAAATCATCTTTTAGTAACAAACATCTGAAGTTGCACTTGATAATAGTAAGCGTGGTTTTCTCGTAAGCTTACTTTCCCATCTTGCTCTTTCAAGCAACTATTTTTAAGTAGACTGTACTGCATTATTGTCATCTTCTCTTCACGTAGTATCTAGGGACATTCTTTTCTATGCAACCTTTGCCACAACAATTAGATTCCAATAATCTACCAGGTGATGAACCTAACTGCTAATGCAGCTCGTGAATTATGAATTCTGCTAACGTAAATACAGCATCATAATGTTCAACAGAATATCTCTCTAGATATGCATCTGCTGCAGCGTCTTCATGAATTAAGCCCCACTAAGTAGCTTTTGTTGAAAATATAACCTTCGTTGGATAGCACAAACTGCAGCAAGACTGACCCGCGGAGGCTGCCTCTATTTTAATAATGTCTTCACTGGATATGCTGAAGACGAGGCTACTTGCAATTTCCTGCAACTCTTGCAAGTGACTTACTTTCATCTTCTGGATTGTATAAATCAAAAATGCTTTTAGAGGACGACGGTTGACCAAATTGTAAAGCAAAGGGCTCAATAACACGTTCAACTGCAGCTTCACAGCCAGATTGCTGTAAAGAAATAGCACATGTTTGTATATCCTTCCTCCTTAATGCTGAAACTACTGTTAGTAGACCTACCATTTTGCCCTAGTTCATTTCAGCCACTGGTACATTGTCTACTTTTGATTTTGTTGGGATTGGCCACAAAGCTTTCACTTCTGTGCATGATTGCTCTTCTACTTTGCTGTGAATATTCTCCATGGCAAAAAGAATTTCTCCTACATGACTGCACACCTAACCAGCACCTGCCAAACAAGTGCAATGCGCAGTGATAATGCTCCTATCCTTGCTGACAATTATCCATACCTTCAGTGGCTTTTCGTTCATTCGCTGTGAATGTTTCACCTATAATAAAATAATATGTATAATAATAAGTTCTGAAGTAAAAGTGTAATAAATTTATTATTATACTAATGCAAAAGCCATATTTGTGATAAAGTTACTAATAAGGAAATTGTAACGCAGACACTGTGTAAGAAAGCTTCTACACTTAAAAAAAACTTAAACTGCAGAAATATCATTTAACTATTGTATTTTGCTGCCGTCCAAGTAAATGCTACAACCTCATTCCTGTTCTTAATATTAAGTTAATATAATCTTAAAAGTGGGAACAGGAACTGAGCGACGTCTCTATGATTAGCACAATTTTCAGTAGAATAAATACTTACTTGTCAGTCATAAATTTGTCACCCATTTCTTTACAAGTCATATTATGGACAAAGCCTGATTCTGTAGGCAGAAAGGTTCTTAGGTGCCTTCATTTGATCTTTGCTTTAAAAACTGTGCAACAAAACCAAATATGCAACGATATCTTTATTCGTAACTGGTGGAAAAGCTTCAGCATTGAAATTAACATCTTCTTTAGTCAAAACGTATGGGTCAATTCCAACAATTATATATAGTTTCTTCAAATACCGTTCAGCAACATATGGATGCTCTTGCTGTCCAGCGGCAAACTATTCACTACGATTCTCGTTACTTGCTATGATTTATAGCTACAGCTAACTTATTTTCACCTGAAATAGAAATACACATAAGAACATCTGTAACGATCATAAGAAAGATATAATGTTTTAGAAGCAATTTTTGGAGTTTTTATGGAGTTATGTTTTGGTGTTTTTATTCGTTTCCATAAATTATACAATTGCTACTTCTTCTTTAACTTGTTTTTCTGCTGGCCTCTGTAGCTTCTAAAATACTTAAACAAAACTAAAAACTCCGCCAAGTTGCCTTTCTTCAAGGCTTCTGTAAATGATTCAGGCAACGCGGGCGGCGTTGATTTCTGAATTATTTTTGCCGCCTTTTTGTAACTACTGCCCAACTACAATATGCACGGCGAAAGTACTGAAGGTTGCAGATCAATGTCACCCCACAGCTCCGAAATGTGAGCTTTCTGCAACCTTAAAGTTAATTATCCCATAAATCACTACAGAATATGTTGATAATACACACTCCCAGGCGTTTTTTTATATTAAAATATATCAAATATTTCAAAAATCGCCAGATGACAAGTGTACGTCACTTTCCTGAGAGACGGCAAATTGATTTAATTGATAATTTCCATGAGCGCCCTGGATGCATGAATCATTTATACGCCCTCTATTTTATTACCCATTACGCAAGCAATACTTGGTATCTGAGCGCTGTGCATTGCTATTTACATGCTTGCAAATTTAGATTTATGTTGTATTTTCTTTTTTTCCAGCTATTTTTTACCAAAAATTTCGAAACGTTACATTTTCTGGTTTAATTTGTGACACCCGGAAGCAATTTTACAAAATATACTCAGCACCAGCACAAGCCCCTCCCACAATCATACGTCATCGCGAGATCTAAAAATATACGCGTTGCTAGCACGTCGTACTAAATATACTTGACACTAGCACTAACAAATACAAGGGTTTTCATTTCATTGCAACATGCAAAATTAGTGGTGACAAAATATGTTATATTTCTATTTATTAAATGAAAAATATGTATAGATAAACAACAAAAGCATTCAGTTTGGTTAAGGGTAGTTTAAAAATATCTAATTAGTGCATCTTTGCGGTTAGATCAATTTTTCACTATTCTCAAATGGCTGAACGCCTCTCCGCATTTAATTAAATGACTGTGTTCAAAATTAATTTAAAGCTATAATGTAGATTTGATTAAAGATACCGTAGTAATTACAGGCAATCCGTTTTAAGTGGCAATCATTTTCTTATGGTAAATCGATTAACCTTTTGTATTTTAATATCGGTGCTTGCATTACAATTGTAACGCTCAAAAATTTACTTTTTTAAAAATATAAGCTAATATTACCCTGAAGCAAAGAGTGGTAATAAAACGCGTTACAAAACTAATATATGCCTAAATATGCCTAACTACGGACCTATTAACATTAATAAAATATTTGGGGCGCCAGGTAGGATGAACTAAATACCCCTAAGTTGGAAAAGCTTCCTTAAAACCAATTAAAAATGGCACTTACCTGCCCCTACCACAGGTAGATAGAATAGTGGTCACAAAGCGCAAAAAAAGGTAAATATAGCAAGTATACATTATGTAACGTACGCCGTAAAATAAACTCGATCTTGGTACACCGTTATGAAACGAAAGTCGTGATAGCTTTGGAATTGCATATCGATGAGGTCTACTTGAGCCCGGGAATTTAATGCGGAGTGCAATATAGGCTTTGTTAAGAGACCTTTCTTTGGATGAGACGATTTCTTCTGGCAGTGTACGCAGAGTCGCAAATAGGGCCATAACTGATTCCTTCGTGATATTGCAGTACTTCGTTTTTAGTTCACCAACCATGCTGTTTCTGCCGCCATGACCAATAGCAGAATGCGTAGAATGAAGAATATCAAAATAAATCTTCGTTTGGAACACAATACAGTACGGGTACCGCATTATCTGATATAGGCTTAATTAGACGTTCTTTGCCACCGAGCATCAGTGTGTCATATTTTCGTACCATCCTATATTCTTTCACTGTCCTCTTTGATCCAGGCGTGGTGAGCATAGTTTTAGATTTTTAACCGCTGCTATGCGGTTGTTATATTCGGTCAGGCTTAAATAGGCTGTGTTGTCATCACGTTTACCGCTTATAATAGACAGCAGAGCGTCTTCAAACCTTTTGCGCATGTCACCGACAKCCATATTTATAGAAAAAGTAACAGCCCACCACGATGACGTTAAAATACCTATTTAAAGCAATCACTTCATGCACGAAACAGTTTCCCTCACTGCGGTCTTTTTAAACCCTGCAGTCCACATATCCACTGCCCACTGCGTCTGTCAACACGTCCGAGCACGGAAACATTCCGCAAACTGCTGCCGACGCAGTCAGGCCCGAGTAGTTTAGGGTAGTGACGATAACAGCCGGCCCTTCTTGTAATTATCATCATTGGCCATTGTCGTAAACAACCAGCTAGTCTGGTTACTGACCTAAATTATCGGACATTAACGTTATTATTCGGTATTTGACGTTATTGTCCTAGTTTACGTTTTTAACCGTACCTCGGCTTTAGACAATAGACAAGATGCAATAAAATTTCCTTCAATTTCAAAATTTAATACAATTCAGGCACAGTTTATAGATAAATTTCACATACCGGGTGTAATAGGGGCGGCAATAGATTGCACCTTTATTGCCATTTTAAAACCAGCGCTTGAAGAACATAACTTTATTAACAGGAAAGGTTACCACTCTATAAATGAAAATTCCATTAATAGCAAACTTATTTGTTGAGTGCCTTACATATATCCGACGCTGCATTAATTATGGCACTTGCAATAATTTCAGCTTGTGTGCTATTATTTTGTAATACATCTGTTAAATTTTCTATATTTGTATTCGAAGTACTTAAGTATTCTGAATATTTGCTAGTGCATTCGGAGTACGTTTATAGTACTCCGTATTACTATGATGATAATTATGATCGTGTTCAACACCACTTCTTTTTGATGTTGAAGGTGTTGGTGAACTTGTTGTTTTCACATCATCCACTGGTTTATTATCAAATCTAGATTCAAATTTGTATGTGTAAACTTATACCACGTTCTTCAGCTCCACACCCTTTATAAAAAGTACTTCCTAAAAGGCTCATTTCCAATTTCGTTTTTTTTTCAGTTTCTTGCCCTCTGCCTGCTATTAATCTAGACCTTTCTATTTCGGACGCTTTTTTAAAAAGCATTTGTAATCACTCCAAGTTTGAAACTAACATGTATAGTTAATTATACTTTATTCTTGCAATTAACAGTTTTATACCTTTTGCCACACCTCAATTGTTTTTTCATCATATTCACAAGCTTTCAATTTATTGGTAAGCTCCGTCCATAGGTTTTTAATGTCTTTTTGGCAGATGCGCAATTTTAGCGAAATCAGGATGCTGCTCCCTAAAATCAATGATGATTTCCCAATATACTTCATTAACTTTAAATGCCCTTGAAATTAATTAAATCGTTTAGGTTCGAATATAAAATAATTTATGTAGGTACGTGTACTTACATATTTCTATAGAAATAAAAGAAGTAAATATATCAACTGAACAGTAATCAAAGATACTCAACGCACCGAGTACTGAAGCAAAATGTTCAAAATATCGCATTGCTGGTTATTTCCAAACAAATACGATAAACAATAATAAAACATCTGCTGCCAACATGTATTATTTTCGCAGTGTTAGTTAAAATTGGGTACTGCCCGCTCAAAAAAACGCGATACACCTAATAAGTAGAAGGTAATGTGGAAAATGTTGATGGGCCAACTTCGTATACAGCATTTTCAGCATTGTGGGCAACATGCTAGCGTTCTAAACCACAAATCTTAGAAGTTTTCTAAAACGATTTGTTTTCATTGTATTAAAAGGTACAACAAGCAGTGCAGTTGGATCTGATAATGAAATAGACTGTGTATCTTCACTTCTGGGTTGATCCCCAAAAACTGCCTGCATCTTCCTGATAAGATTCCTTTTGAAACTTTTTTTAAATACTGTGAAACGCAAATTAATTATAGGCTGGTTTTAAATTGTAGAGCATTGGGAATAACTTGTTTGGAACGAACAACACTGAATACATTTTCAATGTAGTCCTGAGTAAAATTGTGACGTGAGAAGGAAAGTGTATTCAATGTACCTTTTCCGTTAGCCGAGTCGTCATAATATATATAATAATTATAACCGTTCTGTTTCGAGGCTGCTTTATTTAATCCATTATGTGTTTTTGAGGCCTCACTTGCCTTGCTTTTTAAGGCTACAGACAGCCTGTGGGGTGTAGAAAAGGTCTCTGGGCATCGGAGCCCCACCGTCTGCCTACTAAATTCAGCAGAGCGATGTCCAGAGACTGAGGGGGGGGGGGTTGATACAACTGCAGTCCCCTGGCCTGCCGAGGTTCTTGTATCCATGTCGCGCCAGTCGTCATCAACTTTTCCCAATCCATCCATATCGTAATCCGTATTCCATGATCCTTTTTCTCGCCGAATCGTCATACTGTGGATCGCTCTTAGCTTCCCCGGAGCTACTCAGTCCACCCCGGGTACAAAGCCTGTTCGCCGCTACGAGGCGCCGACCCTTGTTGCTCCGGTGACTTCGTTTCAGGCTATTGTGCTGCCCTTCTGGCTCTGGCTCCCCCGCGGAGCTCGTTTCCGTATTATGGATACTCCTTGCAGGTCATGCACATGCGTGCCACGTGGTTATCACCAATCTGCTGCGATCCGCGTTATCCCTGGGCCTTTTTGATTGTCCTTTGGACCTAGGTACCATGGGGCCTGGGCCCACTTAATCCGGGGTATATTTTTTGGTCAGCCCTGAAAGTTCCGCTGGTTGGCCATACCTAACCTCCCGACCACGTGGTAAATAGTTTATCAGCTTTTTTTAGCTAAAGTCTTTTGGGGATTCGGTTGCTTTTACTAACACACATTCATTGGTCCTGGTTGCACCCTCCGCGCCGGCCCAATCGGGCTCGCTGCCACTACTTCCCCGAAAAACATACACTTCCCAGGGAGCACCACTGAACACTTCCGTTCACTTACTACTTTAATTCAAAATTTTCAGGTTTATCAGTAATATCTACTATGATATCTTTATAAATCGCATGAAGCCTTAATAAATTTAAAAAAATAATACGGTGTATGACGTCTTGGTCAAAAAAAAAATATTTTTTCTGAATATTTTCAATGAACTGTTGATAAACTGTTTTCCAACGCACTAATTTTTTGGACGAACTACGTAGCGTTGCTTTACAGTTTCTTGTTGGCAACAGCAATTTCTTGTAGGCCGTTTCGTATTTTGTAGTCACTTTTCCAACTCTTTTTGCTGCTTCTTTAGTGTTGAATCCATTGATTCGACTGAAGAATCACTGGACTCTAATGAC
>QCXZ01000086.1:18817915-18916100 GCA_025024175.1 Rhyzopertha dominica | reverse complement strand
AATTTTATTGCTAGTGGTAAGTATATCTAAAAAATATAAAACGAAATTGGATAGTGGAGGCGGGTGTATTGTCACCTTATATATAGCGTCGTAGCGCTTCGACATTAACAAAGTGTTGTATGTATCTGTTAGATATATCGAGTATATCACCCAATGGTTTAATTAGCTTTCGAAGCCATGTGAAGATGTGATGTATTGCTTGTCTAGAGCAGTACAGACAACTGACAGTGTATAAGCCTCAGAGTTTAAGGTATTTCCTAATTGCATTGAGCAATTTTTTTGACACTGGTAAGTATATCTAGCAAATTTAAACGCATTGGATAGTGGAAACGGGTGTATTGCCGCCTTATATAGCGCGTCGCAGCGATTCGACATTAACAAAGTGTTGTATGTATCTGTCAGATGGATCGAGTGTATATCACCCAATGGGTTAATTAGCTTTCCAAGCCAGAAAAGACGTAATGTATTGCTTGCTTAGAGCAGTACAGACAATTGGCAGTGTATAAGCTTCAGAGGTTTAGGTATTTCCCAATTGGATTGAGCAATTTTATTGACACTGGTAAGTATATCTAGCAAATTTAAACGCATTGGATAGTGGAAACGGGTGTATTGCCGCCTTATATAGCGCGTCGCAGCGATTCGACATTAACAAAGTGTTGTATGTATCTGTTAGATGGATCGAGTGTATATCACCCAATGGTTTAATTAGCTTTCGAAGCCAAGAAGAGACGTAATGTATTGCTTGTCTAGAAGCAGTACAGACAAACTGGCAGTGTATAAGCCTTCAGAGGTTTTAGGTATTTCCTAATTGCATTGAACAATTTTATTGACACTGGTAAGTATATCTAGCAAATTTAAACGCATTAGATGGTGGAAACGGGTGTATTGCCGCCTTATATAGCGTGTCGCAGCGATTAGACATTAACAAAGTGTTGTATGTATCTGTTAGATGGATTGAGTGTATATCACCCATTGGTTTAATTAGCTTTCGAAGCCAAGTAAAGACGTAATGTATTGCTTGACTAGAGCAGTACAGACAACTGGAAGTGTATAAGCTTCAGAGGTTTAGGTATTTCCCAATTACATTGAGCAATTTTATTGACACTGGTAAGTATATCTAGCAAATTTAAACGCATTAGACGGTGGAAACGTGTGTATTGCCGCCTTATATAGCGCGTCGCAGCGATTAAACATTAACAAAGTGTTGTATGTATCTGTTAGATGGATCGAGTGTATATCACCCAATGGGTTAATTAGCTTTCGAAGCCAAGAAAAGACTTAATGTATTGCTTGCCTAGAGCAGTACAGACAATTGGCAGTGTATAAGCTTCAGAGGTTTAGGTATTTCCCAATTGCATTGAGCAATTTTATTGACACTGGTAAGTATATCTAGCAAATTTAAACGCATTGGATAGTGGAAACGGGTGTATTGCCGCCTTATATAGCGCGTCGCAGCGATTCGACATTAACAAAGTGTTGTATGTATCTGTTAGATGGATCGAGTGTATATCACCCAATGGTTTAATTAGCTTTCGAAGCCAAGTAAAGACGTAATGTATTGCTTGTCTAGAGCAGTACAGACAACTGGCAGTGTATAAGCTTCAGAGGTTTAGGTATTTCCCAATTGCATTGAGTAATTTATTGACACTGGTAAGTATATCTAGCAAATTTAAAAGCATTAGATGGTGGAAACTGGTGTATTGCCTCCATATATAGCGTGTCGCAGCGATTAGACATTAACAAAGTGTTGTATGTATCTTAGATGGATCGAGTGTATATCACCCAATGGTTTAATTAGCTTTCGAAGCCAAGTGAAGACGTCTTGTACTGCTTGTCTAGAGCAGTACAGGCAACTGGCAGTGTATAAGCTACAGAGATTTAGGTATTTCCCAATTGCATTGAGCAATTTTATTGACACTGGGAAGTATATCTAGCAAATTTAAACGCATTGGATGGTGGAAACGGTTGTATTGCCGCCTTATATAGCGCGTCGCAGCGATTCGACATTAACAAAGTGTTGTATGTATCTGTTAGATATATCGAGTTTATCACCCAATGGTTTAATTAGCTTTCGAAGCCAAGTGTAGGCGTGATGTATTGCTTGTCAGGAGCAGAACCTGTAACAGGCAGTGTATAAGCTTCAGAGCTTTAGGTATTTCCCAATTGTATTGGGCAATTTTATTGACACTGGTAAGTATATCTAGCAAATTTAAACGCATTAGATGGTGGAAACGGATGTATTGCCGCCTTATATAGCGCGTCGCAGCGATTCGACATTAACAAAGTGTTGTATGTATCTGTTAGATGGATCGAGTGTTTATCACCCAATGGTTTAATTAGCTTTCGAAGCCAAGTAAAGACGTAATGTATTGCTTGTCTAGAGCAGTACAGACAACTGGCAGTGTATAAGCTTCAGAGGTTTAGGTATTTCCCAATTGCATTGAGTAATTTTATTGACACTGGTAAGTATATCTAGCAAATTTAAACGCATTAGATGGTGGAAACTGGTGTATTGCCTCCATATATAGCGTGTCGCAGCGATTAGACATTAACAAAGTGTTGTATGTATCTTAGATGGATCGAGTGTATATCACCCAATGGGTTAATTAGCTTTCGAAGCCAAGAAAAGACTTAATGTATTGCTTGCCTAGAGCAGTACAGACAATTGGCAGTGTATAAGCTTCAGAGGTTTAGGTATTTCCCAATTGCATTGAGCAATTTTATTGACACTGGTAAGTACATCTAGCAAATTTAAACGCATTGGATAGTGGAAACGGGTGTATTGCCGCCTTATATAGCGCGTCGCAGCGATTCGACATTAACAAAGTGTTGTATGTATCTGTTAGATGGATCGAGTGTATATGACCCAATGGTTTAATTAGCTTTCGAAGCCAAGTAAAGACGTAATGTATTGCTTGTCTAGAGCAGTACAGACAACTGCCAGTGTATAAGCTTCTCAGCCTTAAATATTTCCAAATTGCATTGAGCAAATGTATTGCTACTTGTAAATATATCTAACAAATTCAAACGCATTGGATGGTGGAAACAGGTATATTGCCGCCTTATATAGCGTGTCGTAGCGATTCGACATTAACAAAGTGTTGTATGTATCTGTTAGATGGATCTAGTGTTTATCACCCAATGGTTTAATTAGCTTTCGAAGCCAAGTAAAGACGTAATGTATTGCTTGTCTAGAGCAGTACAGACAACTGGCAGTGTATAAGCTTCAGAGGTTTAGGTATTTCCCAATTGCATTGAGTAATTTTATTGACACTGGTAAGTATATCTAGCAAATTTAAACGCATTAGATGGTGGAAACGGGTATATTGCCGCGTTATATAGCGCGTCGCAGCGATTCGACATTAACAAAGTGTTGTATGTATGTGTTAGATGGATCGAGTGTATATCACCCAATGGTTTAATTAGCTTTCGAAGCCAAGTAAAGACGTAATGTATTGCTTGTCTAGAGCAGTACAGACAACTGGCAGTGAGTGTATAAGCTTCAGAGGTTTAGGTATATATATCCCAATTGCATTGAGCAATTTTATAGACACTGGTAAGTATATCTAGCAAATTTAAACGCATTAGATGGTGGAAACGGGTGTATTGCTGCCTTATATAGCGTGTCGCAGCGATTCTACTTTAACAAAGTGTTGTATGTATCTGTTACATAGATCGAGTATATCACCCAATTGTTTAATTAGCTTTCGAAGTTAAGTGAAGACGTGATGTATTGCTGGTCTAGAGCAGAACAGACAACTGGCAGTGTATAAGCTTCTCAGCCTTAGGTATTTCCAAATTGCATTGAGCAATTTTATTGCTAGTGGTAAGTATATCTAAAAAATATAAAACGAAATTGGATAGTGGAGGCGGGTGTATTGTCACCTTATATATAGCGTCGTAGCGCTTCGACATTAACAAAGTGTTGTATGTATCTGTTAGATATATCGAGTATATCACCCAATGGTTTAATTAGCTTTCGAAGCCATGTGAAGATGTGATGTATTGCTTGTCTAGAGCAGTACAGACAACTGACAGTGTATAAGCCTCAGAGTTTTAGGTATTTCCTAATTGCATTGAGCAATTTTTTTGACACCGGTAAGTATATCTAGCAAATTTAAACGCATTGGATAGTGGAAACGGGTGTATTGCCGCCTTATATAGCGCGTCGCAGCGATTCGACATTAACAAAGTGTTGTATGTATCTGTTAGATGGATCGAGTGTATATCACCCAATGGGTTAATTAGCTTTCCAAGGCCAGAAAAGACGTAATGTATTGCTTGCCTAGAGCAGTACAGACAATTGGCAGTGTATAAGCTTCAGAGGTTTAGGTATTTCCCAATTGGATTGAGCAATTTTATTGACACTGGTAAGTATATCTAGCAAATTTAAACGCATTAGATGGTGGAAACGGATGTATTGCCGCCTTATATAGCGCGTCGCAGCGATTCGACATTAACAAAGTGTTGTATGTATCTGTTAGATGGATCGAGTGTATATCACCCAATGGTTTAATTAGCTTTCGAAGCCAAGTAAAGACGTAATGTATTGCTTGTCTAGAGCAGTACAGACAACTGGCAGTGTATAAGCTTCAGAGGTTTAGGTATTTCCCAATTGCATTGAGCAATTTTATTGACACTGGTAAGTATATCTAGCAAATTTAAACGCATTAGATGGTGGAAACTGGTGTATTGCCTCCTTATATAGCGTGTCGCAGCGATTAGACATTAACAAAGTGTTGTATGTATCTGTTAGATGGATCGAGTGTATATCACCCAATGGTTTAATTAGCTTTCGAAGCCAAGTAAAGACGTAATGTATTGCTTGTCTAGAGCAGTACAGACAACTGGCAGTGTATAAGCTTCAGAGGTTTAGGTATTTCCCAATTGCATTGAGCAATTTTATTGACACTGGTAAGTATATCTAGCAAATTTAAACGCATTAGATGGTGGAAACGGTGTATTGCCGCCTTATATAGCGCGTCGCAGCGATTAGACATTAACAAAGTGTTGTATGTATCTGTTAGATGGATCGAGTGTATATCACCCAATGGGTTAATTAGCTTTCGAAGCCAAGAAAAGACTTAATGTATTGCTTGCCTAGAGCAGTACAGACAACTGGCAGTGTATAAGCTTCAGAGGTTTAGGTATTTTTCCCAATTGCATTGAGCAATTTTATTGACACTGGTAAGTATATCTAGCAAATTTAAACGTATTAGATGGTGGAAACGGATGTATTGCCGCCTTATATAGCGCGTCGCAGCGATTCGACATTAACAAAGTGTTGTATGTATCTGTTAGATGGATTGAGTGTGTATCACCCAATGGTTTAATTAGCTTTGGAAGCCAAGTAAAGTCGTAATGTATTGCTTGTGCAGAGCAGTACAGACAACTGGCAGTGAATAAGCTTCAGAGGTTTAGGTATTTCCCAATTGCATTGAGTAATTTTATTGACAATGGTAGGTATATCTAGCAAATTTAAACGCATTAGATGGTGGAAACGTGGTGTCTTGCCTCCTTATATAGCGTGTCGCAGCGATTAGACATTAACAAAGTGTTGTATGTATCTGTTAAATGGATCGAGTGTATATCACCCAATTGTTTAAATAGCTTTCGAAGGTAAGTGAAGACGTAATGTATTGCTTGTCTAGAGCAGTACAGACAACTGGCAGTGTACAAGCTTCATAGGTTTAGGTATTTCCCAATTGCATTGAGCAATTTTATTGACACTGGTAAGTATATCTAGCAAATTTAAACGCATTAGATGGTGGAAACGGGTGTATTGCCGCCTTATATAGCGTGTCGCAGCGATTAGACATTAACAAAGTGTTGTATGTATCTGTTAGATGGATCGAGTGTATATCACCCAATGGGTTAATTAGCTTTCGAAGCCAAGAAAAGACGTAATGTATTGCTTGTCTAGAGCAGTACAGACAACTGGCAGTGTATAAGCTTCAGAGGTTTAGGTATTTCCCAATTGCATTGAGCAATTTTATTGACACTGGTAAGTATATCTAGCAAATTTAAACGCATTGGATAGTGGAAACGGGTGTATTGCCGCCTTATATAGCGCGTCGCAGCGATTCGACATTAACAAAGTGTTGTATGTATCTGTTAGATGGATCGAGTGTATATCACCCAATGGTTTAATTAGCTTTCGAAGCCAAGTAAAGACGTAATGTATTGCTTGTCTAGAGCAGTACAGACAACTGGCAGTGTATATGCTTCAGAGGTTTAGGTATTTCCCAATTGCATTGAGTAATTTTATTGACACTGGTAAGTATATCTAGCAAATTTAAAAGCATTAGATGGTGGAAACTGGAGTATTGCCTCCATAAATAGCGTGTCGCAGCGATTAGACATTAACAAAGTGATGTATGTATCTTAGATGGATCGAGTGTATATCACCCAATGGTTTAATTAGCTTTCGAAGCCAAGTGAAGACGTCTTGTACTGCTTGTCTAGAGCAGTACAGGCAACTGGCAGTGTATAAGCCTCAGAGTTTTAGGTATTTCCTAATTGCTTTGAACAATTTTATTGATACTGGTAAGTATATCTAGCAAATTTAAACGCATTGCATGGTGGAAACGGGTGTATTGCCGCCTTATAGCGCGTCGCAGCGATTCGACATTAACGAAGTGTTGTATGTATCTGTTAGATATATCGAGTATATCACCCAATGGTTTAATTAGCTTTCGAAGCCAAGTAAAGACGTAATGTATTGCTTGTCTAGAGCAGAACAGACAACTGGCAGTGTACAAGCTTCATAGGTTTAGGTATTTCCCAATTGCATTGAGCAATTTTATTGACACTGGTAAGTATATCTAGCAAATTTAAAAGCATTAGATGATGGAAACGGTGTATTGCCGCCTTATATCGCGTGTCGCAGCGATTAGACATTAACAAAGTGTTGTATGTATCTGTTAGATGGATCGAGTGTATATCACCCAATGGTTTAATTAGCTTTCGAAGCCAAGAAAAGACGTAATGTATTGCTTGTCTAGAACAGTACAGACAACTGGCAGTGTATAAGCTTCAGAGCTTTAGGTATTTCCCAATTGCATTGAGCAATTTTATTGACACTGGTAAGTATATCTAGCAAATTTAAACGCACTGGATAGTGGAAACGGGTGTATTGCCGCCTTATATAGCGCGTCGCAGCGATTCAACATTAACAAAGTGTTGTATGTATCTGTTAGATGGATCGAGTGTATATCACCCAATGGTTTAATTAGCTTTCGAAGCCAAGAAAAGACGTAATGTATTGCTTGTCTAGAACAGTACAGACAACTGGCAGTGTATAAGCCTCAGAGTTTTAGGTATTTCCTAATTGCATTGAACAATTTTATTGATACTGGTAAGTATATCTAGCAAATTCAAACGCATTGGATGGTGGAAACGGGTGTATTGCCGCCTTATAGCGCGTCGCAGCGATTCGACATTAACAAAGGGTTGTATGTATCTGTTAGATATGTCGAGTATATCACCCAATGGTTTAATTAGATTTCGAAGCCAAGTAAAGACGTAATGTATTGCTTGTCTAGAGCAGAACAGACAACTGGCAGTGTATAAGCTTAATAGGTTTAGGTATTTCCCAATTGCATTGAGCAATTTTATTGACACTGGTAAGTATATCTAGCAAATTTAAACGCATTACATRGTGGAAACGGGTGTATTGCCGCCTTATATAGCGTTTCGAAGCGATTAGACATTAAGAAAGTGTTGTATGTATCTGTTAGATGGATCGAGTGTATATCACCCAATGGGTTAATTAGCTTACGAAGCCAAGAAAAGACTTAATGTATTGCTTGCCTAGAGCAGTACAGACAATTGGCAGTGTATAAGCTTCAGAGGTTTAGGTATTTCCCAATTGCATTGAGCAATTTTATTGACACTGGTAAGTATATCTAGCAAATTTAAACGCATTGGATAGTGGAATCGGGTGTATTGCCGCCTTATATAGCGCGTCGCAGCGATTCGACATTAACAAAGTGTTGTATGTATCTGTTAGATATATCGCGTATATCACCCAATGGTTTAATTAGCTTTCGAAGCCAAGTGTAGGCGTGATGTATTGCTTGTCAGGAGCAGAACCTATATCAGGCAGTGTATAAGCTTCAGAGCTTTAGGTATTTCCCAATTGTATTGGGCAATTGTATTGACACTGGTAAGTATATCTAGCAAATTTAAACGCATTAGATGGTGGAAACGGATGTATTGCCGCCTTATATAGCGCGTCGCAGCGATTCAACATTAACAAAGTGTTGTATGTATCTGTTAGATGGATCGAGTGTATATCCCCCATTGGTTTAATTAGCTTTCGAAGCCAAGTAAAGACGTAATGTATTGCTTGACTAGAGCAGTACAGACAACTGGAAGAGTATAAGCTTCAGAGGTTTAGGTATTTCCCAATTACATTGAGCAATTTTATTGACACTGGTAAGTATATCTAGCAAATTTAAACGCATTAGACGGTGGAAACGTGTGTATTGCCGCCTTATATAGCGCGTCGCAGCGATTAAACATTAACAAAGTGTTGTATGTATCTGTTAGATGGATCGAGTGTATATCACCCAATGGGTTAATTAGCTTTCGAAGCCAAGAAAAGACTTAATGTATTGCTTGCCTAGAGCAGTACAGACAATTGGCAGTGTATAAGCTTCAGAGGTTTAGGTATTTCCCAATTGCATTGAGCAATTTTATTGACACTGGTAAGTATATCTAGCAAATTTAAACGCATTGGATAGTGGAATCGGGTGTATTGCCGCCTTATATAGCGCGTCGCAGCGATTMRACATTAACAAAGGGTTGTATGTATCTGTTAGATGGATCGAGTGTATATCACCCAATGGTTTAATTAGCTTTCGAAGCCAAGTAAAGACGTAATGTATTGCTTGTCTAGAGCAGTACAGACAACTGGCAGTGTATAAGCTTCAGAGGTTTAGGTATTTCCCAATTGCATTGAGTAATTTTATTGACACTGGTAAGTATATATAGCAAATTTAAAAGCATTAGATGGTGATAAGAAGGCTGCAGATTTTGAATGTTATTTTGTTTAAGAGCTACTTTAAAATCTAGACGGACCTTAAGGCTTAACATTACTAACATTCCTATTTTTTAACATTAAAGATGTAGAAGGTATTTTAATGAAAAGTATTTATTCTATTGATGTTTTTAAATTGACTGTTGATCGAATAAACGCATATATTCGGTTTGCTCCATATCTGAATATCGAGTACAAAGATTACAACTTCAGCTAGCACTAATGTCTAGTTTATCTACTGTTATATACACGAAAGGAAAATATCTGCTCATAAAGTAAACTTCAGCCGTTCAAATTACCTCAACATACGTACATATAAAATTATTGTTTACTTATATACATTTCTGTTTATCAAAAAAAGTTTGTTTCATGTCAGTATTTAGTTAATTACTTTCCATTAGTTAGTTTAGAGCTTAAACCATGTCAACTTCTGTTATATTAAAGATCAATAATTAATGTAGGATATTGCTAGTGTATTCTATTCAACTCCTTTTTTAGCCAGTTATAAAACTATAAAAGCAATAAACAGCCGAATAGCGTAGATACAAAGACCCATTTTGCCATCTCTCTCTTCCGGTTTCACCTTAGTGGCTGTAAGAATTTTGGATACACATTTGAGGGCTTGCGCGTACACCAAAAGTAAATCTGTGCACAGGCATCTTGAAGACTAGAAGAACTGCAATTTTCAAATTACCTGAAAATCTAAATGCAAAAATATGCCCTAGTTCTCTGGAAATAATACCGTCAATGAAAATAATGGCAGTTCATTATGCATGAAAAGTAAGAAATTATTTAAACCACACATACACACTCAATAGAGATCTGTAGGTATCCTCCGGGTTTAATTATACTAGATGTTTGTACAGTAATAGATACGCCAAACTAATATAATAAATTTCCTATGCGCGGTTTCGGCAATATGAATCTTTACAATGTTTTCGGAGTTGTTTTACCCCATCTATCCCGTCAGAAAGGGATGTCACTCATATACTATGTAGAAAATGATGTTCTAAAATAAATGTTTAAGTTTAAATAATTTAAATGAATTTTTACAGTGTTTTCAGGGTTGTTTTACACCCTGGGGCCCATCGGAAGGGGATATCACTTATACACTTTGTAATAACATGTTCAAATAAATTTGAAGATTTTAATTATTAGCGTTGCAGGAGTGTTTAATATAATATTTACGTTGTATGTAAACACGCCTATATGTCCGTTCGTTTAAATTTGGAAAATTGGCTGCTCCTTTCACACCGGTCGTAMTTTCAAGGGTACTGCTGGCGGATTTTTTCAATGTGCGGTTGGCAACAACACTACAGCACAACACGAAATTTGGTCCTTGTTCGGCAGTTGGCAGTTTGACAGCCGTTGACAGCCATTCAAGGTAATATAAATGCATGTATTGGTTGATGTTATAAATGATTTATAGCCGTGGACTGCTATTTTGCTGTATGGTAAGTAATTTGTGCTTACATGTTTCCGTAATATAGTATTATATTATTGTTCTTTTTCAGTTTTCACAGCCTCTTGGTTTTCTTCTGCCCAATTCAACAACATATACGCTGGGAAAACAGAACAATAAGGTCAATACCCTTTTTGCTCATTAGAGCATCAATGGGAGAGAAATTTTAACAAACTTGAACTGTAATGTGCCTTCAGTGAAGCCATAAAAGGTAGTGTTTCTTGCTTTCATATTTTTACTTGCATGATAGTAGTGTACAGGTTTAAATCTTCACATTGTTCTGTTGAGTAATAGCTACTTTTCGTATTTTTCCAATAAGTATGAGAATAATTCCAATTCCACAAATTCATGCAAATTACCACATTTTACATAATATCCAAGTAATTTTAGGTTTTGTAAAAGACCACTTCGAAAAATGGTTTCTCTTTATAGATCCATTACATAAGGTCCTATGCGTTTTTCAAATGTGTCATCTGCTGGGGTACAAGGGAAAGGACGAAAAGTATAGTGACTGCTACAAAATAGTTTTAAATGTAAACGACATTTTTTCGAAAAGTAGCCTTTCTGCAACATAAAGTTAAATTAATTGAATATGATGTAAAATATGATAGTCGAAATCAATTTACAAAATTAGCATAAAATTCCCAAATTACATATTCTCAATAATGACCATAAGCATCAACCAATAATGAGTTAATGGGTAAAGTTCTTTCATATTATGCAACATCGACTTATAGGTTACAATACTAGCCTTTATCTATGCAGAATTCATTAATATCTAGCTCAATAATCACGGGTTCACAGGTCGCCTACAAAGTTTCAAAGCCATATTCTTATTCATATATTTAAATAAACTGTGATATTAGTATCTACCCAGCCGTGTTATAATCCGGTCAAAATAAACACTCACCTTTGCATAAATTCCCAACAAACTGAAAATTTACATGAACATTAGGGATACCATTATAATGAAATTTTGAAGTCGCCATCAATCTTACGTGTGCCAAAAATTTTATGCAATGTCAAAGTTTGCTCTATTTTTTTTATTTTTTAGCAATACAGTTAATTTTATATTAAAAATATTTCAGACATAAATTGTAGATGATGTAACTACCTACAAAAGTTGTCCATATACTTTTTTTTCTAATATTCATCGTTTCAGAAAAAAAGCGGTTCTAAAATTTACTAAAGTTGTATTGTCCACAATAATAAGTATGTAAATGTTTCTACGCCACCTATGGGGTAGTGCACTTGTTTTTTTTTAATGTGGTGTCCATGGGAGGCCTACTTAACGGTCTATTTTACTGAAGTTTAATGGAATTCTCCGTATTATTCTTAGTTAACTTCCTCCTCTTCTCTTCACCATCTTTTTCTCCATCTTCCCAAGTCAACGTAAATTGTAACAGCGATACATCAGTTGTTTCATTGTTGATTTAAAGATCTTCTGTTGGTAAACTAGCCTAAATAAGCCTACTTTTATGCAGCTGTATTTTAAATTACCCCCGGTTTTTGCATAAAATTTTTTGCACACATGGGATCGATGGGGACTTTCTAGAATTTCATTATAATGGTATCCCTAATGTTCATGTAAATTTTCAGCTCGTTGGGAATTTATGCTAGGGTACACCAATTTTTCTGGCTAATTTGACCTAATCATTAACCTTTAGGCCAAATTACCACTTGTGTCCTGCTTAAAATCTGTCAAAGCCGAAGTGAACAGTATCTAGCATGCGCTAGGTGTTTTATACATTTTGTTAAAAAGTAGTCTATTTTACGAGACAAACAGCAATATAAGAATACAATATAATGTAAATCAGAACATAATTATAAATAATACGTTTCTGTTTGGATGCCATTTGTTCAAACACTTGAATATGCGAACCATGCATTAAAAACAGTAGAGCGTTTGAAATTTGCATCTGGCATCCTTTAGACTTACCTCGAAGCCACATTTGCACCTCATGCTTAACATATTGATTTGACTGAAAATATTTCTCACACAGAACCTTTTTAAGTGGTCCAAACAGATGAAAATCTAATGGAGCAAGGCTGGAATGGTAAGGGATCTCCCATCTCAGTTTTTGAAGTGTATCTTGCCATAACCGGGCACTATGTGGGAGCCGTCACATTCAGGACATTTTGTGTGAACGGCAGGCCTTATTTTGTTTTCGCGCATGGCACTGTAATATTAGCTGTTGATAATGCGTTGATTTTCAAGATAGTCACAATAAATAAGTCCTTGTGAATCCTAGAATACTGTCAGCATGACTTTGTCTGCAGACAGCTGGGACTTGCATTTCTTCTGAATGGGAGAACTCATGTGCTTCCACTCAATGCTTTGCCCTTTAGACTCCAGCTCAAAATGGTGGATCCATGTTTTCTCAAAAACCCTTCTTTTTTGCTTAAACATCGTAAGTGAAAGAAAGTAAAATGTCTAAATTTTGTTGATTTTTGGATCTACCTTAAATGTATTTTTCGAAAAACAAAAATGGTTCGTATGTGAATTATAAAGTAATGTAGACCTTTGCATATGTACCCAAGAAAGTGAAACTACATTTAATTTTACTGCTTAAATATCTCTTACATATGTTATGTATGGGCACATCAAACAAAATAGTCATCACTCTTATTAGGCGCTAGGCTGTTCCCCACTTTTTTTTTATTTCAAAAATGAAAATATGGGTTCAACTAAGCTATAAATTAGTATTTTTATTTTTAGAACAAGTCAAATTTATATGAAAAAAAAATTGTGATGGGAAAATATCGGAAAATATTATGTAATCTCATGTAAATGTCAGCTGTTTTGATCTGTCAACAATTTCCACATACATACCTAACATATACTTCCAATTATAGTCATTTTGTGTTATATAAACGATATAAATCATTTAATTGCGCTGATTAATATCTTACTTGTTTCGATTTGGCATCATTTTTCTTTTTAATAGTCTGTATAATTGAGTTTAAAGTTTATTTTAATCAGGCAATGAGATAATTAGAGAAGAGGTTTGTTAAGGCATTATAAAATCGCTTTGTTTGCAACCTTGGGTAACCTCCGCCAAATATAAACATAACAGTCAAGTTTTTATATTTTGAAGATTTTTTCACCGTTATTCCAAAAATTCCTTGTCTGTTTGCTCTTTGTGCTACCATGGTAACCTACAATGCTAACCCAATATTATTACAGGTAAATTTCAAATACATCGCTATAGTTTCTTTACTAACGAAAATACTTATGAAATGAAATATTCGAAAAGCACAAAAAACCTTATTTATAATGGCTATCTTGCCAAATATGGTTTTCATAAAAAAACACAGTTTAGTTTGTACCGCAAAAACTGTCCACGGTATTATGAGCTAATTACATCTTTCAATCCTAAATGAAAAGATCTATAGGATACGGATTGGAAAGTTTTCAAACTATGAAAGCTCTGGCTGTCACAGTGCACATCGAAATTTGAAATTTCACATTTTAAAGCTAAAACTTAAAAAACATTCTCTAGACAGCACTGCAAATCAGATAATGCATGTTTAAGGCCGATTCACTTTCACTTCTTAAACTTAGGTGGCAGTTTGTTAATTATATTTTCTTTTTAWTAATTTTTACTTTTGATTTTGTGATCATTTTGTCTTTTCTCTTAAACATGTTATTGGGCTGGCCATTTTAAAGACATTGGGAAAGCTTTCTGTTTATAAAACACTACTGAAAACTGATCAACTTTTTGGCTGAATAATGATTTTCTGACACAATTGACAAACTTTTAATTCTGACTGCTTTATTATCATACTTAAAGGAGCAGCTGTTTTCGGAGTAAATGTTAAATTGCTAATAAATTTAATATTATTAATGATGATACAACAAGAATCTGACAGCTGAATGAATAAAGTGATATTTATAAACTGCATATAACCACAAACAAAGGAGGTACCGTGACAATTTTATGTTGTATCAATAAACTTAGTAACACTAAGAATTTATGGACTTCCTAAAACACATAGWGGTGGCGGTTCTGTCAGACCTTTTATATAAATTCCTGTTTCTCTGTGAAGTTTTAATTTTTGACTTTGATTAACTTTTAGCTAAACTCTCCATTAACAATTTAGAAAAGATTTTCTTTTTAAGTAATTACAGAAAAATGAAATACTTGTTTTCAATACAATCTTCCGAACTATTTTTGCGAAAGACAAATGCCACCGTTGCCTTTACCAAGTAACCTTTTTAGATTCTTAACAAGTATCTCAGATGGTCAAATAGTATACAGTATAGTGTAGTAAGTATAGTACAGTATATTTAGTGTAATAAACAACTGGTAATATTATTACATCATAACTATTGCATTACTATCACACAGTTATTTTATAATAAGCACCTAGATGAGTAAACATCTGTGTGTGCGTGATACAAAGACATTTATTATTAATCGTAAGTCACCAATGGGATACACTACCTTATTTAGTACAACATGAAATGATAACCGGCAAAGGAAAAGCAAAAACAAATAATAGCAGAATTAACAGATAATACTAATGTCAAGCTATGTAGAAACACAAAAGCATGTCATAAATTTAGCAAGATGTACCACAACATATGCTTTACATCGTTTAATAAAGGTTTTTACTTCTTTTATCTGTTTTATATCTGTAGGTAAGAGATTATAGAACCTAGATGCCAAGATATTCAAAAAACGTGTGCCTAAGTTGGTATTACTAGTTGGAGTCTTCAAAAGGTTACGACTATGACTTCTCATGTTATAGGAGTGGTCAATATATTCCATAAGAATTTTGTATAGATATATATATTGGCAAACACTTATTATATATAATGTTCTAACATTAAGTATTTTGTCATTATATAGACAATCCATTAGGAAATGTCTGCTGCGGTTGGAAATAATTTTTAGTAGTTTTGTGTGTGCTTGCTGCTGCAAGCAACTTTCGCCCAAACCTTCACAAACCACAATACCATAATTAATTATGGATTCTACTGACGTTTTGTAAATTATTACTAGTAATTTTGGACCAAGAATTTCTCTTAAAGTGTAAAATTTGTGTATTAGTTTACAGATATTATTACTAAGTTTCATAACATGTTTGTCCMATTTGAGATATTTGTCTATGTTTGATATCCCCACCTCGTCAATTGTCCAGTCTGTTCCTGTATCTTAAGTCTGGTGTAGCTAGGTTTGTTTTCTGCTGTCAACGAGAAGGCTATATATTTTGMTTTGTCAACCTTTATTGTTAGTTTAAATGAGTTTAACCAATCAACAAMTGCACCTACACCACAAGCAGCTGTATAATAAACATATACTTATAGCTGTGGTAGTGTGGTAAAGTTATTTTTTTGTTACATCTTTGGCTTTAGATATCAAAAATACCACTGTAATGKAATTAAATGCTTCTACCTGAATATTCTGTCAAGACATTATAATTAATACAGTATTTAAAAACATGTTTTAGTKTGATATGAAGTSACTTGAATAATTTTTCCCATTTCAGACTACCTKTCTGATATGATCTATGGTTTAAGAGAAGCAACAGAACCAGTCAAATGCAGTCTGCATTAGATTCCTGTTGTTCACTTTTGGTAGTCGACAGGGCCTGATTGTAAGTATCAGTACGTTACATGAATTGAAGAATTTTATTAAAAAATGTATTAAGCAACATAATTAAATAGTTATTCAACAAACCGCAAGTTTACATCACTGTATGTACATACAGACAAATTCTGAAACACCAAAAATCTTGAGCAGAAAAAAATTGCTGTAATTAATTTTATTCTTAAGTGGAACAGCTAAGTATCAAATGTCTTTATACAGCTTTATGAAAATTTTACAATAAATGGGAAGAGCACATTGATTTGTAATAGTCATTAAAAGTGTCGCCACAGTCACACCATCAAAAATGTTTGATATTACAAAAGTAGGTAAAGAATAATAGCAGAAACAAAACCGATAGTAAAGAACTCGTTTGGAATTAACATCTTTCAAAACAATAAATTTGGGATAGTTAGTAATTGTTCGTCTCTTTCTAAATAACTAATGTATGTTAAAACTTGCAAGTTAATTAAGTGTGAAGTGAGAAACTTCGATATAATTTAACTGAGAAATCTTATGCAATAAATAATTTTGGAAAAATGTGGAACCACAAAGCTAGCAAAGTTCGGATCATGCTGGGTTTTATTTTTGGTATTGAGTATAGTATGCTGGAAATAAATGTTTGTGTTGTACTCGTTTGCAATGCAAAACTTTTTTTTACTACATTTGCTCCCGCAAACCCTCACACGAAAGGTTTTTTTGTTGAAAATACTAGATGACATTGAAATATGCACTTTGGATCTATCACATTTTATTGCACCAAACTGTTTAATTTTTTATTTAGACTTTTTTTTATTTCAGGTACATGTCAAAAAGAAAACCAAGAGTAAATACAATTTGCAGCGGGTTATCAGCTCCTTTTCGCATGGTCAGCAAAATATTAGTAAGTATTATTTGCCATAATTTCCAGTAGCTGTCTTACAGTTGTTTGGCATTATATTAATCACTACTAAAATAAGTTCTTAAAATTTTTGTACTGAATATTGGATACAGGGTCCATCCCATATACAGGGTGAGTCAGTTTTTTGTAGACAAACTTTAACAAAAGATAGAACATATGTTTATAAAAWGWAAAGTTCCTATAAACATATGTCGTAGAAGGCTTCGTTTCTGAGATACAGGATGTTGAAAATAATTTCTTTTTCTCGAATTTTCATTATAACTTATAAACGAATGCTAAGATTTTTTCCTTGTTTGGGGATAATGCTTATCAATTAAGGCGCATAAAACAAGCGATAATAATGTTCAAAAATTTGCACAGTGGCGCAGTGGAGGGGATGCTCAACCCCTTTCTTAAACAGAACTTCTACGCCAATGACTATTTGTAAAAAAAACTGTTATTTTCATTATCTACATACATTTTAACAAAAGTAATGTCCCTTCTTCTGTTTCGAAAATCCTATGCATTTCCGAGTTATTTTGATGTGTTAGAGTTTGATGTATTAAATTAAGTAATTTATTTATTACCAATTATTGGTTAAGTATTTAATTCTTTCGACGAAAACTACCGAAATATGGTGTGTTAAGGATTCTAAAAAGGCGAAATCTCTTATTCTTTATCTCTTTCCAATGTAGTCAAAATAAATATATGTTATATCAAGCCATACTCAAATTGCAACAAAGTATGATACTCCTTGGAAAACAATAAGTATTAAATGTCATATTTTGAAACGACAGTTTGACTTGTTTATCTACAAACACTATCGCTTCATCTTGAATATTTTCACTGTTATTATTTTTTTTTAAGTTTAAAAGTTATTTGATTTGATTTGCCAGCTTCTAATTAGTGTAAGATGCCGTTTACATTTACAAATAGCGAACAAGCTGACATTAATTTTATTTATGGGTTTGCAAATGGGAATTCAAGGTATGCAGCTAGGGAGTATTGAAGAAGATCTCCAAATAGATGGCAACCTCACCATTCTGTTTTTGTTAGTATGCACCGTCGATTTGCTGACCAGAGTTTAGAAAAGACAATACATGGGGACCGACAGAACAACCCTGGACGAGATAGAATTGGAGAGGCTATATTACGTGAATTTAATAGGAATCCAACGACAAGTACTCGACATACTGCTGTTGCTCTTGGTATTTCCCAAAGTAAAATTTGCCAGGTTTTAAAACGGGATCACAGACGCCCATATCATTTTCAACCTGTTCAAAGTTTATGTCCAGGTGACGCCGAACGAAGATTAAATTATTGTAGGTGGGTGCTTAACTGCATTCAAAATAATAGAGATTTCTTATTCAACATACTGTGGTCTGATGAATCATGTTTTACTCGTCGTGGTATAGTAAATAAATCTGCATGTATGGGCACATGAAAACCCACATGCCATTCGACCAAGAAGTTTTCAACATGAATTTAGTACAAATGTCTGGATTGAAATTTATTTCTTGCCGCAACGTGTAAATTCAGAAAATTTCGTACAATTCTATGAAGAAGAGCATGCTAATATGTGGGAAGACATTCCCTTGAATTTAAGAGGACAGTCTTGGATTCAGCTTGATGGGTGCCAGGCCCATTATGGCAGAAATGTAAAAAATTGGCTAAACAATAACTATCCGGGGAGGTGGATAGGTCGTGGAGGTCCAGTGGCGTGCCCTCCCAGATCCTCCGATTTAACGCCACTTGACTTTTTTGTGTGGGGATTTATTAAGGAAAAAATGTATACCACTCCGGTTAATACACTTGATTAACTTCACAATCGCATCAGAGATGCTTGCAATGAAATAAGGGTGCATTATTTAGATAACTTAAGACGTTCTATTGTATGTCGCTGTGAAATGTGTATTGAAAAGAACGGTTTACATTTTGAACAAAGTGTCTAATTTTAGTATACTAGTATTATTGTTATTAATTGTTGTAATTGTTATTTATAAATCATTATTGCTTACAATAAATTGCACAATTGTAAATTAAATATGTATTGTTATAAATTCAAAAATTTTCTTCATAAAGATTAACATCAATATTCATTCAATGCTTTTTTTTTAAATTTTATTGCGGTACATTAGTATTTACACACCACAAAATAAATAAGGAATGTTAAAATTAGTGTACACGTTTTCGACTTATAAAACTCTTGTATTTGAGTAACGCTTGATATAACAAACATTTATTTTGATTCCATTGGAAAAAGATAAAGAATAAGAGATTTCGGCTTTTTGAATCCTTAACAAACATACCATATTTGGGTAGGTTTCGTTGAAAAAATGAAATATTTAGCTGATAATTGATAATAAATTACTTAATTTAATACATCAAACTCACACATCAAAATAACTCAGAAATGCATAGGATTTTCGAAACAGAAGGAGGGACATTACTTTTGTTAAAATGTATGTAGATAATGAAAATAACAGTTTTTTTTACAAATAGTCATTGGCATAGAAGTTCTGTTTAAGAAAGGGCTTGAGCACCCCCTCCACTCCGCCACTGTGCAAATTTTTGAACATTATTATCGCTTGTTTTATGCGCCTTTATTAATAAGCATTATCCCCCAAACATGAAAAAAATCTTAGCATTCGTTTATAAGTTATAATGAAAATTCGAGAAAAAGAAATTAATTTCAACACCCTGTATCTCAGAAACGAAGCCTTCTACGACATATGTTTATAGGAACTTTTCTTTTTAATAATATGTGTTCTATCTTCTGTTAAAGTTTGTCTACAAAAATCTGACTCACCCTGTATATCGAACACTTTTTTTTGAACCAATCGGTTTGAAGTGCTCCACTTGCCAAAGCAAAGCAGTGGCGGGATCTAGCTAATACAGCGTGGCCGATTTCGGTGAGCTCCGTTTGCGTACAGTTCCTCACGGCACCTCGCGGAAGTCTCACGACGGCGAATCCGTTAGATTAGAAGTACGCAGTGAAATTTTGTGTTCAACTCGGCAAAAGCACAGTGAATTCCAACCATCTGATTCAACAGGCCTTCAAGGACAAAACCTTATTCAAATCTTCGGTGTGGAAGTGGCACAAGATGTTCCGGGACGGCTGAAAAGACGTCACCGATGAAGCCCGTCGTGGTCGACCTTCAATGACCCGAACAGACGAGAATGTGAACCGTGTGCATCAGCTACTCCTAGATCCTCAACTCAACGTGGAGGTACTCCAAAGGCTCCAGCAGAGGGTCAACTGCATGCGGTCAGACATGAGACTTGACGGCTTCACCACGACAATGACCCAGCACACATGGCCTTCATTGTTGGTGATTACCTGGCCCAAGCAGGTTTCTTGGTGCTCCACCAGCCTGCCTACAGTACTGACATCGCCCCATCAGACTTTTTTTTGTTTCCACCCATCAATTCGGCACTCAAAAGTAAGCATCGGGGCACCGTGAAGAACATCCAAGAGGCTACGATGAGGGCATGTAAGGACCTTCTTGTCGTTGTCTTCGGGGTATGGAAAACTCACTTCTAAAAGTGCATCGATGCAGGAGGATGTTATTTTGAAGAATATTAATGCTTTATCCCAAAAATCTCAATAAAAGCATTTTTCCTGGAAAATGTTCGATATTTATGGGACGGACCCTGTATTTTCATACAAGAAATTAAACTGTACGGCTTTACTTCCTTTTTGTAATTCTGAATTCTCCTGAATGAATATTTCATTATGGTTGTGTGCAGCTCTTTGTAATTCTAATGATGATTTTCCTTAACTAACTTATAAAATTACGTTTTCACTTTTCCGTTTTTTTTCTCTAAACTATACATAAATTTGAGCTGATGTTAAAAAAACATGCCATGATGAACGTCGGGCTGTTCAGTTTAGTAGTAAATTTTTGGAACAAAATATAAATGTACCTAATAGATGTAATAAATTTAGAAATTTAAGCCATGGTAATGTGGTGGAGGTTCCTATTTTATATTTTATTTTATTTTGATGGTAGGCCGTTCTCCAGGTCACAAGCTGACGTAAAATAAACAGGCGCAAGTTACATTGATAATAATGGAAAAACTGAAAATAATACACAAATGTACATTATTATTATTAGGCAATAATGAAAAAATACAGCAAAACTACAAGTGATAACAATGTTGCAATAACATAAAAAGATAGATAAGAAACAGTAGTTGGTAACAAATGAGTAAAAAATAAAAATGAAAATATAATAGTAGCTTATAGACTTGACTAATACTAATACATACCAATCAAATGTTTTTTAGTAAGATATTTTAAAGAGGATAAGTCAGTAGAAAAAGTGTCTATATAAAAGAATTAATTATTGTATAAGTTCAGAATTCTATTTAAGCAAGAATTCATAGCAGTTTTGTATTGTAAGTTTGCACAGAAAACATAATATGCTTAGTTCTGGTGCATTGTTGAGGAACATTGAAATTTACAAAATTGATAGGTGAGGTTGCTTTATTGAAATGTAGTAATTTATGCAAAAAAATTATATCAGTCTTCGTCTGTTGGACATGTATTGATAACGTTTTTTACAGAGATTTTTCTCATAAATGCAAAGTAGTAAGCAAATTTGTAATTTAATTTCTTTTTAAAACTTCTGTGGATATTTGTTTGTCAGAGGGGTTCCAGACAACACAGGCATTCTAAAGAGCTTTGTATTAGTGCTTCTTATAGAGTTTTATATGAATTTCATTAATTTTTGAGAATAATTTTATGGTATTTACAAAAAAAAAGTAATTGAACATTAAGGCTATCTATTACAAGGTTCATGAACAGTAATTATTTAACATCAGATATCTAAAAAACAAATGACTGCAGGGTAGTGGTACCTTAGTACTTTTTCATGAAACTTCCCATTTGAACCAGTAGTCTACAACGTTAAATAAAAAGTTAGCAGTTGTAGACTGTTACCGTGAACACTGTGTATATGAATCACTCCATCTAATTTAACAACAGGTATAGGATTATTATTATTAATATAATTAATTATTAAAATAATGAACTTTATCAAATGTTTTTATAAAATTGGTATAAATAGCTCTACATGTATTCTTCTGTCCATAGGATTAGGTAAATATTGTCTAAATTCGACTGAATTAGTTATTATGGATCTTCCTTCCTAAAAACTTGCAGGCAATTCCGTTGAATAAAAAAAAATATTTATCACAGATGCAAGCTTGAAAAATTTTACTGAATATGCAGTGTAGTGAAATCGTTTTCTGCTCCACTTTTATATTATTATTACGTTTCTTTGCTCTAACATCGACTGAAAAGTTCCACCATAAAGGAATTTAATGTAGAGTGTAGATAACAAACAAAGGCTCAAACAACTGATTACAACAACAGCTTTTACGTTCATCTAAATTAGGGAGTTTACCTGCAATCATTTTTCCATTAATACTATTTATATGAACATACAAGTTCGATTCTGTTGATTTACTAATATTAACCAAATCAGTGTTTTGCACGAATACAGAGGAAAAGAATTCGTATATATCTTGTGTATTTCTACTGGCTATTGCACTGTTGTATGTCGTTTCACTTGGCAAAGTGACTTTGTGATTTTTGCAGTTTTGTACAAAAGACCAAAAGCTTCTATATTTGCACTTAGATTACTTTCAGTTTTTTGTAAATAGACAATAATCATTTTTTATGCAGCACTTAGTATTCCTCCTCAAATCAGCAAAGTAACAGTAATCAGAATAAAAACGTTTATTGTATATTATATGAACTGTTTCGGATAGAGTACATATTGCATATTACTATTTTTTGCTTTAATTAGGGGCTCATATTTAGATATTACCAGGGATCTATCCTACAAAATACAGCAGATTTTAAGCACTGTGATTACAAATTGTGCCCTCAAAGAGAATAATATTTTCTTTAACCATTTTTTTCCAAAGAGGTTGCCCTATATTAGTTACCTATGATGGCAGATTTCACTTGAATTTTTTAATACTTTATAAAAAAAAACTTTGCTTAAAATGCACTTAACTTTAACTTAACTCTCCAGCTTAACTCAGGCAGGTTGGAAACATTAGCCTGTGCAATGTCAATAGCAGTTACTGACTAGTTGGAGTAAAATAGAACGTATTCCATTTTTAATTCGTGTGAAGTTAAATATTGCTCGATGTAGTTTAAAGCCTAGTTTCGTTTGTGAGGTAGATACCTATTAAAATCAAATTTAATTTGTCTGGTTTTAGTATTGACTTGTGGGTTGTTTCTTTTTTTAATGTTTGATATTTTTTTGGTTGGATATCTTCTTTCTGTTATTATGGTTGTTGTGGTTTTATTTATTTCTATCTAAGGAAATCATGCTGAGCTGATTAAATAAATAAATTTATATATCAGCTTCTTAATTCCTAATCTACTGTAACGCTAACTGCAGCTCGCGGCACACACGATGTTCTATTTCACTTATTCGCTATGCACACAACTTTTAACTGCACTAACAGTTCGTATGAATATCACACTTACATATATTTGATTATTGATTATAACTTCTTCGCCTGTTTTTATGAACTTCAAAAGTCTGACCTAAAGCATTTCGAAGTACATAATTAACATCTTTATCGCTAATCACTTTGGATGGACAGTAGTACCATGGATTTAACTTACTAAGCGTATTGTTAGTAACTATTACTGTATCTCCTTGCTTAATCTGAGCATCCTGTGTGTCAAATTTTATCTTTCGATTTTGCTTAGCATCTTGTCCATACTTACGAACTCTGTTGTGAATTATCTTTAACCGGCAGCGAAGTTCTTTGTCGTAGGCTTCGATATTGTACAGCGGATCTATTTTTGGACTGTCAGCATTTCTGGTAGTTCTGTTTTTTCACGCAGATTAATTCGAATGGCGTAAAAGTATGATAAAGAGCTAGCAATATTTTTTTGTAGCAAAAGGCATAAGATTTAAGATTTTTTCGTTCATCGATATACATTCTAAGGTACTCATTTAGTATTCTATGATAAGCTGTAGATGTTTTATGACGAATATTTAACATGCTAGTTAAATTATGAAACAACTTATTTTTGTAATCCGTTCCCATGTCAGTCCGTATTTCTATCATGGGACCATATACTAGAATGAAGATTTCGAAAATTGCTTGCACTATGGTTTTAACGTCTTTAGTTCCTACGGGTATGATGACGATGTATTTAGTAAGCTCGCAGAAGTGTTACCTTGTTTTGATGTTGGTAGGGGCCCTATGGTATCTATGCAGACAATATCAAACGGTGTTGGAGTAATTACTAAAGGTTCTGGCTGTCGAACTTTAACTTTATTTATTTGATATCGATGGCATTTTTTAATATAATTCGCGATGTCTTATGACATATTTCGCCATTTATAGACTGCTTTAAACTTTTTAAGAAGTCTTTTTTGTCCACAGTGTCTAGCTGTAAGAGGATCATCATGATATTTTTGTATCAGTTCGAGCTTTTCTTTATTTTCCTTAATGAATTTTGGTACCTTAAATGATATTATATATGCCCTTTAACAATTTTTCTTCTATATGCTTTAATATACAGGGTGTTCACGCTATCAATCTACAATAGCTAACTTTTTTATTTGAAATTTTAGAGTAGTGGTTTAAATGGAGAAGTTTCTTATTTTTGAGAAAATTTTTATGGTGTTTACAAAAAAACAATTGAACCTCAACTGTCGGAGATATTGACTACAAGTTTGATATTTTAAATAGAACGACCCTATTTTTTCCTCACGCATTCGATTGGGTACATTGAATTAAACAAAAAGGTATTAAGATACCAATACCCTATCTTCATTTGTTTTTGAGATATTCCGGGTAGAATGATTTGTGTTCACACTAACAGTCTACAATAGCTAACGTTTTTATTAGAAATTTTACAGTAGTGGTTTAAATGGGGGAGTTTCTTAATTTTTTTGAGAAGAATTTTATGTCGTTTACAAAATAACAATAGGCTTTACTTGAAATTCTAATAAAGGTAATTTCAATGTCTTTAAGTTATCGAGAGATTCATATATTTGTTGATCATTAACTGTAGATTTGAGTTTAAAGGAGGTATGTTTCCTGTCTTTGTCATAGAACAGGTTACAGCGAGGAATTGAGAAACGTGACCGCGTACTTCTCGTAACTCTTTAATACTCAGTCTCGATAGTGCATTGGCTACTACATTTTGCTCACCTTTAAGACACTCAAATTCCTCTAGGTGTAGATGTATTCTGGTTAATTTTGAAGAGGGGTTTTTCATTGCAAATAAATAAATTAATGGTTCGTGGTCTGATTTAATTAAAAACTTTTTCCGTATAAATACGGCTTAAAATAGTTAATTGCCCAATGTCTTGCTGCCAATTCTTTTTCAATAGTAGATTTGTTTGTGCTGTCCCTTAGTGAATGTACGAGAGGCATACGCTATGGGTAGTTCAATGTTGTCGAAAATTTGGGCTAAAACTGCGCCACAAGCATGTTTTGAAGCATCTGTGTTTAAGATAAATTGCTTTGTGTAGTCAGGGTACTGCAAAAGTGGAGGGGTAATTAATGCATTTTTAGCTTCTTAAACGAATTTTGACAATCAGGCGACCACACAAATTTAACGTTCTTCTTTGTCAGTTGGTTTAATGGGTATGTAATTTCAGTGAAGTTTGGAATAAATCGACGATAATAATTACAAAATGAGACGAATCACTTTACTGCTTATGAATTTTCTGGTTCTGGATAATTTCGTATTACTTTCGACACGTCTTGGCAGGGTCGCCATATATCGGGGCGACTTACGAAGTTGTCAAAGGAAACGGTAACTGTGTTGCACAACCATTTACTTATTGACTACACCACGTATTCAATATTGACTCTCTGTCTTCATTCACAGTCAGTATTTACATATACAGATAGAAGTACAGTGTCAGCTGTTGCTAAATTAAGCTAAGGTGCAATGCACTACACATGTTTACATCACTCAAATTGTATTTGACAGGACCTGTACAGGACAAATATATATATACATTGCATTGTAAGCATACGATGTATTGGTTGATGTGAAAATGTTTGAGCTTGTCATAATTGTATATGTAATTCTTATTTTTTTTGTTTCAGATGCTTCTGTGATGCTGACCACTCCATCGTGGGTTTCGCTGCTGGTGGACAAATTTGCTGATCTACCAGCAGTCATCTTTGTTTCTTCTTCCATTTGTTTTTCATTCATTGATATATTCTTCAGAAACCCTCAAACTGAAATGAGACAAGTGCTTCCTGCAAGTGCTTTTGTGCATGTCTATTATTAAAAAAGAGTGTTTTGGAATTATTTATTATATTTTGTCTGTTAATCTTTCAGTAATCTACACAAAAGTGATTAAGGAAAATGAGATTACCAAGGAAATTAATTTTGGTTAATTTTAAGGGTTCTCCTTAATATCTGTTTGTTCAGTTTCTTGAGCTGGAACTAAGAATTGCTAGGTATCTGTGTTTAAAAAATGGCTTCTATTTTCCTGGTATTATCAGATTTGCAGGCATAAGTTTTTGAAGGCGTGTCATTTGACTGATTATGTTTGTAAATTTCAGTGAATCTGAAAAGTATCTGTTTATGAGAAACACATACTTACACGTAAAGAGGACACCTTATGAATGATAGTGGTTGTGCATATCAAATCAGTTGCACAGAATATGGTGTCGAGTTTCATCTATTCAAGGCCATAATATTTGGTTTACAGTACTTACATTTTTTATTATGTTATTATGTATCTGTTCGATTGTATGTTTTGGTTTTTTGTAAAATTGTTTTCCCTGTCATGCAATATCTTACTTTCTGCCGCCTAATTTGTTGACCAAATATGTCGGTCTCTATCTTTTCGGTTGTAGGGTCTGACTTTAAACAAACTTTTATCATGACATAAAATCTTATAGTTCGTCCACTGAATATATCMGCCTCTATCTGTTCGATTGCAGGGTGTGCTTTTAAGTAAACTTATCTTTTTTGGCCATAAAATATCTTATCTTTCATACAGTTGTGACAGTCTATCTCCCGGCCAACCACGGAGCATTGCTATAGATGTTCTAACTATCATCAGTGACAATGAATCTCCTGTTCCTTCGCATCTATTTGATTTTTTGAAGGTGCATGAGTTTGATGCATCAGTGGCAAGAATTCTCTTAGACAAGAAGGTTACTGACATGATTAGGAAAGCAGAGCCTCTAATTTTTTTTCAAGAACCTAACGGTTGGGCTTTCATCTTGTTGGACAGAATGGACAGGAGTAACTTGTTCTTGTAAATTTCTTTACGCATCATCTTTTGAAGGGATCTTAAACTTTTCGCTAACACGCCGATTATTACAATTGGAACTAATTCCTGATTCTCAACTACTGTATCAGAATTTAAGAGCTTTAGGGAACTTATACTCCTCACAGCTTCGCATCTAGGTGGAATAATTAATACATCTTTATTTGGACTGTTAAGTATCGGTATATTGAAGTCGTGCTGTTCTGGGCGTATTGTTATGGTCCAAGTCAAATAGTCTATTTGCATTAGTATTTTATTATAAAATCACGGCCTAGGATTCTGTCTGCAGGAATAGGAAAAAATCTTGATTTACTGTTTGAAAGCGATGTGGTAGTGCATAATTATTACTAATAAGAACATGTGTTTCTTTGTGCCTATAGAGTGTAAAACGTTGCTTGTTATACCTTTTAGTTAAGTAGTGTGCAAAGTTTACCAATTGTCTAGGATTAATTTGCTTCATTTAAAAATAGAAATGTCGGCCCCCGTATCTATAAAAAAAAGTATTAGTTAAATCGGTAATTTCCGTATGTAATAATACAAATTTTGACAATTCTAAGTATAATGTATACAGGGTGATTTTTTGAAAACTTCACACCTTAAATAACTTTAAATATAGTAAAAATTTAAAAATTTGCAAAAACAGGTAAACTTTTGTTTGCAGGGGGACAACTTTTGAGATAAGTTTTTAATGGATAGCGCTTACMCCCTTAGCGGGGTAGATACCCCTTCAAAAATTTTAAATGAAACTATCCATCTTACGATACATCATTTAAAAGCTTATTACACAAGGAGTCTTGCCATGTAATTAGTTTTACTATTTTTTACCCATTGACGGGGTAGTGGGTCAAAAAGTGCATTGTAGCAAGTGGCTTATAAAATGGAATATTTTAGACTTTTTTTAACAAAATTTATTGTCTTGCAGTTACAATAAAAATTGTCCTTACTTAAGCCTAAGAAAACTTGTTAAAAAATAATTGTTACACCTAAGCAAAATGGCAAAAATACTTAAAATTTTCTTTCGACATTACTTGATATTGCAACTCGACAGTTTATACTGATTGGCTAAATAATTATCTACTTTGTGTTTCCAATTTTTTGTTTCAACTTTTTGGCACGACCATCTTTTTGTTCACATTCCTTTTTATAAATCGCGTGAAACTTTAAAGTGAGAGTCCAAGTGATAATGGTTTATTCAACTGCCGAAAGGGTAGAAATAATTTTTATTTACGGTGCTGAGCATAGCTGTGCTCGTGCGTCAGCAAGGGTGTTTAACGAACGGCACCCCGATAAAAATGTTGACGCTAGGTACATTCTCGATCTCGTGCAGAAATTTCAAGACACTGGATCTGTAGTAAACAAAAAAAGGGCAGGGAATAGAGTCGTTGATGAAATGGCCCAACTTGAAGTACTTGGTCATTTTGCAATGGATCCAACTAGCTCTTTGCGTAACATTTCTACAGCCACTGGACTTTCTTATTCATTTTAAGTATTTTTGGCATTTTGCTTAGGTGTAACAATTATTTTTTAACAAGTTTTTTTAGGCTTAAGTAAGGACAATTTTTATTGTAACTGCAAGACAATAAATTTTGTTAAAAAAAGTCCAAAATATTCCATTTTATAAGCCACTTGCTACAATGCACTTTTTGACCCACTACCCCGTCAGTGGGTAAAAAATAGTAAAACTAATTACATGGCAAGACTCCTTGTGTAATAAGCTTTTAAATGATGTATCGTAAGATGGGTAGTTTCATTTAAAATTTTTAAAGGGGTATCTACCCCGCTAAAAGGGTAAGCGCTATCCATTAAAAACATATCTCAAAAGTTGTCCCCCTACAAACAAAAGTTTACCTGTTTTTGCAAAATTTTAAATTTTTCCTCTATTTAAAGTTATTTAAGGTGTGAAGTTTTCAAAAAATCACCCTGTATATCTTGGCTGGCAAGTGTTTGCATTTGCAACGTCCTCTAATGGAGCCACTTGGGGGGTTACACAGTTTCCCTGATTGTCATCTTCGGGTGTTACATACCTGACATTTGACGAATATGATGCATTTCCATAATATCTGGTGGAGTAATTCTCGCGATTTTTTTAATTAGGATTGCAGGTACGCCACCTATTCTGTTGCCCTACTGGTTGATGTTGCCTATAACGACCACTGTATTGACTTCTAACCGCGAGAAAATGTATTTGGCAATGGTCTACCTCTTTTAAAATTTTTATAATATAAACTGTTTTCGGCTGATAATGGTTCTTGGTTTTTACAACTTAATGTTGATAGAGCTTCCTGTACAGTGTAAAAAGTGCCAACCTCCATTATTAAATTAGCCTTATCGCTATTTGAATTCTTTAATAACGTTTTCACTACGTTGCCAACTGTGTATTTATCAGCAGTAGACAATGGTACTCCCTCTCTTATATGTGCACGTTTTGAACTAAGAGCAAGGGCTTCGATTTCGTCTGCATATTGAACAGCACCCTTGATATTCTGCTTCAAATTTTGCAACTTAGCTGTAATTGTTTGGGAATCTTATTTAATACCGCTCTTCAAGGTTGTGATGTAATCTGTCGTTGTTTCACTAGTTATTAAATCTCTAGCCCTACCTGATAAACGGGTTTTTATGAAAGCCACAGCATTTGGTTCATGTTGACCACAGTTCACTATGAGTAATTCAAGAGAGTCCTAAATGGTTTAGATTTTTGAACATATCGTCAAACTTAAGTGGAGCTAATTTACTGGCAAGATTAAAAAAAGTTCAAAGCTGATACTGGCATTGAAGCCTTTTAATTTCTATTGATTGATCAGAACTCAATATGTTCGAATAAACGTTTTTAATTTTAACACACAAGTCTTTAATTTTAGATAGTTCAGAAAAGTTCCACTCTGTTTCTGTATTACTTCTATAATATCTTGAAATTGACTATATGCCGTTTAGGAATCGTCTAGCTTTATAACAAGTTCTTTCAGGATCAATTTTAGTCAAATAACTTTTAATACATTTTAAATTACGTATGTTGAACGTAATTAATCTGCCACTAACAGATTGGTTCAGAACTGTTTCAATACTAAATAGAGAAAAATATCTATCAAATACAACAAAAATATTATGACTACCAAACACAAATATCTAACATTGCATATGCACTATTAAGTTCAGATAGAGTTCATGTACACTACTTTTTCGAGGCAAGAAATGCGAGTTTACGGAATATAAATAAAATACACTACAGCTCTGTTCTAGATCTGAGTATAGATGAAGACTGCTTTCCCGTTCTTAATCAACTCTTGTCTAAATGCACATACGTGTAAGCTCGTCACACCCCACCATAATAATATGAACAAACTGGTTACAAAGCAGAGTGCATCTGCACTACACATTATGATGAGCAAAAAAGCAGATAATTTTTATTCCGCTTTAGAAACTTCTGGAATGCGACGTTTTCGTCTTAAAAAACTGATGTACAGGTTAAATCCCGTTTTTCTTCAATGTCTTCTTCTCATGTTTGTTGGTAGCTGCATGTTTGCCTAGTTCGGACTTGCACATCTTAGTTGGGAATTATATACAGTGCACAAACAAAGAAGGTTGTTAGTAGGATGTTTTTTAACCATCCCACAAACTGTGGAAACTTTAACCATTCTTCTTTAAACTTTTGGTTATAAACTTTTTGCTTCTTTTGGATTTCATGCAGAACTTTCAGCTTTTTAACAGGCGTTGCAGCTCGATTTCTTGATGTAGACGTTTGATTCTATACAAAATTGCAATTACATAAATTTTTGTTCTTAATTTGTAGTAAGCCACCTACTTTTCATCTAAATCTGAACCAGAATCCATTTTAGATCTTTCAAATAATGTTTCAAGTGCTTTCGGCCAACAACTTCGTACCTTAAGTTAGTGACACTTTGAGATACTTCGCATAAAGAAATTCACAATTCGGGAATTCCCCAGCTCTAGTTCATGTTTCTCTGGGTAACTACTATACACTGCAAATGATCAAAGGTCGTTACTTAGTCGTTGCGCAACCCGCAGGGCTTGCATTCACGTGTAGGTCATAAACAGTCCAATAGATGTCACTATTGCAATATTTGTGATATAGTAGCTTAGTCGGGTCATGTCAGGCTGTAGTTAGTGTAATGGAATATACTTGGCTAAAGAATGTTCTTATTTATGTTTTTGTTATCACTAAGTAATGGTCACTATATATTTCGTAACCTCCGTGTACTCTTACATCTGATATATCTGATCTATCACTTTTATCAATGAATATACATATAATGTATTATTAATTTCTCTTTCCTGCTTTAAACCTCTCTGTGTATATGTGTATATCTTCATGTTGGTAGAATTTATTCCCCACTATCATATTGTTCTGTATGCAATATTTAGTAACTTAACATAACAAAAGATAAAAAAGGCTTAAATATATTTATTGTAAAAAAAAAATTGTTCAAAAAGACAATAACGGAAAATAAACAGCATTATTGAATAATTTACAGAAGTTTTTCCAAAGCTATTTTTACTTTCCTTTGGCATATTTGCATTTAAATCAATATATGGTATTCACCAACATGATTGTCTAAATCTTAATACTCTGTAAATAGTTAATTTTAAGCGTAAGTCGATTGCCTGCTTTAAATTTCTGTAGTATATAATACATTTATGTGTATCGAAAAGAGTAATTAACAATTTAAAAATCTTGTTGAAGTAGGTGGAATTAAATGATCTGGACAAAGAGATATATCTTTATGTACATCAAATAGACTTACAGGTAATGAAGATCAACCTCGAATATGTAATCGAATTCAGCATCTTCTTTTATTGATTATAATTTAGGTTAGATGTGTACATCTTCAACCCACTCAAAACTTGAGGTAAAAGTAAACTCATGGCAGTCCCATAGACGTTATTATATCAGTACATCAGATAAAATGTTGACTGTGAAGAATTATATATTTCCTATGTACTTGCTATTCGCTTTACCGTAACGGTTACAACACTGTGAAACACCACCTCCTATTGGTTAGTAGTTCAGTAATTTGTAATTTTTAAGAAGGCATCAAATGTGTGTGTGTTAGTGCAGACTGTCTAACTGAGGGATTCCCAACAAAATGTTTCCAAGGACCCTCTCATCCAGTCGCTGTAATGACAAGTGTCCCCACTAATTCCTAAACCTAAATGTAATATAAATACATGATTGATACCTTACCAAATCATATTTTTTAATTGTTTTAGAAATGAAGGTTGACATTTTGAGAAAAAATATATGTGAAAAGAATAAGTAAAAACTAATGTTATACAAGTCATGGTGTATTTGTGGAAATACAGAGTACGTTCGCCAGTACACATTTAGTTTTAATTTTCAGTTTTTAATGAGATAAATTAAATCTGACCTTTGAGTCCATTATTTCTGAAATGTTTGGTTCGAAATTTGACACTAACTCTGAAATCCAATTACATGTCGAGCCGATTCCTGTACTTGTTTTTCATGAAGCACATGGAGGAAAATAACTTACTCTTTTGCTCTGGATGGTTTGTTTTAAGTTGCTGACGGAATTTTGCAGGCTTCATACACTCATTCGTAAGGCTTCCCCGTACCAAATTACAAGTTGGGGTTTAGGCTGCTGCTCGGGTCCGGTGAACGTGAAACCGATTTCCAGTAAACAGAGTTGTATTTTATAATTTTTGCAGTAGGTTTACACTGATCTTGGACGAGTTAGATTCAAGAGACGCTGACGAGTTGGGTACAAGAGACACTGACTTTTAACTTTAACATCAAATGTATTCTCTTTTCCTTTTCATCTGCAGGCCTATCTCGTTTTAACGATTCATTTTTAATTACTGTACTCGTACTGTAACTCAGCGAAAAGACAAAGCTTTATTACAAACACCGTTTCACAAAAAAGCACATGCAACACATGTTCTCTTTGATAGCACAATTAACAATGGCCGACTGTCTGAAATGCGAGTTGGCTGCATAAGTGACTGTCACTTGTCAGCTGCAAACAGGCAGCGCGCGCATTCTAAGGGCATTCCGCGAAACTATCTGCTCACCTAGTTCCAGTGACGGCGTTAGAGTTTGCTAGCAAGACTGAAAATCTGTTACTGTACCAAATATATGCATTTTTTTATTCTAATGATATCTTGCGGACCCCTCTGGCATGTCTTGCCAGGATTCCGCGGAGCACTTATTGGGAACCACTGGTCTAAATGTTTACAAGCAGATATTCCTGAAATTTTATAACATATCCGACAAAAGAAGCACTTCTGCTTTCAAGTACAGTTCAGCATATTTTTGTAAATTAGGTATATTAAAAGTATTCCAAACACCAAGAGCATGATTATATTCGTCTTCGGTAATTTCACTGTCGGTCATAAAATGCCTCTTTTGGTGGCAAAGACGTATCTGGCAGTTTTTTTCCAACGATCTAAGTAATCATAAGGACAGACACCTTTACCCTTAAGTAAGTCAAACTTTCCATGTGTATTACAATGTTGTCTAGTAATATTTTTTTGATGATTATTTAGATAACATGAAAGTTTGTCAAGACTGTTAGCTAGCCACAATATGAAAGGAATCCAAAAATTTAAATTTTACATTTGTTTTTAATATATTTAGCGATATAAATATATGTTTCAGTATTTACAAAGCACATTTTCCTTTTGCCGCTTTACTTAGGGTTGTAATTATAAAATATGAATCATAATTAGAAAGATTGTGAAATATAACTGGAACTGTGTGATCATCATCCTTATAGTTCAGATTGACAGATGCGATGCTGCTCTGTATTTCCCTAACAGGAGTGAGTGATCTCTGACCTGGAGAAAACTGTTTTAAACATATGCGACAATGTTTGGTAGGTATCGTCAGTTATTCGATGACAGTTGCAGTGAATTTTCAGCGTGTGTCCCATAAATGTAGAAAGCTGTTCCAAATCATCGTCCTTAAACTGCAGCAATTAGATTATTGTTGCCGGGTGTTTTCTTAGCTTAATTGCTGTAATGATATTTGGTCGCTGCGCGTCACATTTCCTTACATACATCTGTAGAACTTTTGTGCCATCTAAAATTCCTTTTGCATTTGTATGAAAAACATAGTCATTATCTGTAACAAGTTTTTTGTTACTACAAGTAGATCAAAATCGCGCCGCATTTCCGGCGAAAATAGTATGGGTACCCCGCCCTCGCTTTCCTCTAATCACAAGTCGGCTAATCGAACTGTATAGAATTTTCTCCGTTTCGGTTAATGCAGCCTGAAATTCGTTGCGTTCATTGCAGCCGACTGGTATGTTTGCACTTTTAATTGAGCAACTTCTGTTGAACGTGTTCTATTTAGTAATATGATTTGTGTATACAGTACTTCTTTCAACGAATTGTATAAAAATACGTGAAGTTTTTGATCAGAAATATCTACCCAATTGGTCTACTGAAATATTTACTATTAAGAAGGTACAATTAGTAATATATTAAGATTGAAACGATACAGACTATTATTAGGATAAATGTTTACACGTAGTAAGTGACTTGTTACAAAAAAATAAGGAAATTACATTCGGAAGCAGGAGTCGATTGAATTGTGAAAAAAATATTTAAACAAGCTACGATAAAAGCTTGCGGCGTTAATTTGTTCAAAAACTTATCAACCCAAATATTACGTCCTTCTTGGGGAACCCCTCGGAATTTTAGATTTTAGAAGAATGTAGATAAAAGCGCATGAGAAATCAAATTAACTTAATTTTATTGTACTGTAAATTTTGATAATAGCGCGACCGCGAACGAACCAGGACTCTCCCGTTTTCCGGTTGGGAAGTTTTCCTAACGCAAAATTTTGGAGACGTCAAATCGGCGGACGTCGACCGACCTACTTAAAAACGACTAGCTGTGGCGATTTAGCGTTTTGGCGGCGGTACCATGCTATCTTCATCCGCTCCAACGTCTGTTGGAAGCATTTCTCAACTTCGTGCTGGTATTACATCGATTGTTAGAAAATACGAAAATTTGGAATACCTGAGGGGTATAACAGTACTCCCCGCAAAGAAAAAAATGGCCTACTTCCGAAAGGCATTTTTTTAAATTAAACAAAAATTGAATTATCACTTCTACTCATCTTCGAGACGTATCAAGTAAATTTAGAATTAATGTGCCTTTCTCTGGACCACGCAGTTTTAACTAGCTTAACTAAATATTTCCGCTTATCTACCCCGTAAACCTGGTGGTCCACAATAAGAGCTTGCATCAGAATCGAGTTGTTACCCAATCATATAGAATAAAGGATGTTACTGTCAGTGTTACTGACCTAGGCTAAAGCAAACCAAAACCTTAGATATTAACACAGCAAAGTTATATATTCTATATCGAAAATTCATGAAAATTATCATATTACACTTGTTGAAAACGAGACATAATATAGTCTTAGTAAACTGATATAACAGTATACAATTAGTGGGTTTTCTAGACAAATTTACAACCATAATAATGCCTAGTCAACTTCTGCAGCAGTGCAATCGAAACACTGAAATTCCACAACTGTTTGATCATTTTCGTTAACAGCACAAACTGTGTATGCCTTTTTATCAAAGTTTGTGTTCCGGTGTAATTTTAGCGTTTACCATGAATAAATTACCATCCGGCTTCAACTGCACATAGGCTACAGCATAGTCCCCATATGTATCTCGAGCAGCCCTGTTGTAAATATGAATAAATATGAATGATAAAATAATATACTTTAACAGTAATAACGTATGCCCCATAAGTTTTGACACAAATTTTTAGTCTGAAAATTTTTCACCTCCTGATAATTTTAACCAAACTTTTATTTCACGCTATTATTCACACTATTTTCATCTATCTTATAAGCTAATTAGAGTAAGAAAAAAAGGCCCTTGGTCCTCAACCACGCGCACACGTCGCCGACTGTCATCCATAAGTTTCTGGACGCCTAAGCTGATTCTCGTTTTCGGCTTCCCATTCTCCATCATACACTTTTCGTGAAAGAATTGCCCAGAAATCCTCAATAGGTCGTGCCTGTGGAAGGTTTGGTGGATTACCATTTTTGGGAACAAACCGAATGTTCATGAATGAAATCCCGATAAGCAATGGCGACTATATGCTTGACCATCCAGCGCTTCTTCCCGAACCMGAACAAKGTGAGCGCGAGAAATTCCTGTGGTAGAAATGGCACACCAGACTAGAATTTTGTTAGCAAACTTTGTCTTCGCTTTGTATCTTACATCATTTGGAACCTCTGCTAGGTTGTCGGTATAGAAACCATCGTTTCCCTTAATTTCTGAGTTGCCCAGAGTGAAATATTTCTCGTCGTCCATCACAATGACTCTGTTGTCCGCAAAATGGTATCGTTGCAAATTATGACAACATCTAGGTATTCTAGCCGTATATTTTGGACATTTCTGTCTTTTATGGTATTTTTGACCATTTCTAGTCTAACACCCTGCTGACAGTGCTCTTGGATACATGATATCTTCGTCCACATTTTCTGACAGATGTTCCGACGGTGTTCTTCGCTCTTGCTACAAGTTGCTGCTCCCTGCGTGGAGTAAGAACTTTTGGCCGACGCTTTTTGGCAAGTTCAGATTTGGGATACCTTGCTCACATTCAGCGATTGTACGGATAAATCGTTCTACGGGATATACTTTGATGTTGGAACAGCCGACCAATTTCCACCTTGGGCATTTGTCCAACTAAGTTATAGATACTTCTGCGGAGCTCTTATGTCATATCGACGCTTTCACACAGATTGTTGAGAGATCACTAAGGAACTTTTGTTTCCAAAGCACACTCGAAATTGCATCTCACGTTTCGTGTATCAGCATCAAAAAATGCGTGCCAAAACTTATGGGACATACGTTCTATAATTTAGGTACCTATATCTCCATACCTTTTCATTTTCTCGTGTCCGACTTCTGTACTAAAGAACTGAGGGTTCATAGCACACCACTCATGAATCATTTCAACAGTTATAACTGATAAATTGTCGTAAGTTCCTTTCATAAACCCCTCTTCCATTTTATTAATTATGAAAAGGCGGTATCAATAGCTGGAATCAGTTAAATCTATAAACAAAATACTACAGCAGCACTAGACGGGATAACAGTATTATATTTAATAAAAAGATTTAGTAAAATTCGTGCATCTAGACTAATTTTAAGACTTAGTAAAAGTGCTAAAAAATCATCATCTTCTTCATTGCTGCTTCCGCTAATACTAACATTATCCTTTTTATCTGGTTCCTTTTCTCTATTCAGAGTGTCTTCAGCATTTGCCTCCATTAGCTCCACTTTTGTTACGAGAGCTAGTAGAGTCGATTACAGCATTATATATTTTATAGATACTAACCTTCAAATACTACCTCAATATAGTTACATCTTGATCATTAAAAGCTTGTAAGTTCAACTGCTTCATATTTAAATAAGTTCGACGTTTCGCGCTTACTTGTAAGGGGCATCATCAGGACAGTAATAAGGAGTATGGAATAAAGTGCAAACCTAACGCGAGAAACACTAAGACTAAGATTTCAATGTAATTCTGGTCGCGAAAGCCTACGTTTTTAGAATGTCTCTTTGTTTATAAAATTATGTTGAGGCCTGCAAGAGCATCATAGGTGGAGATCCACCTTGTTGTATCGGGGAGAACCAGTTTCTTTCCCAATTCAGATTCGATTACTTGCCACTGTACTACGAGATCGTAAGTTCTAAATGGCGCGAGCTTTTGCTATAGCCGCTCTGTGCGGAGTTTTAAAAATGTATGAGCAGCACATCTCATTCGTGCTGCTAGCATCAGATGTAGCAAGCACATTCTCTAATGAAGTAAACTCCAGCTCCTGTTCAAGCTTAGAATCAGATAAAAGGGCAGCAACATCGTCATCAGTATCGGTATCAGTGTTTAAATTTTGCCATGTTGATAGCATGTTTGGCAATATATCAGCCTCTGTGCCAAATTGCACAAATGCCTTCACAAAATTTTCTCCATTGTCCGTTGTTGTCCAGAAAATTAAACGTTGAAGTTTAGGTACAAKACATACAAGGCTTAATGAACGATTTCTTACCAACTCACTTACATAGCAACTTTTTTTTCAATATGGTATTCATAATGAATATTAATCATCATCTGTGCAAGTACATCATATTAATTAACATCTTTTATTCGCATGCAAGCTAACAGTGCGTGCATTCTCATTCTGGTAACAGGATCTATCCAATGAACAGTCATATTCCCAAGTAACTTTTGCTATGAGCAGACCGCAGTCTGCTGTCATAGCCAGCCAATCGATTTTGCCAAGGATACTGAAACAACATCAAAAATAAATAAATTAATTTTAAATAGTAAAAAAACATAATCTGTCAATATTTGTTAGGATTAAATATTAAACACATTACAAGCCGTAGTAAACTAAAAATACACATAGACGCATAAATGAGGTCATAACATTGGTGTTAACGTATTTTACTTTGTGAATTATAATTTGCAGACACTCACATCAAAAGCTGTATTTGCCAACTGTTCGTAGAGAAGGAAAACACAACATTCAATCACTTTTTAAGGAGCAAGCATGTATAGCACTATGCGAAGAAAGAGAAAACCGAAAACATTTGACTTCATAATATATACGATTATGTKAAGTTATGTGACAGGACCATGTAKTATCAAAAACATAAATTTCGAAATTATTTAATATTTCTTTGCTGTCTTTTTTTAAATGTCTGTTATGTGCTCTCACCATWATGGGGTCTATTAACTTTGAATGTGGTAAGTCTTTTGRGACATATTTAAATATTTTATTAATTCCTGTAATAACTACCACTTGGGTAATTACTAAATTAATATTCTATTCAGATTCAAACAACCGTTCAACTTAACAGCGTTTATTCGAATGCCCACAAATGTATGTAGAAAAAGAACTGCTGACAAAAACTATACAAGAAACTGACACTGAAACCGAAAGAAATAACTATTGGTGGATTTGTGGATATGTGACCAATTATAAATTTAATTATCACAATTCCCTTTCAAATTAATTTTTTGTTTAGTCCAAAAAGCAAAATTTTGCGTACAATAAATTCACATACTAGTTTTCCTAAATTTGTGTATGTACATTACAATTTAAAACTGAAACATTAATGTATTTAAATTTCTTCAAGAGTGCCACTTTTTTTATAAACATGACATAACCGTGGGATGCAATAGAACAGTCAGCTATACGATTCTGTTACCACAAAATATAGGTAGCCTCCTGGTTCTACCAAATATGACTTCCTATAAGTCTTAGCCTGTATCACCTTCACACCACAGGTACATCACCATTTGAGTGTAGTAGCAGACTTTTGCACTCATCACTACTGAATTTTTTAAACATTTTTTTGCAACATATCCTGCTATATAGGCTAACGTTGCTTTTGCTACCCTACTGTTTCGTCCACTAACAGGTAAATCCTCAACATTTGCTTCCGTATCATTTTCGCTGGCATCTATCGGGGTTACACCAGCCATTTCCTCACCTGTTAAAAATGTTCCCGATGAAAAATCTTCCTCGTAATTGGCCCCAGGTGAATGGGATGAAAAAAAATTACTGGCAAGAATAGCTTTAAATGACGTTATAAAATGTGCCACATCAGGATACATGACAAATCTTGTATGTCCCCCTAAACTGGAAAAAATTTTTTCCAGGCAATCTTGGTTTATAGCTGTTGGAAGAATATAAGTCATTCTTGTCAATAACTTTTCTGTAATTTTTTAAAACCTTCTTTAAGGTTTTAACAAGGTTTACACTGAATGGTACCTTTACGTGCCTTTTTTAGCATCAAAAATGTAATAGAAGATAGTATCTTGATACTAGTTTGCCACAAGTCCTTGTGCCCAGAACTTCTAGACATGCCACCATTTAACGGTTTGCTTGATGCAGCCGTTTTAGAATTCCTATTCAAACTGTCAAACAGCTTGTCAATAAAAAATGAAATCTCAAGTTTCTTCTGTTTCATTTGGGAAATCATATTCATATTTTGTATTGTAATAGGTTGCATAAGCAAGCCAAGGTTTGGAGGACAATTTTATTAGTTCTTCAGATACAGTGTTGGTAAGCTTGTGGCTTAAGCACAGCTATAAAATTTAAACAATATTAGAGTTAAAAAAATATGTTACCGAGCCTTACCGAGCAGCAGGCCACAGACAAACTTTACGAAAAGGAGCAAACTTCCGATACCACCAAAGGCTGCCCGCTGTACACAGGCTCGAGTGAGAATAACCGAATAAGATAAACTGGCGAAGCAAAAAATTGACTTGCTTCCTCTAGTCAGCTGACAGAACATTGTTCTGTTACATGTTTTGCACCGTAAATGTTATATGGTAAAATTATAAGAAATAAGCCATTATAAAATTTTAGCTGGCCCATGATATTTTGTCAAATGACTTACGTGGAACGCACCCCTTTTAGTCTCAGATGGAGGATCAACTAAAACATACGTGTCAAAACTGATTTTACATTTTGTTCTATAAGGTCTTTCGAAAAGTAGCAGAAACGTTTTAGTCTCTTCCTTAAGAATCGATGACACTGGATTGGCTTGAAGCAGAACTAAATCATTAATAACAAATACTACTGCAGACCTGAAGGGACGTAGTGGTTTACGGCGCTCGGCTTTTTCAGCTAGTTTCTTTTACTGAAATTAATTTTGTCTCCGACTTTTGATCAAGAGATTCACGGCAAGCTTGTATTGATTTTGGTAAGAACTGGATGCTATTATTGAATAGTGCAATTCATTGGGACTGAATCCGATGGATTCATGGAGAACGTTATTTAAAAATTCAGCAAATTTTGGTAACCCTTGAGCCCACTTACTGTGTTCCAAACAATACGTTCGGCACAACCTGTCTAAATCCCGCATAACCCTCTCCGATGGATTGGATTCAGGATGTATTACGGATGAAAAGCTCACCGCAACATTCAACGACGCTAAAGTAGATTTCCATTTTACTGACGTAAACTGCGTGCCATGATCTGTTAAAACCCGTTGTATCACGCCAATTTTGTTAAAATAATCCTTGCTTAAGCGATTTAGAATAGCCGTGGCAGTGCCTTTTTTAATGCATAAAAAGTAACAAATTTTGTAAATACATCTAGACATACACGAATGTAAGCAGTTCCACTATGACTACGAGGGAGAGGCCCTTATAAAATCTCATCGACTTCTAACAAAAAAGAGGACGATCTAGACTAACAATTAATCAAAGCAAGAAAAAAATCATGGCAGGAATACGTATCTACGTTAACTAGCTTTACACCGACTACTGAAATCTGGACTAAGATACGGAGAATAAAAGGAAGCAAATTGCAACCAAAAATAGTGGAATATTAAATGAAACACTTGAATTAGTTACAAACACAGAAGAAATAGCCAACGTCATCGCTGACAAATTAGCACGAAATTCAAACAATAAAAACTACAATTAAACATTTTCACTCTATATAGAAGAAATGGGAAAAACTGAATTCAATCTGCATAATATCTAGGAAATAGAAATAATAATTAACCCTATCACGATACTAGAAATGAGAATTGCTCTTCGGTCTTGCAAAAACTCAAGCCCCGAACCTGACAACATTCTATACGAGTTCAKTAAAAATCKCCCCGAAGCTGGACTAAACAGACTACTCAGTATCTACAACCAAATTAGGACGACTCAAACTTTTTCTGAACAATACCCAATACCCAGCAAAGATAAAAACCCGCATGACCAATTTACCTAAGACGCTTGAAAAAATAGTAAATCACCTCCAAACTAAGATCAACGGAAAATTATCAAATGAAAAATCATTAGAAAACGGCGTCCCACAAGGCTCAATCCTGAGTGTTACCATCTTTCTGATCGCAATAAATGATGTCCTAAAATGTATCGAAACACCAGTACAGGCAACACTTTATGCAGACGATCTAGTAATTTTTTGCAGGGAAAAAATATCAACTCCATACAACATCAACTTCAAAAAGCTCAAATAAAATAGTTGGATGGACCGATAAAACAGAAGCAAAATTATCCACTTCCAAAACTAAAGTAGTGCAATTTTACAAACATGAGAAATTTAAAGCCGATATAACATTATATCTCAACAACGAACCATTAAAATTTTAGGTGCCATCTTCCATCAAAAAATGAACTTCAAGGATCATATTCAAACCTTAAAATAGAATGTATAAAACGCTTAAATATGATGAAGACCCTCTCGAACAACTCGTGGTGAGCCGACCAGAAAACACTACTCCTTTTTTTATAAAATAGTGATTAACTGTTTTACTAACAAGACGGCCCTTAAATTGCTCAATCCAATACATAATTAAGGTATCCGGCTAGCACTAGGAACCCTAAGATCTACACCCGGTCAGTAAATTATACAATGAACCTGCTCTAATTTTTAGGAGAGAACTACTTGAACTGTCATATATAACCAACGTACTCAGTAATAAAGAAAACATTAACTACAAAAAAAACAACAACAATTCCAACTTATACAGAACCAACCCAAGCCACGTCCGTTCTGGACATACTCGCCTCCGGTAATAGATCTAAGGGTACAAACATAGTGGAGCGACGAGGCAAGAGACAAAGCGACGAGGTAAGCGACGAAACAAGCGACGCGGCAAATGACACGCGCATAGTAAAGAGACAAAAGTTGCGACTTGTTTTAACGCATTGCAATAGTGTTCACAATGTTCTCAGACAGTGAAGACGAAATTTTATTTGATAATGCGGCGCTTCGCGTACTTTTGGCAATGGGGGGGATGGGCAGAAATTACTCTGTACATCCCATTAATAAATCTCGTACACGCTTAGGGCAGTACCACACATTATTTGCTGAACTAAAGCAACACCCAGATCGATTCTTCGAATACTTGAGAATGGAGATTGGCACATTCAATTACATTTTGGAGAAAGTGTCCCCACATTTACGGAAGAATTGGACAAACTTCAACAAACAACCCATTAGACAGGAAGAGAGATTAGTAATCACTTTAAGGTAAGTTGAATCTACGATAAAACCTTATAGAAAGTAGATATAGATGTACATATATATTATTTATTTATTATTATTTATAATCAAACTGGAACAGATCATTTAGAATAAAAAAAAACATAAACTTAAACACTTGCATAAACGAACACAGGTACTTACATAACAAAAATAAACTATGAATCGTTCTTGGAACTCAAACTGAATCATTACGTGAACTTCCTTGACGAAACAAAAATTCAGAAGGAGCTGTCTGGATAATTGTAGGTTTGCAGTAGTTGAGTCGATGTAGTGCTGTCATCGATTCGATAATTGAAAGTGTGCAGCTGAGTCGTTGCAATTGAACCATATGCATACCTCTGTACCAAATCTTGGACTTCATTCCTAAATTTGAAAATTTGGCTATCAGGTATTTTCCTAGCATGCGGCAGCAAACTCTTAAAAAATGACGCATGATCATCATCCTTAGTTTCCTCTAGTTTAGCCCTTTTTGTTTTTATAAGCTCCAGTTTTTGTTGTTTGATTGCCAGCAAATCATCTACTGGATTTTTCCTCTTTCGGAGCCTGCTCTTCAGAATTGTCCGTGGTTCGACATAAGTTGATGTGCTTGCAGAATTTTCTGAAGAAATAGAAATAGGCGTCGCTGGTTCCTCATCCACGGTATTTTGTGTTTCGTCAAACGTTTCCATCTCTACAATCTCGTCATCAGAATTCATATCGGAGTGCACATCCCCAGTAACTGTAACATTATCGTCCTGGCTTTCCACTAAATTTCCCGTTGATGATCTTGGGGCAAACTGGTCTTTTAGGAACAGCAAACTTTTGAAAGGGGGCCAGTGGGATTTTGTAGCAATATCCCCGGGATCGCCTGATCGTGGAAGAGGAATCTTTTTCAGCTCCCTTCGAAAATAATCCCTCAAATTCTTCCACTTGGTTTGCGCCGCCTTCACTGTAAAAAGACACTTCCCTTTATGACCAATGAATGTAATTTTTTTCTTTTATTACAGATATTTCGCTACAGGCGAGTCGTTCCAGAGCTTATCCTTTACTTTTCGCATGGGAGCCACAACAGTTGGCAAAATTGTGAAAGAGACTGTTGGTGTTATGTGGAATGTGTTGCAACCTATACATTTGCCAGTTCCAACAAACCATGATTTTATAAAGATTAGTGCGGATTACGCGTCTATTTGGAATTTTCCCAACTTTTTGCGTGCCCTGGATGGCAAACTCGTCAAAATTATATGTCCTAGCCATTCAGGAAGCATGTTTTTTAATTATAAAAAATTCTTCTCTATCGTTCTTCAAGCAGTATGCGACGCAAATTACAGATTTACTGTAGTTGAGGTGGGAGGATATGGGCGACAATCTGATGGAGGCACGTTTCAAAGTTCCGCTTTGTTCAAATTACTTTCCAAAAAACAATTAAATATACCAACTGAACAGTGCCTACCACATACGGAAATTTCCATGCCATTTGTTTTCATTGCTGACGAAGCATACCCATTACAAGAAAACTTGCTKAAACCATATAGCAGACAAACGTTGAATCCTGAAAGGCTGTACTTTAATCAGAGATTATCTAGAGCTAGGAAAACAATTGAATGTTCATTTGGTATCCTGTATGCTAAATGGAGAATATTATCCAAAGCCATAGAGACTGACGAAAAAACCGCCGACATAATAATTAAAACAATTTGTGTTCTTCATAATATCATCATTGACACAGAAGGCTTTGAAAGACACCTAAACATAATAACTGAAAGTGCTACAAACAACAATTTTGTGAGGCCGACTTTGAACGCAAGAGGTCGGATCTCGAATCGAGCAATTTTTGTTCGTGACGCATTTAAAGATTACCTAAATGCATTTCCAATTTAATATTAGTGACTCTGTATTTGTAATATTATGTTCTTATTTGTATTTGATATAAATACATATATTTTTTTTCTAACCACTTGCCTGTTATTATATGTACCGGTTTCTGTGATCCGGATGAGACGCATTCCATAATGCCCGTCTGTTATACACAGAACTGGTTATCTGCTCAGCCATTTTTGGTGCACCCTGTGCAAATTGCAAGTCCAGACTGGCTTGAAAACGCAGCGACAACGCGACAACAATTCGGATTTTTATCTCGGCGCTCGTCACCCCGCTTGTCTCGTCGCTCGACGCTTCAGTGACCTCTTTACTATGTTCGGCTCCATAGGCATACATGGACGAATTCAAACCGCGTCGCTTACCTCGTCGCTTTGTCTCTTGCCTCGTCGCTCCACTATGTTTGTACCCTAAGTCTACGAGAATACCCGAAAGAAGACACTAACCCAGAAATATACCAAGCGAAGTTTGTGAAAAAGTTGCTACAATATACAAAAACTTCACCTGCTACTACAGTGACGCTTCTAAAAATAACACCGGAGTCGGCGGTGCTATCATAAATAACAACAAAACCATACAATATTCTAACATGTTAAGTATCTTTACAGCCAAACTAAAAACAATAAAGAAATCAAGTCTTCATCTAAACAAAAATTCTTAATCTGTACACACTCATCACACCACATAGCCTCCGAAATCAGATCCTTCCTAAACGAAATAACCCTTCACCAAAAAGAAGTCGTCTTAATGTGGATTCCATCTCAAAGAGGAATTGTTGGCAACGAAACAGCAAACCAAATAGCAAAAGAAGCTACCACGGCTCAATAAAATCCAGACATCACAAACCTCTACGTGGAGAAATCAGATCTAAAAAACTTCCTTATAACAAAAACAAAAAGAAAATACCAAAATGCTAACCACAGGAGAACATTAACTGCATGCCTACAAATTTCGGATAACGATAAATGCAAACTGAATCGCAGAGAAGTCATAATAAATCGGCTCCTAAGTGGACACACCCGCTTAAATAAGTGCTGCAATAACAGAAAATGGATGTTACACACCTATTCGAATGCCCAAAGACAGCCCAAGAACGCATTGACTAATACAAGCACCTTTCCCAAACGTAGAGCATATCCTGAAATACCTAAAAATAATTAATGTATATAACAAAATGTAAAACGAAAATGTAAAAATATTGTACCAATGACCGAGGTAGTCGATGCGATTAAACTAAAAAACAACAATTAGTTACAATAAACTACAAATTTCGTACTGCTGTAAAAAATAATACTAGACGATTTGGCAATATTGCGGGCAGCCTTCAACCGTTCTTTATCTAAGTTACCACATTAGACCGATTCTCCTCGGCTTTTATATTGTTATAATAGCTTGTGCTATTGTAAACTTGCAAGATCCAATTATCAAACAATAATTTGTAAATAAAACACTTTAATAATCTAATTTTTAATTTTGCATTTCTTAAATATAAATATGTGTTACTTAAATGTATACGATAATGTTAAAAATGGGAACTTGCTAAACCAAAAATAAATATTCTCCTAACCTAGGAAATAATGCAGTTTTCCATAATGCTTCAGCTTCTGCAATTATGTTTTCACAAAACGCATTATCCACATCAATTTCTATATTGTTTATTTCAAAGCGTGGTGAGGCTACACAAAAACATTTGTAATTGTAGTTGCGCATATGCCTTCTTGCTGATGACGCCGTCTTTAATCTACAGTCCTATTCGCTTCTGATTTGTTGGACACAAACTGTCAGGAACAGCATCAGGCGATGCGGCAAATACAGGGTATTCTTATTTTATTGCCGCACCTGCCCACCTGCACTTTATTTTCTTTTCTTGTTCTAAAACTTTTAACACTTTATCTTCTAAATGTAATCCCCTCTTCATTGCCTTCGTCTGAGTGTATTTTGAAGCTCCCAATATAATTTCAGTTAAGGATCCACTTTCCTGCTTCATGAATTTTTGAAGTAGTTAATCTTCCAAGACGAGCACTAAACTATAGAGGTTTTGAAGACTGTCAAATGGTTTCATTATAAAGCCTTAGACATAAATCTTTGTTTAGCATATTCTTGCAAAACGTCAGGAAATTATCAACAGTAACATTTGATGTTGATTTTTTTGTACTTCAACATTAGATGCCACAATGACACTTCTTTTGTCAAAGTTGGTGCTGTTTTATAATATGTAAGTAAACATCCTGCAGTCGACTTCTGTACACCTTTGTTGACCACATCTATTAAAAAGTCTTCGTTTGTTTTGGTGACTATGGTATCTTCTTGCAAATCGATGAAATTTCTTTTGCTTTAAGTGAACCGACCTCACTTGCTGGACAGTCATGACATTGTGTCCAAACAATCACTGCATCATGTCTATATGAGTGGTGGCTAGACCTGAACAAATATAAACTGCACTTTCAAGAAATAAAGCTACCAGTATGCTAACATACCTTCTACGGCGTGCTAAAGTGAAAGAGAAAACCTTTTAAATTTTGATCCACACAGTGAACCGTAATTCCAAAGAAACTTCTTTTTCCGTAAACCAAATGTCGGCAGTAATACAAATGCATAATATTAAATGTATCTGAATGCTTTTGTTGCATTCCGTTTTTATTTTCCGAAGTAATGCCCTTCTACTCATTATACCAATGGAAGTATCAGCGAATAAATCTCGGAAGCTGTCTTCCTCAACAATGTACAATTGATAACGAATCTGACGAATGTTTTGTCAATTTTTTTTTTGTATCTCAGTTTTCGAAAGAGACTGTCCAGTAGAGAAAACTTCCTTCAATATTTGTTTCAAATGTTCTTCCTTGGGGGCCACGAGTGCTTTTCTTTTATTTATTCTGTGCTTTTTGTATTCTGTTAAGCTCTCTTCATGTTTATTTTCATGTGCTTCAAAAAGTTCGAAACTCCTTTTAAAAGGGTGTTCACACAATTCATATTTTGCTTCTATAATATGATTGCGAATGTTAACTATTGTAAAATACGTTCCATCAAAGAAGGCAGAATTTTTAAGTTTATCAGTAATTTCAATTGGATTCATATAGAGAGAGAGCGGTGGGTTCTGCTACTGTCGCTAAGTATTGGGGAGGAAATGGACTCTGTGGAAGTAGATCTAGAAATGATATAAGCAAACATTATAGATAATGAAAGCCAACGCGTTAATGTTGATGAATGGTGAACAACACAGTATCAAAAATTACTGCCAAATTACAACTACAGCTAGATGAAATTAAAAAAAAATACATATTTCAGATAATTAAAATTTGTCAGCAAAATCGATTTCATAAAATGACAATTTCTTCGCATTATTAACTTTTCAGTCTGCTTAAGCTTGATATCCTGGCAGTTGCGTACATGGCATTTACGTACAAAAAATTAATTTTGTTGTACTGCGAACTAGTACAGTATAACCCAATGGTAAAGGAACAGGTAGACAGATTATTGGACCCTAAACAGTGGACTGTACGCAAATGCCAGGAAAATTGTCTTATACGCAAATGTCATTCAAAACTGCATACAAATACAATCGTAAGATTTGACAGGTTATGATTAAATGCAATAAAAATTTACTTACGGAACATTTAAAACTGATTTAGGACCAGTAACTGATTTCCTAACTGAATGGCTGTTTCATTGGTAATGCTGCTAGATGACTTTTCTTTTTGTCTTCTTTAAACTGTAAAAGTCTCTAACGGTTCTATTGACAGTTTTCGTGGTTTATTTCAGTCGTTCAAAAATCCTAGTGCTTGATAGGCAAACCGAGTGCTGTTGTACACTTCCGATGAACCTTTAATAAATAATTTAATAAAAAAATTGTTTGAATGCAACATTCGTGCAACGTGCAATATCAGTCCACACTTATTACATTGCGCGTTCCATTACATGTTGCACTGCACGTTGCACCCATAGTGTGGATTTAAAGTCTTAATTGGAAGCTTTGACTTGAAGCTAAAGACAACGATTGACATCAGTTAATGCACTGGCGAACAAGTTGTCGCTTACATCTTTAATGTTGGGCGACCTCTAGGAAATATTGCTTTTTCGACCCCTTATATAAGGTCGTCAGAATACTGAATTATTAGTCGTTAAGTGGCAAATCCACTAATTTAGTGATACTATGTAAATCAAATACACAACAATTTACCAATGAAGTTTGTACTTAGACGAGAACAATGAGAATAAAAGAATGCAGTTTATCAGTACAACTATTTCGCGCGTACAAAAACGCTATCAAATGAATTCGAAAACTGCCGCGCTTGAGCAGCATCTACCGCAGCGACGACTATTTTAATAGTTATCGAGATTTTGTACGTAACACGGTATCAACATGGAGTATAAAACTCTATTGACATTCCACTTTAGAGGGTTTCCATTTCCCTAGTTTACTTCGTTTGGTTTTAGAAGTTATTAAAGACGTTGTAACAGAATAATTGCCTTAGCTGCGTAAGCAACTGAAAATGGTAAAACAAAAATAACGTTTATAAAAAATAATAAATATTATGCGTACCTTCGCCATCATAATCGTTATCAATCAAAATGGATGGTGGCATTCAGATAAGTACTTGGGAATTCTATTTCAAAGGTTGGAAAATTTTGTGAAACAAAAAGATTAGAAGCGCCAAGATGATTCGTAAATTGGTATTAATAATAATAGTATCACACACTTCTTTAGCAGCAGCAACTTTTGAGATGTAAGGGTCTTCATTTCCTCTCCCCCGCTTCTTAAAGTCATGCGTTTCTGCAGATATTTCTTTAGTCGCACTCTCAATACATTCTCTTTCTTTCTGAATACAATTTTCAAAAATGTTTATATTTTGCCGTATCTCAACATGATCTGTCCGTTTTTTTGTAAACGGTTGTATGGGGCAATAATCTATGAAAAACAGTTAACCTTTAAACAAATGTCGAGTCTTGGAACATAGGACATAATTCACTCGCTGACGCCTGTTTCGACGTTGCTTGTACTTTTTCCATACTTTCAATTACGGATAATCTGTTTTCAAAAACAGTTGAAACGATCCTGCTTTTGAAATTCCATCTTGTATTGGAAGCACGAAGAGTTCTTCTGCCAACGATCTCATCCAAAACTGGAATTTTTTGTGGAGTTTGCAAAAAAAATTAGTGATATCACTTAACTTTGAAAAAAATATCCGAACTTGTTGGTTCTGACTTGTTGCATGGGCCAATATCAAATTTAATTGATGGGCGTAACAATACAGTCTTTTTGAATTTGTACGTGCACTCCTGCAGATCTTCCTGATATTACACTTGCTCCATCATAACTTTGAAACAACTTTCTCTGGTTGGTCCATAACATTTTTTTAAATATCCTGAATGTAGTCCGCTAAGCTTTCATGACGACCAGAAACGTTCGACGCGATCACCACTTGTTTCGTCAGCTGTGAGAGAAACAAACTCGGCACCTGGTATCTCTGACTTAATAGTATCATGCAGTACTTCCAGCATACAATCTAACAAATCGTTATGAATAGACTTGGAAGTACCTTTGAAAATTGTGGCCCTTTCAATGTGTTCTTTAAGAGCTATGTCTAATTCAGCAGTAAAATTAATTAGGCCTCTAAAAATTAATGGATTTAAGGACCCTGCCGTCTCATCATGGCCTCTAAAGGCTAATTAAAAATACCACAAAATTTAATACAATTAGTTATTTTTCGTAAGGACGTATCTATTTTTCTTCACTTGTTCACAATGCTGCTGAATATTGCGCCGGAATGCACTGTCAAGCTGTTGTCTCATGCMCTGTTATATAATTATAATTATAATTTAAAATCTAACTGGGCATTAATATGTGACTGGCAGTTTTTGTGTTTTGTGTGCAAATAAATATTCAGTTACACCAAACATAAACTAAATAACAACTCAAATGGTAAAAACAATTATACGCATTTTTCTGAGTACAGCTCTCTAAAATGCACTAAATTTTCTGTAGACTTAGAAATTATTTTATAAGCATGAAAAAGTGTTCATTGAATTCAATAGTCTCTATTTGAGAATACTTAAAGTACACATATTTACTTTCAGATTCAATGATACTTTTGCCTGATTTAATAAAATGATCTTCGCATAATTGCTCTTCCGCGGTACAGAAATCACCTTCCAGAATAATTATGTGTGCGTAGTGCTTCATTTGAATCACGAGTAGTGCATAAATTATACACAACCTTGTCTATGTTTTCCATTTGTTCTATCGTGCCCATATTCTAATAACCCATACAAGTTTCGTTTTTTGTAATACCAGCCCGTTATCGTGACATTTTATCTGACCAATACAAAGTATATTGCAAAATGTATCAGACTCTAATAGCAGATCTACAGAACCAGAGTCGTAAAAAGTAGAATCTGCCAATTCGATGTTAACCGGAATGTTTAAGTTTTGAGGAGAGACTGATATTTTGGCAAGTTGTCTGTGATTGTGCTTATTACCAAAAAATTAGCGCCTGATTTAAAATGTCTGTTTCTAGAATATATAACTGCTTGGACCTTACTCGTGATATTGTTTAAAGACCCACTGATACCCGTTAGCGGTATATTAACATCATCCGTTTTAAGTTTAAGTTGTTTTGCCAAATCATTGGTTATAAAATTGGACAGGGACCCGCTGTCCAGTAGAGCCCTACACTCTATCAGCCTTTCGTTAGAATCATATGATTTGACAACCTTTACATTACAAATAAAGGAAATAATCAGTGACACTTGTAGTTACTGAGTTTGTACCATGGTACATAGACAACGACCAGAACTTATACTTGTCTATGCCATGATACTAAACTATTATATTATCCTTGACAGATACTGATTTATACTTTTTGCTGTTACATAGTGTCACTATGCTCAAAACCATGATTTTTTTTCACTTAAATACTTATAAAATGAATTAATACACCGTTTTGTAAAAGTGAATTTCAGCTTCACTGACTACTTTTTGACGTTTTAAGAACCAATAGAAAGTTTAAATTTCATCCCACGTATGTTCCTTTTAGCCATCAACGTACTATTACACTGGCTTATTACCAGTTATATCATAAGAGAGTTTGAAAAAGAATAGCTTGAAAATAATTCGACAGAACTTCAAGTAGGAGTGTCCTGTGTGTGTGTGTTTTGTAATTTATTCTCACTCTCGCGTGGTATTCGATAGATTATTTTTTTACTTACATGCTGTTTCCTTAATTTTACCATTGATTTCGTAAACTTGATGATKTGCTAAATTTATAATTCATTTTCGCAAATGTTGACAAACATCAAATTTGAGAAATCCCAGAACTTTTTTCAAACTGTTGCCAGACAACAGTTCTCGGAGTTCTGTCGAACTGTATCGCAAACGTTGTCTATTAAGAAACCTTTATCCACCATAATTGCGTCTTGATTTGGAATGAGAAAATCAAATCACTTTATTGGAATATTGTTTTTTTTTTATGCACGACCACCATATGGCTCACTTACGTAGCTTATTATGCCCTCAGGAGAAACAAATGTCATAAATTTTACAATGGTATTTGATTTATATTGTGAATAGAATCTTAATCTACAACAGACATTTGGGTCTTTGAGTAATAATTTCTGTGCACTCTAAAATTGCTCTCACATTCTGAAAGTTTTCAAAGCATTTTGGCATATTTTGTTGAGTTTCCTGAAAATCTGGCAAACTTATTGTGCAGGCGAGTATTCTACTTTATATTGGTAGCATCTCAAAAAAGTACGTTTTACAGAGTTCATGTGATATACCAAATAATATAGTAAAAATTCAATAAATCTGCGTTAGGAGGAAGAATGTTTGTAGATTGCAGAAAGTGCCCATTTATTTCATCAGATCTATCAAGATGATCTGGGATCTGGGAAATGTCAATATAAGATAATCTGTTCCACAACCTTTTGCTGGCAAACTTTTTGCGGATTGTGTGAGTAGTTAGATTTTTAAGTCCTTACAATATTTCCAGTGAGCCGCTTGTTTAGATTTCTTAAATTTAGTAAGAGCTTTGTTTTTTAATTCGATAAGTAATCGAACGTTACCTGTGAGCCAGGGAGGTGTTTTTCTATATCTGCTGCTGAACGGTCGTAAAGCTTGAACCTTTACGTATCAAATATATTTAACAGACTCTTTAAAATGATTCACCTTATCAACATAACGCAAATAAATTATTCTGTCAAATTCGGCCAACAGTATAATTCATTAAGTAAGTTTATGTCCATGCATTTTAAAAATTTCAGTATTCCATCTTGCGATGTGCATCCCTTAGTAGACACAGATTTCAATATGTAAAATACCAAAGATTGATCAGATATAGAATCGACCTCTTTCACACCATGGTATGATTAACAAAAAATGTTCAAAATTGACAGAACAATCAAAATCTGTAATAGTATGCGGGATGCTCTATTTAAGAAATACAACTTTATACTCCACAACTTTGTGACGAACCTGTATATTCTAATTTATTACAGATATGTAGATCTCTAAAAGCCTTGCAACTTTTATATAAAACATATGTTGATAACTCCTATATCTTTTGAAATAATAATTTTCGTTGTCCACGACTAAAATGCATACTAAAACATGCTTTTAAAGCTAAATTTTTGTTCACTTTTGTCAAATTTGGATATACATTCAGTTATTGAAATATCATCAAGCAGAGTTAACTATTTTTTAAGTAATCCACTTTATTGCACCGCAGTATAAAACAAAAACGTAAATTCTGAAAAAAATACAAGAAATTCTTAAAAACTATATTCAAAAAGTAAACAATATTTGGCAATAAAAAATTTATACAAATCCAAACTGCATGCCATTCAATATACCATATTTCATGTTAGTTTTTATTTTTTTTCATATTCATTACATTTATGTGAAATGTGCAAATATAAAATAGGCACACAAGTATTTGCATTTGGCCACAGAAATTCTTCATTGTTTAGAAATTCTAATTGAGGTTGAACTTCTAAACCGAGAGGTGCTACCTTCTCGAAAGCTGTAGCATAACACGCCTTGTAAAGTAGCTCGGGTCTCGTTTTCTAAAAGAAAATTAAACATTTAACCTAATGTTAAATATGTAGACTTTATATTTTTACCTTGAACATCGCACAAAAAGTCATTCCAAAAAGCAAGTATTGCACTCTTAATATTTCAGTTGTTGTTTCCAATTCCACTTAACTTTACTTTGAAAATGGAAGAAACTTTGTTGACTGTTAGTTCAGAGTTGGTGTATAACATTAACTCTTTAAATTCTTTGAAAATCTTCATCTTCTCTAAAAATCCTAATATGTTTAAGCATTCTTTAAATTGTTACAGGGCTGGCACAACACGGTAAATTAAGTAATATTTCAATGCACCTTAAAACATTGCGGTGCAATAATAGAAAAATCTCATCTTCCAGAATTGTTTATTTCTTGTTAAAACTGTTAATATTAGTGAAACCAGCAGTAGTCAAAAAAGTCTTCCATACTGCAAGTTGAAGCCCCCATAWATCAAGTGCATCTCGAACGTTTTCTAATTCATTTCTTATTTTAGTGTTCATTATTTCATCTAAATTCCGTTTAGTGGCTTTGATATCACCAGCAATATAATTAAATAGTTTCTGAAAAATATTGAGGAGTGGCTCCACCATGTATAATAGACAGTGCTATTATTCGACCAGCTTCATAGTAATTTTTAGAATCTAGGCACGAATACAGCATTTAAAAATATATTCCCTGTAAACATTAAAAGAAAATTGTTTCAGCATCAATCTTGTTATGAAACTGTCTTAAAACATCGATCATGGTTTCTTCATTTGTCTTCTACATACTCGTTTCTACTGTAAGTGTAGTGTCATGTTTCATCCACTGTTAAATTTAAATTACTGTTGTCTTCAACAGTAGACAAGTTATTTTGTACATTGGCCCCATCATAGCTTGAAGTAGTCAGCACAAACTCTTGAAACATGGTTAGCGGCAAAATCATTAGTTATCACTGATCACGTTTACCAAACCGTCATTTAACGTCTCATATACTGTTCTTCACTATCTTGGTCAATTGCAGCTAAGGGTCTAACATAAACAGTTTTCTGTGCAAATAAACGACACATAACTGTACCATTCAAAACAGTTCCTTCTGCCAAATTTGGTCTAACTAAAATTCAACAATATGGAATCAGAATATACAGAATCAGAACAGACTTTTGATATATTCCGTTACCTCTCGCTATTTCATATTTTTGAAATGTGGACGCAGTTACAGCATAGCCTAAAAATGCAACCCTATTATAGTTTTATACATAAAACAAACACTAATTGTACCGTTTGCATAAGCCGAGCCTTTTTGTAATGCAGTCAGTGTTATTGCGCTTTCTGTCAAGGATTATATCTCGTTTAAAATCAGAAAATAGCATTTTCTGAGCTCGCTAGCGGTTTTTATATTGCTAGAACAACGATTTCCTCATACTCTATTTAAGGTATCTCTGCTGAGCACTTGTTTATCATTCGAACCTCTTACTAATGGAAACAATGTACGCAATTCCTCTGCAGGTGTTACTACAGGAGCTGAAGTTGAATAACCCCCCGAAACTCCGTTGCTGAAAGATATCCTTTCAATAGAGCCGATGCTCTTTTGTTGCAATTAATTACGATTAATTAATTGCAGAACTCATCACTTCGTAATATTTGTTTAACAAGATTAGTCAAATCTTGAGGGGTACTCAGATGCTGCCCCGATTCAACCTCAACGTTTTAGGTTAGCTTGCGTTAGCGGCATTTAATACTGAGTCCATACCCGTACCGTGTGTACTCAATAAACAATTTTCGCATTTTAAAAATCAATAATAAGTAAATAATTGTACAATCAGCCTGTGTCTTAATTATACTTTGTTCTAACTTCTGGTAAAATACATAACATATAGGCGACGAGTCAAATCAGGATTCATGTGGGTATGCCATAAACATCCTACAGGCGAAGTCAAGTCAAAGAACCAAGGAAAAAGTCTTATGTAAAGTATTTTTGCACACCACGTGTCAAGTAAAAGTCAAGTCAAAGTCGTGTGCAGAAATCAAAAGATGTCATCACTGGTGTGTCACATTGAGCCGTTTGCAATGGAAACAGGAGATTTTCCTTCATATATAGAAAGGATGGAACAGCTGTTTTTGGTAAATGAAGTGCCAAATGAACGTAAAGTGCCTTTGTTCATAACTTTAATGTGAGATGAGATGTACAATATTCTGAAAAACTTATTAGCACCAGAAGCTCCTAGTTGAAAGAATTATGAAGAGTTGAAGCAAACACTGCGAAACCCCAGGCGCATTGTCATTGCAGAAAGGTATAAATTTTTTCAATGTAAACAAGAGATGTCGGAGTCTGTGGCATCATATATAGTCCGATTACGTCAGCTAGCAAAGACTTGTGATTTTAAATCATTCTTGGATGATGCTTTAAGGGATCTTTTGCGAGTTAAGGTCAGTGGTAGTGCAAAGGAACTTCTTTCTGAAGAAGAGCTGACGTTGGAAAAAGCATGCACTATATCTAATAGTTTTGAAATGGCCGAACAACAAACTCAATTGTTATAGCCGGTACTAGTGAATAAAATCAAGAAGATGTGTGTCAAACCGTTTCTGTCGCAGGCAGAAAAGAATAATCGTGGTAGTTCAGAACAAGGCAGTCGAATCCAGTCATCGGGAGTGCAGCAGAAGAATTGTTTTCACTGCGGCAGGAAACATAATCCTATTACATGTCCAGCCAAGGAGTGGGAATGTTTTAGGTGTAAAAAGAAGGGTCATACATCTGTTGTCTGCAATGCGAAATCCAGGGTCCATAGCCTGGAAGAAGAAGAAGAAGAAGGAGGAGGAGGAGAAGAAGTGGAGGATGAGGACATGGAATTTCTTGCAGGGATTTACGAAGAAACACCAGGTGTCTTTGTTCATCTACAACCATTTTGCTTGTCGAGTATCAATTGTGAACCTAAGAAGCTTGGTTTCAAGGTGAATGATCAACTCCTGCAAAAGGAGGTAGACACTGGAGCAGCCAGAACAGTGATGTCATTTGAGCAATTCAAGCAATCAGCTGCGTCGCCCAAGGCCCATTCTTCAACTTCAGCCGCTGTAAGGGTCTGTCCTGTTGAGATGGCATTAATAAAAACCGTCATTTCTTCTACTTCTTTCTCACGGGATATCCCTCTTCGTCTCGCTTCTGCCAATGGCAACAAGTCATCTTCATCATATTCATTATCTGAATTTTCTCGTATGTTTCGAGGCCACAGATTTTTTCCACGATTTTTAATTAATACTTACGGTGCTCCCAAGCCGTGTAGAGACTGAAAATTGCATCTTTTAAATTGAAGCACTTTAATGCTTTTGCAGGTTCGGTTTCATCAGCGATTAAATGAAGAAGTTATTTCTGGTAATGCATTTTAATGCTTCGAATGGCATGTTGATCCATCGGTTGTAACAATGAGGTGCGTTTTGGTGGTAAATACAACACGCAAATCAAACCATCTGGGCTCCGTAGTTCATTTTCTAGTTGCGTTGTCCAGCAACAAAAGGGCACGAGGAGGTAAACCATTTTTCTTTAAATGTGCTTGCATTGAAGGAACGAAATCTTCCTGGAACCACTGCTTGAAAAGTTGCTGATTCATCCAAGCGGCACTCTGATGATTGTAGATAACCGGCAATTTATTTCTACAGTCTTACAATGCTCTAGGATTGGCAGTTTTCCCAACTGTGAATAACTTTAATTTGTGGGATCCAGATGCGTTGACACAAGGCATGAAGGTAAACCGATCCTTCACCTGGAGCAGAGTCTTCATCTTTGTTGACTAGTGTCTTCTTGGGTAACGCTCGCCAAAATAGTCCACTTTCGTTCGTATTATACACTTGTTTCGGACCCAAGTTCAGTTCCCGCACTTTGTTTAAAAAAAGTTTTTGAACTGGTTCAACTGCTGCAAAATTGCTCGAAAGTTTTTCTCCCGTAACCGTTAACTGACGAATTTTAAACCATTTCTTAAAATTGTTCAACCAACCTGAACTCGCCGCGAAATCTTCCCGTTCTGTAATTTGCTTGTAAGTAAAAAAGTTTYGCCTCTTCCTGCAGAATTTKGCCAGAAACGTTCATATTGTTGATCCTCTGCTACGTGTACAACGCCGTCTCCACACTGGGGTGTTTCGCTGCCTTTAAAGTCGGATGTGTTGTTTGTTGTTGATAAGAATTCATGTATTGAAAAATTTTGTTCTTCATTTGCTTGATATCTGTGATGATTGACCTCCCAACTCCATATTTGGCAACGAGTTCTAAGGGACTTCGGCCGTTGTCTAATTTCTAAATTATCTCAAATGTCTGTGCAAGGGTCTTGTGTTTCCTCTTCGAACGGATTTGAACTGTATTTCAAGCACGTACCGACAAGAAGCACTGAGGAGTGAAGTCGCGCAACACGTCGGCAAAGTTAGACAGGCTGTGACACGATTTTCGGATTATCAACGACCGAAATGATTTCTTCTTGAAATTATAACCATTTTTTCGAAATATTGTTGTAGAAATCAGATGGATAGTTTTGATGTTACTTGCAAAAAATTAACGCAAAGAGAGGAACTAAAAGAACGTTTGTTTAAAAAACTGATTATAAAAATGCAATTATTAGATCAATCATTGTACAAATTACTAAGGTTCTATTCTGATAGTTATGAACCGATTAAAAGTCACCAAAATCGGCCAAGAATGGTCACCCACAGCGTGTAAGTTCAATTCAACAACGGAAACACCGGAACAAAATAAAATATTCCTTTATATTTGCTACCAGTCTTAAAAAGTTAAAAAGCAGAGTACTAATAGTTGATTGGCGTTCAAAGAACTGATGTTGAAAGCATTTGATAAAGATGCTTTCTCAAAATATGCTTAATTTTTAACATAAATAAATAAAATAAATTCGGGTATTTTCGAGTAGTAATGCAATACAATGCAATAAATAATTAAAGGCACTTGTAACAAGAATATTACTCATGATCACTGCGGTTATTTAATTCATAGAATTATTGCATTGCGCATTGTTGTCAGGTTTTGACCTTATCGAAACAAAATATTTTTAATGTGCAGTTATATAATACCTTTTTTCTCTTCTGGATTAAGATGATCAGTACGTAATAATTTATCTACAGGGATTTTGCCGGGGCTTAATTAAATTAAAAAAAAATATTTACCTTTGAAGTCCATGTTAAAGAAATAGCAGTTACATTTATTGTTTCCTGTAATATGTGCTACTTTAACCGGTGCATCTAGTAATATTTTTCTGATTTCCAGTATAGCAAAACCATTTTTGCAAAAATTAACCTTTCTGGCATTAAACAGTTGTTTTGGTAGTATTACCTCGCCACCATTTAAAGTATCAACTGGAATTTTTGCTTTAACTACTAATTAACTAATCTAATCCTTTGAAGAAAAGCTATTTTTGGTCGTAATGTGTAATAGTGCAATGAAATTTTACGATAACACCCTGCCTTATTTCTTCAAAGCTTATGAAGCCGTCGAAAATGAAAAAAAATAAGTGAAATTATGTGCTTTAGCTAGTTTTGGCTTTAATTAATGATTTTTAGCGCGTATGTCTTAAAGTAATTTATGAGCTGGTTTTTAGATTATAATATAAGATAATATAGGATAAATTGTTTGTGTTGTAACTATTAATTTCGATAACGTCATCTATGGCGTCATAATTAAATCGATCCTGATACGGCGTCTTTACGTATTAGTGTTGGAACTAGTGGTTAATTGAAATTCTTTGTTACCTCATTATGTTCACCATTAGATGAGTCATAATAATTAGAATTATTTGGACCAGTATTAAAATCATCTTGCATGTAAACGTAATGTTGTGATTCATTTTTATAGTCCAATCTCTATATATCACCACTTTCTATGTTATATAAGTCTTAAAAGTAAATTTCGGCGATTAATTTTGTGCATAGAAGTTGGGTTAGGTGTAAAGGCTTGCCTCAAAAGTGACATTGCCGTTGATTTTGGAAGATTTTTTACTTTGCTTGGATCTGGTTTAAAAACATTTGGTGGAGGTCCAAACACGCATTGTGGGATGTGTTGTTTGACTGCAATCGGTTGTGAAAATCACCGATTCAGTTCTGCAAATTGTCTTAACTGATGGTGGAATTGGTTATTAGTCTGACTATTAAACTGCGCATACAAATTTAATTATGAACTGGAACTGGTTAAAAATTCTCAAAGTTGTGCGGGTTAGATTTCTGTATCTGAACAGCTGGTTTGATTTCTGTTGCGTGTAAACTAAATTGTTATTCATTCCTTAATGTCTCGTTAAATATCATATCACCTGAAGAGTTATGTTTCAAATTATAACTTCATTCTTGGAAATTCGATCTTTGATAAACTTTTTATCAACTATTTCTTACTTAATACATCAGTGTCGTTGGTTTTCCTCCCAGGTTGAATTGAAGAATAGCTCAGATGTATTGATAGAAAATAATTGAATAAGATCTAGTCCAGCATTTTACCCCAAACGCCTTTGAGTTTCTTTCTATGACGCTGTGAAACGAGTCACTCCCCCTGAGTGTTACCCGGTTCAAGGTACCTTTGAAAACCGTAGTTCCAGTCTTCCTGGGAAAATTTAACAACGTTGGCTATAACTCTATTTCGATTTTGATAATCTCAGTCATCTTTTGGATAATGTTATTGTAGCTAATAAACGTAGATGCTTTCAGCTGGTTATTTTGATCCTCTGAGAAGCATAACTTTACTCAGAAACTCTAAAGACGGATTCATTACCAAAACACTTAATACCATCACTACAAAAAAGTAGAGTCATAAATATGTTTTCTAATTTTCCAAGAAATTCCGGTGGTATACACGGAGAAGATAGATATACTGCGCCAAGCTTATGAGTGCAGCATGTGAGGCTAACGCGTTGCCGCTCTCTTAATCATCAAAATACATACAAAGTGGGAGCAACAGTTGCTCCTCTACGGTGTTACAGTTATTTGAATTCAAAATTTCTTTCCAATATGGGGACAGCATGATATTAGAAATTATTGATTCTTTATCACTACCACTTAGTTGTTTGAGATAATGGATAATAATGCTTAAATTGTTGGAACATTCCTTAAAAGTATAAAATGTGCCAATAATTGTTTGTTTGTAGCTTCTTGAAAGGAGAGAGAAAGTTGTGCCGTAAGTTTTATACACTCATCTCTAAGTTTTTGCTTCATGCAGCTAAATTTAAGGGGTAGGGTAGGGGGCTCTAAGAGTACGCACTTAATTTTTAAACTGGGATAGAAAAGAAACTATCCGGAAATAAACTATTATTTTGCTACAAAAATATCACTTACAATCTACTTCAACATAAAATATATTCTTTGGAACATTTAAATTTAACAGAAACTTGTATTTTTCAAAAATGTGGCATATTGCAACTGCGAACTCTTAGGCACACTTGGTCTTAAGAGTACGCAGTTCTGTACCTAAGAGTACGCAGTTAATATTTCCGTTCATAATATAAAATTATAATTGTTTTTCATCGATACATCCGTTGCAGGTAAATATTCCTTGCCCTAGATAATTACTGCAGTCTTCATGCCACCACTTTTTGCATTTGGCGCACTGTAACCAGTCGCTCCCTTTAGTGGTAGAACTGTACGATTCCTTGTACGAAGAACAAACAGCATCTTTATCTTCCTTCTTTCCCCTAGATGTCTTCGGATTCTTGCAGGTGGATTTGTCCGAAAAAACCGAACGCTTAACTTGCTTCGTCCTTTCTGCTAAGCTTTCCTCGAGTTGGTCTTTGTATGGTGTAGACGACAAAATCTCAGATATTTTGCCATGCTTTCTTCGGACTTGCGGCTCTTTAATTTTTGGCAATGGAACTATCATTTCCGGAGTTACCGTACTAAGACTGCAAGTGCCCATATTCGAGATTGAGGAATGACTTGGACCGGCAACGGGACTGTTCGGACGTTTGAGAGGACAATAGTAGGCACTTTCATTTGGGCACATAGATGGAAGATTTTCTACTACTGGAATATCGTTTCTGGGAGGTGTATGTAGTGGGTGTAACACGCGTAGAGGTAAGTTATCATCTTCATCAGAAGAAGAATTTGACTGTGGCGTATTAGAAGAAGCAGCAGGTACGGAAATGTCAGGAGTTTGGTCAACATTTTCCTCCAATAACACATCGGTGACTTGGGCTGGAGCAAAATCGTCATCTGTAAATATGTCTGGGTTGTACGGATACAGACCTGTTGCAGCAAAGGATTTTTCGCAGATACCTATGGTTGCTGCCCTTGAGTAGGCATTATGAAATAACGAAGATATTTGTTTCAGAGTGATAACTTTGCCAGGATTGTTAACAATCCATTTGTCACATTCTGCCGAGAATGCACTTTTAAGGGGCCCGAAAAACCCTTTATCTAAGGGCTGCATCTTGTGACTGGCGTGCGGAGGTAGTGTTAACAATGTTATGCGGTGTTCTCTGGCAAAAATAATTGCTGGCAAACTACAGTGTGACGTGTGATTGTCTAATATCAAAATTACTGGATCCTCTGCTGATGATTTAACAAAATTCTGGAAGTGGTGCAGCCACTCTAGAAAAAGATCTGTATTCATATAGCCAGATTCTGCTACTAGTCTCAATGTTCCAGGAGGTGCCCCAACAAATAACTCATCTCTCATTCGCTTTCTGGGAAATATAAGGCAAGGGGGTACCCAGATCCCCGATGCACTCATGCAACATACCGCGGTAACAGTTTGTCCCCTCTCAGCCGACACGACTTTTGAGACATTTCTTTTGCCTTTTGGGGCAAAGACTTTCGGAATTTTGTTCGGGACGGTAGACATTCCCGTCTCATCCATGTTAAAAATGCGATGAGGCCCTGCTTTTGTCTTACTGTAGCAATCGCGAAGGTTGTCAAAAAAACGACGAAACTGCACCCTATTAAATCCAACGGCCCTTGCCAAACTACATTTTTCCGGACTTCTAAGAGATAAGTTGTTTCTTTTAGCAAAAGCCCTTGTCCAGTTTCTTCCAGCAGTCTTTTTGTCTTTGTTGAAACGATGTGAGAAATTGTTCATTTCAGCGTATTGGAAGGCCAGTAACATCACGTCTCTCACAGTCAGTCCATAAAATCGCTTATCATGTTCCCTTATGTGGTTCGCTAGGTCTTCTTCCACGATCGGTGAGAAAACAGGAACAAATCTTCCAAGCGTCGCCGGAACTGTTCCCACCTTTAAGCGTTTTCGTAAGGAGCATTCGTTGACACCTAATGAAGCAGCTACGGATCTCTTGCTTTCACCCCTATCTATTCTTTCGCGGGCTTCTTGCAATATCTCCGCAGTAAATTTTAGTGAACGCTCAGATTTCCTCTTGTATTTACTCATTATCTGCAAAAAATATATTTTTTCATTAAATTTTAATTAGCCGGAAAGAATACGCACGTGGTTTCTAAGAGTACGCACATGGATGCTAAGAGTACGCGTGCGTACTCTTTGGGTGCGTACTCTTAGACACTGGGCTCCAAATTTGCTTTATGAGACGTAGACTGGGGGTATGCAACCCCAAAGTCTTATGTGTATATACGGTTATAAGCCTAATGACACACAGATTCTGATACAGCAAGTGTTTTTTTTTAAATAAATCACCTGTAATCATCTCAATGCTTACTCTGTTCTCACAAAAAGTTACAGGAAATTAGTCTAAAACTTAAATACTTACCGGCCAGCTGACTGTTTGAACAAATGAAGTAAACTACACCACCCGCATTCGCCACCGACAATCACGTATCTTATAGTGACAGAAGCACACGCCTGCAGGATTCGTTAAAGTGCAACCACACCTCACTTGTTTGTTCTACATATAAAAACCTATCTGCTGTAGATTCATTTAAAAATAGGTATTATTACTAGTTAATGAAATGTAGTACATGAATCGCAAAACACTTAAGTACAGCGCAACTGCAACACGGGTCCGTCACATCATTCTGTTTTCGAACCTGCGTATTACAAGCGATAAGCGATAGCTTGCACTGCGTCGTCTGCGCGTACACAGTGTTGCTAACAGTGGTACACAAAAATCCGCTGTACCAAGTAAAGAAATCCGCTAAAAATCCACTAACATCTATAATTTACGATATACATATATAAGTAGGTATATGACGATATATAACATACGGCTTATTATACCTATTATTGTGTTGTCAAAACAAAAAAAAATTTTTCATATGCGATTTATGCTTTATGTTAATTATTTGTAAAGACGGCATTATATTATGATTTTTCCCAAATTTTTGATGACATAAATAAGCTGTTAAAAAAGAATAGGTTTTTTGGATTTTTTATAGGATTTTGGTAGGATGAGACTACTTCTTTTTATGCCGTACAATTCAACACCCATTTCATATGTGCGCTTATCTTTATGATGATACTACTACTAGACATGCTGTGGAATATTTTGTTGCTAAAACGTTGTTAGTTTAATAAGAGCCACGATAATATACGCAACTTAATCTTTATTTCTTACTACAAGCCATATAACTGATATACATACATACCATAAATTATTGCTATAAAATGAAAAAAAAAACGTAAAAATAATATAACACTCTGTTTATTAATGTAAATAACGTATTTAGGTATTTATTACACTGTAATTAAAAAATCGATATCAATTTCAGTCTCTGGAAGATCCTGCTCTTCAGTCTGCGCTTGATAGGTCTCATTCGTTTTTATCTTTTGTAGCACTTCATTCGGAATTGTGTAGTCATGACAACAGTTTCCAGCTCTTCTAAGGCCACTTCTTACAGCAATAACAGCATTTAACAATGGAAGCTGCATGCGGTTCCTTACTTTATTTTTAATTAAATTCATCATACTGAAAAGCCTTTCTACTTCAGCGTTTGAATGGGGTAAAACCAAAAATGACATGGCACATTCTGCCAAGTCTTGAAAAGGATTTTCATTAATAGAATTTTTATATGTGAATACTTCTAACCAAAACTCCTTGGTGTCAGCAATACAGTCCCACTTTATTAGATGTATGTTTTGCCACTGACTCTCTATTTTTGCTATGTCTTCTTCATTTTTTGCAAATTCTTCAAGTAAATCAGTTATTTTTGGTTTTGCTGCTTTTAAAACGTTGTCAACACAAAACACATTAACTTTTTTTAACAGATTAAAATTGTCAGGAACTCTATTACAAATTTCATTAACAAGCTTAATTAGAAATTCAATGCATCTGTCTCTTACCAGACGATCCTCTGTAAATGCTGTACTTTTCATTTCATTGATTTTTCTTTCAAAAAGGTAACCCAAATAACAATCTCTATCAATAAAGTCCTCCATTTTATCTTTAACGACTTGAAATTTTGAAGTAGGCACCACAATTTTTCTAACAAGCAAATTAATGAGATTTAGCAGGTCATCGAGTAGTTTAAAAGAGTCTACAGTATTTGCTTCAAAGCTTTTGTTTACTTTTTGGACGTCCTGCAGAATGGGCTTGAAGAAACATATATATGCATAATTGCTGTATAACACTTTTCATTTTGTCTCTCTCCACTGCGAATGTATTCTAGAAACAGCAGATTCTATAGAGAGCCATCTTGTTGTACACGATTGAGTGATTTTTAAAGGGTTTTTTTCATCGTTTATAAGCTTGTAGAGTTCTTTATATGCTTTTTGTCGTAAACTGGACCTAGAAAACCAGTCGTATGTGTCTTTTATAAGAAATTCTAGGTTTCTTGGCAAAAAGTCTTTTGCTGCTGCAGACACTGCCAGCTGTAAAGAATGGCATAGACACCCAATGAGCACTATGTTTGGATTGTGCTCTTTCAGTCGTATATACACACCACTGTTTATTCCCGTCATTACAGAGGCGTTGTCGGTTCCAATGCCTTTCAAATTTATAATCTGCAGTTTGTATTTTGCAATTAAAGTTAGAACGGCATGCGTTAAGCCTTCTGCATCACAGGATTCTAATTCAATTAAATCTAAATAATCTAAATCTATATACAAGCTTTTTCTGCTTTTTACTGAAATAAATGATAACAGAACCTAAATACTTATTTACTGTAATGTCGTTGGATTCATCCAACAATAAGCTGAAAGGGCTGGATCCTATATCGTCAATCAGTTTTTGGGTGAAATGACTGCCCAGCACATTAATAATTATATTTGTGCACTTGGTTCTATGTAGTTGCATATACTTCGATGCAAATGTGTCAAATACGTTTTTACACAAATGCGCTGATGGTCTATTTGGTGCACTGCAGTATGTGCAGCTATAAATAGGGCCAACTGACATTCAGCCAATCTTGCTTCATTTAGCGACTTGTTTGGCAAAAATGGTATCTTAGGTTGTTGAACGCCAATTTGTTCATGCCGCTTGCTATTGTCTCTGTGTTTTTTGCTCTCTGCATGTTGTTTTAAGTCTGCATATTTAGAACTAAGTAGGTTGCCACAAAATGCACATTTTGCTAAAGCTCCACCAGTCGAATCTACCTTTTTTAGCCAGGGTTTTAAAAGTGGGTCTTTAAGCCAAACATCCCTAAATTTTTGTATATATTGCGGTCGCGGCATCTAAAAAAGCGGTTTCATATTAAAGCTTTAATTGTTTTATGTTACGTATATGTATGTATTTTTACTTTGATGATGACTGAACAACGCTGCTGACACTGACGACACCATTCCACAGATTAGAGACGAACACAGAACATTGGAGTTGACACACACTGCGAGCACTGGCACTGTATAATGTAGGTATAAATTTCCATTGCATTTCTGTAAGAAACAATCCGGATAGTAGGTATAGCATTAGCATTTCGCGTGAACTACCACTTATACTATTCAAAATGATCTAATAAGAGACTAAAGGACATGCGAACTACAAGACAGCAGCAGCGAATGTAACATATCGCTTTCTATTAAAGAGAAACGGTCATCAAAATAAGCTAGAATTTCTACCAGCTTATTAAAAAATCCGCCGAATAATTCACCATACACTAAACGCAAAATTTTGCCGCCAGATGGTATGCTCTATAAGCTAGATTTAGCGGAAAATCCACTAAGTAGGCAACGCTGCGCGTACATGGTGAATGGTAGGGCTAGCGCTTTAGCCCGCGATTATACTTCTAGGCGTCAGGTGACGGGTGTCAGGTTGCAGGTGTTAAGTCATAACGTAATTATACTTTAGGTGTTAACGCTTGGTTGCAAACCGAAAAAAGAGTACGTAGGTAGTTAGTATTTTTCAAGATGTCGTTTAAAACGCGTCGTGCGCTCGTCCTGCTCGAAGATGCAGAAGAAGATATTCCCAGGAAAAGAAGTAGAGAGTATAGTGTTCATCCGATAAATGAATTGAGATATCAATACGGCGAATTCCATCACCTATATCGAKACCTCAGAAATCATCCTGTAAGATTTTTTGAATTTATGCGGATGTCTATAGGTACATTTKATTTTCTTTTAACGCGGATAGAGGCCAAGCTGCTACGAAAAAATACCTGCATGGCACCAATATCTTCCGCGGAGAGGTTATATGTAACTATAAGGTAAGTAACTAAACGGATTTAACATTTTTTTAATTTAAAATAAGTTTAATGTGAAATACTTAACATTTTACATACAGTATGAATAATTTTTTATTATTTTATTATTAACATTTTTTTATATAAAATAACTTTAAAGTGAAATACTTATTTTACAAACAGTATGAATAATTCCTTAATATAGGCAAAAATAAATAGGAATTCTAAAGTGAAATTAACCACCTAAGGAAAGAAAAACAAAAAAATCTAAAGCGGACGGAATGGACGCTCGCTTGTCGTAGTAATCTCCATGGGAGCTCTACCGGGTTTATGATTAGTTTTGTTGATTTGGCAGGATTTACAGATTTCATATAATTTTTGATATCTCTTTTCATACTAGGCCATTTGTAATTTTCCTTAATTCGTTTGTACGTTCGTAAATAACCACAATGTCCAGAAATTGATGAGTTATGGTTTTCTGAAAGAATTTGTTTGATTTCATCTTTTGATTGAGTGGTGATTTTTGGACGATTTACGAGTGTGACGTCAATTTTAGTATTAAAAAACAAAAATGTAATTAGTTCATTTACCATATCTTGTTTAAGGTGTGGATTTTCCTCGACAGGATTCTTTATGTAAACAGAACTAATTTTATCTTTGCGTAAAGATTTTATTAAATTTTGTAATGAATAGAAAAGGTCTTTGTACGAAATTTTATCAAAATGATTTTGTTTTGTCAACATTAAGTATGTTTTTTTGTGCTTAGAATTTTCTAAACGAATTGTGTCGTATAGAGAATTGTCATCTGGAATGGAACTAAAATCATGTATGGTCGCTAGACTCTGAAAACTTACGTTGTTCTCGTCTAAATCTCTGGAATATACAAAAGCATTTGGAAATTTGTCTGTAACTTTCCCTTTTACAACTTTTACGTCCGGAACGGTAGCTGTTTCATAATGGTATTTAACAAATTTGTCGTAGGATTCTTTTTCTTGATTTAGAACAGGAAGGACTGAATTTCGAGATAAGGCATCTGCATTTGAGTTTACTTTTCCTGGCTTGTATTGGATTTCGTATTCGTACTCTTCGAGTTTGAGTCTCCAACGAAATAGTCTGCTAGAAGGATTTTTTGTATTAAATAACCAAGTCAGTGATCAGTGACAATTATAAATTTTCTGCCATAAAGGTACGGTCTGTAATGATTTACTGACCAAACGACTGCCAAAAGCTCCTTTTCAGTGGTTGAATAGTTCACTTCGCTTTTATTTAAAGTCCTGGAAGCATACGCGATTGGGAGATCTTTTCCAATTTCGCCTTGCGAAAGAATACCGCTAATAGCTACATTGGATGCATCTGTAGTTAGGACAAATTTTTCTTTGAAATTTGGATACTGTAACAGTGGTTATGACGTTAAAATGTTTCGGAACGTGTCGAATGATCCTTGTTGAGTTTGAGTCCATTCAAAGTTAATGTCTTTTTTGAGCAGTGACGTTAAAGGTTTCGCAATATGTGAGAAATTCTTAATGAAACGTCTGTAGTAACTTACTAGACCTAGGAATTGTTTAATTTGCTTTTGATTTTGAGGAGCCGGATATTTGGAGATAGCTTCGACTTTATCTGGATTTGGAGTCACACCTTTTTCACTAATTACATGACCTAAATAGGCGACTTCTCTGCGCCTTAATTCACATTTGTCAGGTTGCAAAAGAAGACTATTTTGCCTGAGTCGAGAGAATATTGATTTTAGTTTGTTTGTGTGTTCTTCAATTGAACTAGCGTATATTACGATCACATCCATATATACAAAGCATTGCAAACCCTGTAGACCAGTCAATACCGTATTCATCAAACGTTGAAAAGTAGATGGAGCATTTTTTAAACCAAATGGTATTCTTGTGTATTTATAATGGCCAAATGGAGTTAAAAAAGCAGTTTTTGGAGCGTCTTMTTCTTTCATTGGAATTTGATGAAACCCACTAGCCAAATCTAACGTGGTAAAATAATTTGAGTGCCCTAATTGATCCAATATGTACTCAATATTTGGAAGAGGGTAAGCATCTCCTACAGTGACGTCATTTAATTTACGATAATCTATAACAATACGCCATTTCTTTTAGCCCGATGCGTCCATTTTCTTTGGGACAACCCAAAGTGGACTGGAATAAGGAGAAACCGAAGGACGAATTATGCCTTGCTTTAACATCTTGTCAATCTGTTTGTCCACTTTCTGAATTTCGGGGAACCTATAAATTTTTGACGTTATTGGCGTTGGATCGGTCACGTTTATTTCATGTTTTAAAACATTACTTGATGTTAAAACGTCATTAGGTAGATAAAATATATCATTGAATTCTATGCACGTCTTTAAGACTGATGCTTTTTCCTCAACATTTAAATGATCGAGCCTAAGATTCTGCTTTAGTATAGGTATACGATCGTTCAAATTATTCATATTGCTAGGATAATTAGCTTCGCTTATTGAGAAAATCGCTGCATGAGCCTCATCGAATGGTTCTAGGAACAACCTGATATGATTTACTTTAATTTTATGGTCATTTGTATTGAGTATTGTAGTTAGTGCTCTGTTGTTTTCATTGACTCTAACGATTGCCTTAGCAAGATACACTCCATCACAAATTGTGACTTCAGGACAAATTCCCTGTGTAATATTGCTATTAAGGACATCGACCTCGATTAGAGTTTCTGAGCGAGGACCTAGCAAGTAATATGCGGAATTGCTATTTGGATTTGAATTAGGATGTAGCTCGATTGAAAACGGGAGCGATTTTAATTTTAGCTCTAATTTATCAAAATTTATTTTCGCTTTTRRGAAAATCGTTACCGATTAGGCCAKCAAAAGGCAAATTCGACTCTTCTTTGACAATGTGAAACTTTAGTGCAAGTTCCTTGTTGTGAAATTCGAAAGGAACAATTATACTGCCAATTGTTGTGACAGGGGAATTAGGACTTAGGCCGTTCAGAGTTAAGATTTCAGATGGGTTGTATTTCAGCTTAGTTTGTTTTAATTTGTCCAATTTTATTAAGGACACATTCGCTCCGGTGTCGACTAGAAATTTGAAACTTACGTTTTTATATGTGGCACATATATAAGACACGTTTTCATTGATTAAATGAATGTTAAACGTGTTAGAATTAGCGGCAAATGATACTGAGTTTGTATGATCCATTTTACAAATGGAATTGCGATTATTTATTAATGAGTTCGAATTAGGATTCCCAAAAGAATTTGATCTATGGTAACCTGCATTTAAAGAGTTAGAGGCTAGGTTACGGTTTAGGAGATCATCGGGAATCGAATTAGATTTAGGAACTCGATTATGTGCCATGCAATATAAATTAGGAAATTTAGGAGCGATTTGATTCGGCCGTGATTTAGAATTAGAATGAGTCTGGCGATGAATGATTGGAGGCTGCGATCTCTATTTTGTTTTGTAATTGGCCTTGCTCATAGGTTTTGAAAAAACTGTGTTAGAATTTGAATTAAAATCAGCAAGCCTTGAATTAGTATAACGTATTACGCCATTGAAATGTACCGTTCGACAGGTGCGACGCTCACCTGCGATGGGCAAGAGTTTAAATGAACGTGAGCGTTATTAGAGTTAGAATTTGCGACATGAGTATTGGGCATCGAATTTTCGTTTTCCCTGCGCGCACCATTATTATATTGTCGTTTACGGCATTCTTGGATTAAATGACCCCGTTTCTTACAGTAGCAACAAAATTTACCAGTATTTTCATTGTTGGCTTGGTTTAAGTTATTATTCATTTGACCGTTGTGTTTTTGATTAAATAATACCTGAGTAGGCTGAGCAAGCTGACTTCGTCTCTTAAAGCAGTTTTTACTGGAATGCCCCGATTTTTTACAGAAGTTACTTAAATTATCTTAAATTCATCGAAATAAATTTTTAACGTACGGTCTTCTAATATTGCTTTTGAATAAGCTTCAGACATATTAGACAAATTTTGGCTTCTCAGGAATCTTGAGATGTCTGGTACAGAATGGTGAATGAAACGGCTAAGCGCTAATTCCTTGATTGTTTCGATTTTGCCTAATTCTTCATTTTTGTTTTTATACGTTATCGAGTTTAATAGTCTAGTAACAATTTTATCTATTCTTTCGTGAAATGAAGCAACAGATTCAGTTTGCCCTTGCTTAAGTGTATTAAGTTCTTCCATTAACTGCATGTAGTGTTTTTTATCTTGATAAAGAGAATTTAATATTGTTTTTAATTCTGTCCAATCATTATAGGTTTTTCCCTGTAATTGTGATCTAACGTTACCGGTCAATTTGGAAATAATGAACACTAGTAAGGGATGTTTCTGTGATTCTTGAGCCAACATCATAGCATTCTCACAATTAGTTATAAATTCATTGAGTTCGTTGCGTTTGCCGTCGAAAGGTTTGGGAATAAGCGAACAAAGAAATTGTAAATTGAATTGCATTTCTGCATTATTTGATGATGATGGTGATGATGAAACGGGTGAGTCATTAGCCATGTTTATTACTTTAAGAAAATTTGGAAATAGGAAGGATGTTGCAATTTGTACGACTAGCGCAAACTAAAGTCGATTAAGAAAAAATCCACTTACGTTTAGCTTTCCCCGGAACAGCCGTTGATCAGACGACCTGTTGCGAAGACGGTGCCCTAGTGGTTCGGTAGCTCGAAGAACTGAGATCCACCAAGTCCTTGTCGATTGCACGGAATGCCAGCGTATCCGGAAATTGCAATTTCGCGGAACTTGTAGCTGCAGATCCCACTTCTGACACCAGATAATTTTATTGTGACACCAGGCAGTATTTTGTACGTGTATGCCGACACGAGGTTTTGTCAGGATGAAAACTTAGGCGTTGGTTAACTAGAGCAGTTTATTGAACACTAAACGTATTTACACTTTGATTGCAAAGTCTAAGATTTACAAAATCGAACACCCGACGGACAGAGTAACGTGGCTGAAGAACAATGACTAATGACTAAAGAATAGAGCCCAGAGGACCGTTTTTTATATGAGGGAGCTACTCGCAACGCGTCACGTAGCCCTTAATTAAAATGCGGAATCACACGATTCCAAAATTGAGAAAGGAAGTCCTCTTGACTCTGAGCAGACAAAAATATGGCTCGGATGCATTCGGCGGAACTTACACAATAGCAAAAGCCATTTAAAAGCAAGTTTTTGGCATGGAGGTAATAACGACAAAACGTGATCAGCTAGGATTTTTTCTAGAAGCAAATAAAATTGATACGTGAGCAGAGAGGTATCTAACATAATATTAATTTCGTTAATTTACTTCTAACAAGATCTACTTGTTCACTTTGTTGCTTTGTTACAAAGTGAATTCGTATTTTCAAATACTTCGTACATATGGACTTTATGAGAAAATATATATGATTTGTTTCACTTTCTAATACTTGGTCATTAAGGCTCAAAAAAAGGTTTCGTTCAAGACAAGAAGAAATTATTTTATTAGTAACAGAAAGCATAAAGTTGCCCTGGTGCATTTTATCTTTATGCAAGCGAAAAATATGTTCTGCTTGCTTGCATATTTGCACAACATCATCTGCTGGATATGTTAATCCACCATGACTTTTTACTGCTATAAGAGAATGTAAAAAATTTTCTTTATTGCCGACCAATGCTAGGACACATTTTTCACATTTCAAAGTTTTTTGTAATTGGTGAGAAACAAATCCAGCAATATATACAATTACATGATTAGAATACTCAGTCAACACAACAGGATTCATTATATAATCATGATCGGCAAATATACGTTCAAGGGATTCTTCTCCATTATTTTCATCACTCTCCATAGTTCGAACATAATCAAAATTAATTTGTTCTTCGGGCTGATGATTCGTTTGGCTGGTCGTCGTTAATATATTTATTTGATCTAAAGGTATACAATTTCCCATACCTCCCTCTCGTATTTCTGCTCTGATGAGTAAGCATTTATAAGCAGCTGTAAACTGACGAGCTGCGGGGTTGTTATTAAAACCTCCTTTGCAACTTATAGAAGAATAACTCTAGATGGTCTTGGCTGGTCTTATAGACTGGTAAGTACAAAATATATTTATTTCTTTCAATTAATTCACAGTATAAATTCAAGCAACTTTTTAATGATATTATAAAGCCAATGAATCCTGTTTTACGATTTGAATTAACTACTAATTCATCATTAGTAAATTTCAAAGTTGAAATGTAATTAATTGTATTGTTAATAAACTGTTTTGTTTGGGAGATCTTTTTGCTACATAAGGCTTTCTTAATTCCTGGAGCGGTTATCGATATGCTGTTTAATACATCAAATGCATTATTAATTATTCGAATAAATCGGATAGTTCCAGTGATATTTGTAAAAGCGTCCAGGCAGAGTGTATCGCGACAAAATTCTATTGAATCTGCCACTGATTCACTTAGCAATTGCACAGCTAAGCGTACTTTCATTTTTTTACAAAGTTTAGATGGGCCTTCCGCAGTCTGTTCCCTAAATGGAGTCCTTTACTTTCTTAAAGGTTCAGCAAAAGTACAATATAATTATACCGTATCTCTTTACCTTCGTGGTCAAATACAATTCTTTTTTCTCCAAATGCATTACGGATTAGTTTTACCATATGACTCTGGTCATAAAATATATAAACATTTGTGTCTGCAATTTTGAAATCTGTTTTTAAATTTTTTAATTCTGTTTTACAGCCTAAAGCATGAATCATTGCTGTATTAGAAGGTGCACCATCAAACGTCAAAGCTGCAATTCTAATTCTAATACCAACTTCCTCAAGTAAAGTTATAGCCTGAGACACTAAAGACATCTTCTGTGCACCATTCAGACCATTGGTAAGAAAATATCCAATGGGTATTTTCCACCTACCATTCATGCACACAACCATCAGCACAAACACCTCTTTAGCCAAATCATTGCTATAACTGTCTAAGTTTACACCAAAGTTTACGTAGCCATGTACTTTTTTTCCATCAAAGTCAACATGTTTTCGGATAGCCATTTCATCTATTAGTAATGAGCAAATTATAGGTTGATTTGCATTTGAAACTTTATGCTTTAAAGCCTGAAATGCCTCTTTTGTAAAACCAGGGCCCGCATCTATGTTTTCAAACCATTTTCCTATTGTTCTACTATTTGGGAGACACGTGTCAAATTTACTTCGAACAAAATCATATGCCTTAGGCGATAAAAAATTTAAGGTGGCAGCGTATTTTCTTAGTTCGGCTGAGTATTTTACGCGACTATTCTTTTTCTTTTGCAACAATTCTTTAGTAACTTCTGACATATTACTGATAAGGGCAGCATTTTCACTGGTAAATAAATTCTTCTGTTCTAATTCACTAATTAAATTCGTTAATGACATCACCTTTTGCTTATACCGTTTCAAACACTGTCCTAGCACACGATTTTTTTTTGTTTTCGCGCGACTTTCTGTCTGTTCTTCAAATATTTTTTTACGTAACATTCGTTTTGTTGGTGTTTCTTTAGCAGCTTGGGAAAATGTCTTGTACACTGATGGAGTTGATTCTATTTTTCTTGCTTCTCTCATCCTTTTCTCTCCCTGAAACATGATTTGTTGAATATAGTTATACATATGTCGCAAATACCTATTTTAAATATGAATTCACTTGTAATTGACCAAACAAAATCCTCCACAAAGCAAACTAAAAAACTATGAAGAGTGAAATATAAGACCCAGTTTTCTTTATATAGTTAATATTAAAATTTATTTTTATTTAAATCAAACTGATTTATTTTAAGGCATTTTGTTGTCGTACGTTTATATTATATGTATTACAATTTAATGTCCAATTTTAAGATTTAACTTATTTCTAAATTATTTTCTATCAAACATACAGTTATACATACTAAACTTAATTACTTTTTTTTTCAATGGCTGTAGGTACATGGGTAACTGTAAAAACTCTGTCGGGACAGCACCGTCTAGCAGTCTACGCTGGTCTTGCAAGTTGGAAAAGCAATCATTTGAAAAATGCTTCGAACAAAGACGATCATTTGGCGTTGGATTCCAGTCTGCAGTTTTCATATTTTCAACCCACTTCCGACACAGATCAGGTTTTTTTGGAAATCTGTGAATTTCAAAATTCAATTTAAGATACAGAACACATTTAACTACAAGTTGACGTAGTGATTTTAAGCCCCAATTATTAAATGGTAAAGTAAAACACAAATATGTTTCCTACCCAGTCCCTTTACTACAGAATAATGATACGCCCATGGTAAAATGGCGGTCGGTGATGGTTATTTAGTATAATTATCACGCTAATTATGAATGAAAAGTATCACATTTTTAAGCAGTACTTTATATACATCTAAATCATGCCCCCGACATACACATACTTGATTGTACAACGTCGTTTTGCAATACATCAAGAGAATAATGCTTTTTTATATGGCAGTTTAGATTAATGCATTCACTTTCTTACCTGTGAAACGATATACCGGCTTCTTTTTTCTCGCTGCGACTTTTGCAGTTGAAAGCTAAACATCCAACCATTGTGACTGTGATAATATTTTCCTCACTTAAAAGCACACGTCTATAATATTTCCGGAAACCGCAAACTGGTGACAACGTGTGTTTGTCACCAAAACATGGCTGCCGTATGGAACCGGGTAACAAACTATCGTAGCAGCATCAGGCGGGCATTACGCGTCCCCTCTCTTTCCTAGTGTAAGGGTAGCGCAATTGAGTTAACGCACTGCGCTGATACTAGATGGTACGTCAGCAAAGTTATTATATGAGAAGTTACCCAACTCGGTATTCGGTCGTGTTCGGTTCATATCGTGATTTTGACGTACGGCAACGACCCGCAAGCCACGCCCCATATTTGATTCATATGAATATTCGTATGTCATACGGTACCGAATACATGTGCAAAAGTACTGTTGCCATGGATGTCGCAAAAAGTGTCTTGATAGAAAGTTGCTATAAATAAATAGAAGTGTAAATCAATTCAGAGTAATTTGGAGAACACAAAAAGCAAAAGTTTTCTTGGGTTACAGATTATGATCTTACCTGTTTCTTTATGCGAAAAATCATTCAGGCTCTGGTTGGTAGGGAGCTATAGGTACGAAATGAATGAAACTTACACAGCTTTTAGATTTATTAACAATATATGCAGATCACTAACTTATTAGTTATCTAAGTAACTAGTTTCTGAAATTTCTTTATTTTTGAAGTCACTTTGATCCCTTTGACTTTATGCTTCATTTTGTTTAAAAAATTAATACGTATGAAAGTTCTTTGTTTGACGTAAGCCGTGATTACTTCTAAAGCAATATTATTATTGCGTGCATGAACCTTACGGGATAAAACTTTAATTGCGTTTCTTTTCGCGTTAATTATATTTATTGCTGCGAAACAAATTAAAAAGTTTTTCATATTTCAAGACCTCGTCAAAAAAGAAATTTGGTGGTTGAATTAAAGAACCGTAGGAAATTTGTTGCAGTCAAAACGGTTGCTGACTATGACTACATTGTACATCCTCAAGGGGTGTGGTATATGATCCTAACGCTGGAAATTTATTTATGAATTTCTTGGCGAAGTACCCAGCCAAATACCGTAATCCGTCTTCTCGCACCCTTCCGAAACAACCAACAACATTGTCCTGTTCAGATGCACAACTTGTCACTGACTGAAAATGTCAATACCCTATCAAGGTCAATATGAATGTTATCTTTGTTATTTAGCTTACCTGTGTCACTGCTTGAAACTACTGTTTCTTGATTGTAACTTCCGCTGGATACATCAGTTTCTTTAAGCACTTTCGCAACAACAAATTCAGCTTCACTCTGATCCACTGTGTTGGCATTTTTTCCAAGAGAACCACAATTTTTCCCGAGAATAATCATTCTTATTCTGTGCAAGGCTGCTAAGGGAGTAGGATGGTCATTAAAGCTACCTCGTTGCCGCAACTGCCCAGCGTGACCTGATTCAATATGTGCGTTAATATATATGTTTCTTGAGGTGAATATTCTTTTAGTTTCTGGTATAATCCTCGTAATGAAGAAATAGTAATTAGAACGCCTTTCTGAAATATTTGCGGGGCATTTTCTCATTGCATCTCATTGTAGTAAAACTTTTGTCTACCTCGTCCAGTATTTCATTTTGCTCTCCCAATTCCATATGCACATTTGGCCGGCACAGAAAATTTCTTTGCGATATACGTATTTAATAAATGAAACCATTTATCTATTATTTCTATGAATTCATCGGTATCGAGGGCCAGGTTTGGATTACCACCAGGTTTATAAAAATTGAGAGCATTTGCAGTCTTAAATGAAAGTAACTGTACAGCCAGGCGGACATTTTGACATTGAACATTGTGACAATTTAAGTGCAGCTCGGTTAAATTATGACAAACTTTTATTTCCCGTTAGTCCATCTTCAATAGGGCATCTAGTGGTTGTATGTTAATATGTATAGTGGCCGTTGCTTAAAGTGAAGCCAGTATCAAGCAACGAATTTCGAATTAATATTACCAGATGTGGTTCATCCGCGAACACATATACTGATTCATTTGTAATGGGGTTTTCAAAATACGTTTTTTCTATACAGACGCCAAGTTTTGACCACAAACCTACATTTGATGCACCACAATCTGACACACATGCCAGCACTGTATAAGAAGCGCTATGTAGCTCCTTTATTGCATCAAATAAATTCTGWGGGGGTCATATTCTGATCAAAAGCAATATAGATCGGTTGTTTCGAATTTGAAAATATGCATCTGATCATAATCACCTGCATTTGATTAAATTTGMTTGCACTTGCTCGTGTTTTTTGTCGAATTCGTAGTACGACTTTCATCTCATCAAATTGAATAATACAGAGTTTTTCTACTGGGCTCATTTTCACTGCAGCTACCTTCATAATATTGATAACTTGTTTCAATAATCCACTTCTAACATCCAATTCTGCAGCGTGGAGATTGCAGGTAAAGGCATCTGCATTTCATTTCGTAAATACAGGTATGGTCTTTTTCCGAGGTACCTCAACGTAAAGGCTCGACAAATATCTTCATTTTTCCAAATTATTTGCTTTTTATTATACATTATTTTCGCTATTTGTGATTTACTAAATATCGGAGCCATAAGCTGTTAAATTGTTTTAATTGTGAAGATTCCTAATTGTTCTGATTCATTATTTTCTCTTTGTTTTAGACGTTTATTTCCTGCTTTTTTCTGTTTTTTTTTAGCAATGCATTGGAATTTTTTATTTCGCACACTTTTGTGTTCAAAGCTGCGTTTTCCCTTTCTAGTAGGGTGTTATTATTCCGTAAATCCTCCAATTCTGTCAATAGTTGTTTGTAATGGGGTTGATTTTGTTGTTGTTGTTGAATCCACAGTTTGTTGTGAGCTTTCCATTTCTCTAAAATAAGTTGCTTGATCTGTTTCATCGCAATTAATATCGACTCCAACCGTACCACTGGGTTTAACAACTAGTTCTKCWACAGTCTTTTTATTAGCTCTTTTCTCACATCTTTTTTTCCCGCTCGTCCGTTTGATTAACATTGCGTGCATTGGAAGGCTTTGGATTGATATTTAAAGAAGGAACAGCATTTTTTTAGACGTTTCTTCGGGGGTAATTGCAGTAATTCCGATTTTAAATCTCTTTCCTAATCATCTTCCCTAAAATGTGTGGAACACACACTACACGAATCCGGGTTCCAGTTTCCGTCCCGCTTACGTTCTACCCAAATGGCTCTTACCTCTTGATTCTTTGGAAAAGAATGGTAAATGATATTTCCTCAGCAACCGTACAACGTTTGTCCGGCATGTTAAGCACGTCGAAAACGTCGGCCGATGCAATGGTTGATTTACACATCATACTGTCCTTCTAGGAAAAAGAGTTTGTCGCTTTTTAAAATTACTAGATCAAACGAACTTACCTGAAGTTCGATCGCAATTATGCGGACGCCTTGCCCTCCAGTTAAGATAAGGTAGTACCGTCTACGGCCGGTAGATTGCACAGATTTTAAAGTACATAGTAGTTAAAAACGTCGCCGCATCACGTCCGCCACCACCATCACGCCATCTTGTGCACTCAGTTTTTAAAGTTACATTACAAAAAATGGATGCTATTATAATAGCATCTTATAGGAGGAGAAAGTTGTTCACGTAATTACGAGCAAACTTCAGGTAAGTTCGTTCGATCTAGTAATTATGTTTCATGCCTTACCCTCCAGGTAACTGTAGCTAAAGTAAGGTAGATGTTTAAAGCATTATAGTTGCAATAAGACCTTTTTGTTACACAAAACAGAACTTTATTCTAAGTTCAAATGAAATACATTCTTGTGTATTAAGATATTTAAGTATGTGAAATACTTGAGGAACTTAAATTCAGTAACGTTTTTGCAAAAATAAATTCTGATGCTGCTGGTCGGTTATAAAACTGAAGGAATGTTCTTCAGTTTTCTGTCCATCCTGCTGAATGCCATATTACATACATAGTTAAACCTCTTCTAAAAACTGCTGAAGTGGCAGCATGCCAGGTGGAATGGCTTTAAGAAATATCCGTGTTAATTCGTGCAGCATTCAAGGTAGACTTGATCCAGCGACTGACAGCTTACGTTGCACAAAAAAACGGTTGCCGGTGTTCAAAGCTCGAATATTTTTTGTTGTTCCAAGAACTCATGAAATGTCGTAACTACACACAGTCTTTTGTCCGGGGTATAATATGAAATGTGCAGACATGGTTGAACATTTGACCATCAAGAAGTTTTGGTTCTATCTGTTATGAATAGTCTCATGCCTTCTTCAGATTCCTCAATATTTGGTAATTTAATCAGAGTTATAGCTTGCACGCTATGTCCTGTAATTAGAACTAGGAGAGTGGCCATTTTGCTGCTAAATCCTGTACTGAATAATTGGAAGGTGAGACTCTAAATAAATCTAACACTTTATTAGGATCCCATGTTGTGTTGTATTTTGATCTTTGTGGACGAATGTTTGCAATTCCTGTTAAAAAACGTGTTACCAGTTCGTCGCTGCCTATGTTATTGGTTAATACCAATGAATGGGCAGAGCGATGGCTGTTGAAGGAGCCGTAGGATACCTTTGATGTTTCAAAAATGTTTTAAATGAATGAGATCACTTCGTATTTATTAGCGTTGTACGGATCTAAAAAATTGTTAGTGCGAAACGACAACCATTTCTTATGTTATTTCATACTGCTTAAGCCTTGAAGGGCTGATTGAAGCATGGTGTTCAATGCCTCGTCTGGAATTCCTTTTAATTTTAGTGCTTGTGTGATAAAACTGCTGCTGCCAGGGAAAGATATTCGGCCAAAGGATGTGTGTTTTCTGAAAGGAGAAAAAAGTAGATCGCTGTTAGGTCCAAAAATTATAGGACGCTTAACATTTAGTTCACAAAACAGTGGATACCACGGTTGAGTTGGCCAGTACAGTACAATTACAATCCCTTCAGCACATTCTTTTTTATTTAATTCAATGCATCCAATACGAGTTTGAAAGGTGGAAATCATAAAAAAGAAATGGTTCCAATATATAGTAAATGCATCTATTTGAAATGCATAAGGAAACCAAGATATGTAATTTATACTAGATGCAAGAAGATGCAGCCAGAACAATTTTGTAATAGAAACAAAAACCTCATGAGACAATTCTCATTCTACCTTAGATATGGGCGCTCTAGTTTATTGTAGTGAATAGTTCGTTCTGAATTAGTTAAATAGTTCATTTTTATAATTCAAAATGAACTATAGTTCAAATTCGATAGATACTTCCCACTTCGTACTTTCGTGATGTCTCAGTTGATAAACTAGATGACTAGCGTTTAGTTCAGGATAGGTACGCATGGTATTTATTATTGTATGTATTTGTGATTTGAGATGTAATAGGTACTTCAATTGTTAATAATAATAACAACAAACCAATATGAAATATGTTTAATCTTATATTTAACATAGCTTTGGAACATCGGTATAGCGAACGTATTGAATAACTCATAACTCCACAAATTCATTTTAATAATGGGCACAGCAACTGCACAGCCAAAATAATTACAGGTGTTCTTACCTACAAGTACGGCTTATGACCCAGTATAACACATTGTCAGGGAATTGATCGTTCTGACGACGTTGTCATACTCAAAAGCATGGACTGTGTTGTATTTAGATACTCCTCGCTTCAGAGAATTCACCTCGAACGTATCCTTGCTTACACTCAAATGCAAACCAATGTCGAGCAAAGCTACTGCGTTCGGCGATTTGAGAACGAGCGCACGCTCCAGTTCTCTAACGCAGCCGTGTCTAAGTCGTTGCATTGTCTCAATCTTGCTGTCATAGATGGTAAACACCCAACTGCCTCGAAAGAGACTGTCGAATTCGTTTAGCACCACCAAACTATAGATTCGCTTATCTATTTTGTTTTGGTATTCTTTTTTATATCTGGCCTACGAACAATATCAAATTCATATTCTGTTAACAAAAGTGCCCACCTTGCTAACCTAGATGTAGGGTCCTTTAGTGAAAGTAGCCATTTTAAAGGCATGTGATCTGTGACAATGTTGAACTTCCTACCATACAAGTAACTCCTGAATTGTTTTATACCAAAAACAACCCCTAATTGTTCCCGTTCTATCGTGCTATAATTTCGTTCGGTTTTATCTAACTTCCTACTCGCGAAAGCTATAGGTCGTTCTAATCCGTTCCTACTTTGGCTCAAGATCGTTCCTAACCCTGTACCACTAGCAGCTGTTGCCAAAATAAATGGTTCATTGCAATTTGGATAAATAAGTACGGAATCTGAAGTAATCGCGTCCATTAAAGAATTTATAGATTTCAGGACCTCGTCGTCTATTTCAAATACGACATCCTTCTTCGTTAGTTTCGTTAATGGTACGGCTATCTCTGAGAAATTTGGAATAAACTTTCTATACCAGCCGGCTAAACCTAAAAATGCTCTAACGTCTTTCACATTTCTGGGTACTGGATAATTAACAATATCCTTGATCTTATCTGGATCTGGCTTGATTCCATCCGGTGAAATGATGTGGCCCAAGTATTTTACTTCCTTCTTTAAAAATTGACATTTGCTCGGTTTTAGTTTAATATTTGCCTCTCTTAATTGATCAGAAACTCTGGTCAGTCTTTGTAAATGCTCTTCAACACTGTTCGAACTGAAAATAATGATATCATCTAAATAAACCATACAAAATTGATTCTATAATATAACCCCGAAAACAACATGTTCATAAACCTCTGATACGTCGAAGGAGTTTTATATATATGCCTGAATTTCCTAACATTTCAATCGTCTCTTATAAATTTGGAATAGGATAATAATCTCTTTTTGTGACCGCGTTCAGTCCTCTATAATCTATGCATAATCTAATTTTGTCTTCACCATTTGGTGACTTCTTGTTTACTATAATTACCGGAGCAGACCAAGGTGATTCAGAATGCCCGATAATCCCGCCTTTTAGTAACCTGTCTATTTCTTTTCGTACTACTTCCCGCTGATGAAAGGATATTTTGTACGGCCACTTCGCAATCGGTTGAACGTTTTCTGTGATTATACATACGATGCTTAACCATATTTGTACCCGTTAGCGTTTCATCTTCCTTGCAAAATAAATCTCGGTACCCATCTAGAAGTTCCAAGACCACATTTTGATCATAATTATTTAAATGTTCCAAATTAAAGTCATTTTCCTCTTCTTTTACATTAAGAAAATCTACTGCGTTGATAGTTGCTGTAGTTTTTCCACCCTGTATATTAACAGACGCTTCTCCCAGAATTTAGTTTGCTTTTAAAGTTACCGGAAGAGGATTCATATTTAAAATCCTCATTGGACAACTATCGACTTTGTCAGTTATTACCCGCGCAACCATTACACCATTAATGCCCACTTCCCACGGTTCTATTAACAATTCCTATCCTTCTAGATGTTTAACCAGTTTTCCAAAACATACCGCTTCGCATTTCTCTGGAATTTCCAAGTCCCCATTTAACAACACGTCTACTTTTCTATCAGTCTTTGCTTTATCCGCGCGTCTCCGAATTTCTCACGCTTTAACCTGATCTGCTTGTAATAATTCGATTTCCCTCCGCCTCAGGTTGCTTAAACGTTTTATAATAGCGCTTACTATATTGCTCTGTATATCTCCTATTAACCCTTAAAATCCCATGCCAATAAAACCTGCGTAAATACCAGTGTTGGGTCCCTCAACGACCCCAGTATAAAATAAAAAAAATATCAGTTTTATTTTATGAAATGGTTATGTATTGCAACAAAATTAAACATTTGTTTAAAAAAATATAAAAATTGAACAGAATTCTGTTAGTCAGTTGAGTAACAATCACTACAAACTAGAGTAACTAATTTTGTACGGTGCTGACTGCACACATATTTCGCACATTTATTGCATCTTAAGTTGACTTATTTGTCAAGTTTGCGGGGATATTTGAAGCACCTCTTTCGATCCCTTAAAGTTGAAGGACCATCTGTATGTTCCTCATCTTCAGGAAAATTCTAAATTTCTATACCAGTCTTGCAAAGCTGCTTTCACATTCATATGGTGGCGTCTGTATTTTGCTCTTTCTTCCATATTTTTGCGGGTGAAAAGTTGCAATAAAAACATTGTTCTGCGACAAGGACTTTGTATTTTCCACTCTGTTTTTTTTTTGTTTATATATAACAAAGGAATTTAAGGCACAAATATCTAACATATTCATAAATAGTCGATAAGACCAACGAGCAGTTTTTCTTGCGCATGTATATTCAGTGATCAACTTATCAGCATTGTCAACTCCACCTTATGTGGCATTATAATCTAATATCATCAACAGCTTATTATTGTTCTCTCTGTATATTGCATCATCACGATGTTGGGTAGATAACATGTGTACCATTTTTTTTGAATATAGGAAACCATTGTGAGGTGTTCTGTAAAAGCAAACATCGAGGACTCTACTGGTGTTGAAGTAAGACTCAACTCCTTTGGTGTATCTCTTTTGTTTTTTCTAACCGTTCCAAGCAGTGAGCTTCTTAGTCAGTAATGTAGTTGCTAAAGTTGCACCTAGTAAATAAGTTGTCTGTTGTAATACTGCGCCAACTTCCTTGATACTGCTCGACTAAATCATTTACGACACGAAACCCTTGGTCCTTCTCTCTTTTCCCGTCAACGGCTTTTCCAGCGTAAACCTGTAAGTTACTAATGTACCAAGTCTTGACATCAGCAGCGGCCCATATTTTGATGCCATAACGTGCATGCTTTGATTTCATGTATTGTCTGAATGGACATTTGCCTCTAAAGGCAACTAGTTGTTCATCAACTGTTATGTGCTCATATGGCTCAAAAGACTTTTGACAGAAACAAACTTATCCCATATTTCTCTTATAGCTGCTAATTTATCGTTTTGTTTTCTTTCGCTTCTCGTTGCTTTGTCATCAAAACGAATAAATACTGAAATTTGTTCAAATCTATTACGAGACATTGCAGCTGTAAAAAAGGAACGACGTATAGAAGTATCCGTGGTCCACATTTCTTTTGTCGACTCTCTCCGACACCTGAAAGCCCTAGCTTTTATCAGAATTCCCATAAAACAATCCAATTCATCTCTTTCTAATAATTTCCATGTTCTTTGACACGTTGGATGTTTTTTGTTCCAGGTTGAATAATATTTATTTGCTTCTGCGTTTGTGTACAAGCAAATAATATCTTTCATCTCAGGAGTAATAAATAAGTTGAAAACATCAGTAAATGATTCAGCATTTTGACTATACCGCGTTAGGCCAGGATGTGCATTTACTATATTTCTTTGTAAACGTTATGTTCTCGGAACTGAGCAACTTCTCCACTTCATGCCAGACGGGGCAATGTATTCACTGCCTCAAAGATCTGCTTCTTGTACCTCATCATTAGGCTCTCCATCTGAACTTTCCTCAGAATGAAATTCGAGATTGTCATCCTCCGATTCTGACACAATTTCTTGAAGAAACTCGACTCCAGTACCGTAAGATATATCATCTTCGTCATCATATTTTTCTTCAGAATCTGAAGTGTCGCCGAATTTTTCTGCAATTGCGGCAAGCTCTTTCTCGCTAAGTGGACGTTTTCGATTCGTTTGCTTCATATTTTCGATAAATGCACAAAAGAGGAAAAAATATTAGCAAATATTCTAATAACACAAACACATATTCGGGGTTGCTGCACGACCCCACTCACCTTCTTGTACAGTATGTTTGTTAGACAATACACAACAAAAACCAAACTACTGTAAACATAACCTCAAACTGTAACTGACACATAGGTGGAAGCACAATCGCCAACACTCGAAAATAAAAAATTACTAAACTAAAGTTCGAAGTTGGGGTCTTCGAACGACCCCGCTTGGGGTTTTAAGGGTATTAACATCTGATTTCAATCGACTAGCACCGCTAGACCACTCTAATTCGTCTAAGGGGTAACCTTCATCTTCGCTTAAATCACCAAAACTCTCAACTATCACCACGATTGTCTTCCTCTAAACAACAACTTTGAACCTGATTAACAACTCTAGTGTCCTTACTGTCTAGCTCAATAGCTTCTTTTACAGCACCCTTGTGCTCCGCAACTTGAATAAACTCATTAACACCCTCATTAGAATCCCATAGCTCAATCTCATCAAAATTATTTTACTTGCTCCTCATAACACAGTCTAAAGAAACGCAACCCTGAATTTCAAACTTCTTAGCATCCCACACGGGCATCGAAATCTTGGTTTTAAATTCGCGTGTCGCCTTCCCCTGACTTTCTCTTAACCCCAGCGAATTCGAAGCAGTACGGTCCTGCCTCTTGAAACCCTTAACGTCCCTCACAGGAGTCGAAAACTCGTTCCCAATCAGCTGTACAGAACCTCCCTGATTTAACACTTCGCCTTCCTCTTTTATTTCAACTATTATTTCTTCCCTGTCCCCAACTATCATTTTATCTTGTTTTAACCCACTTTCTACCTTTTTGTTACAACCGTTGTTATCGCTATTTACTGTTTTATAACCATTTACCCCAGTTGTATTCCGCGCGTGTGTTTGCAATATCAAAACTTTCACCCGTCGATATCATCGGTATTTCATTTTCCCAAACTTCCAGAACATTATTTTTAAAGCAAATTCTAACTGCGTTTACTTCAAAAAAATCTCTACCTAAAATTCCATCCCACTGTGGCGGCAGGTTATCATCACAAACGATAAAATCTTGACTTGCGTTAGCAAACTGTTTAATTATTCCCAAGTCCATCAAAGCTCTACCCAAAATCGGAATATCATGACCAGTTATACCCTTCAATCCGATCGGCACATTTCGATCTGATTAGGGTTAATAACTCGATTTTTGAGAAATCGAAACTGCTGACCCGGTATCTATTAATAATTTACATGAAGTTCCGCTGACAAATAATTTGATGCTACATGATACTGACGATTCTTCAAAATTTACATTTCCCGCAACAGTTTTAAAAATTTTGAAATTGTTCACGCGCAAATTTCTTTTCCAAACTCTTTTATCGTACGAATTAAGCCCATTACCATTCTTCACATTATGTGAATTATTGTTATTTAGATTTTCTCGCCAAGCCCCTCTGTTGTGCGATGCAAACCGATTACCATTATTCAAATTATTGTAATTATGGTTATTCGGATTTTCACGCCAAGCTACTCTATTGTATGAATCAAACCGATTATCATTCTTCCCATTACCGTATTTATCAAAATTTCGTGATCCCCAATTATTCGTGTGTTTCCTACATTCCCTACTAAAATGTCCCGCTTCGCCACAATTAAAACATCGCTTCGAAGACGCTGCTGTATTCACCTTTCTTTCCCTATGGCCTGCTAGCAGTGATGCGTTTAATTCTACGCATACCGAAATTTCTTCCGCTTTCTCTATCGTTAGGTTTGGTTCGCGTGGCAAAATGACAAAAATTTTCTACTACGCCTGGTTTCGGCGGTATTACCGTTTACACAAGCTATAGTGTAAAACGTTTCCTAACACCATCTCTACAGGAAGGATCAGAATGATTCAGGAACAAACGAAATTGAACCCATCCAATTACATATTACAATGGATTTACCTGTATTTATTAGTGCTACAGGACCTTCCCTTAAAAAAATCAAGGTTAATGAATAGATAGTACATAATTATGAGGGAACATATAAAGTATTAACCGAACGTTTGATGAGTTTGGTTTGGTTGGTTTCGTTACTCTTCCTTATACCACAATCGATTCAGATTTTTATCTATTCACGCACATATACGAGTCGGTTCTGCATCCGCGACTCGGCGCGCACTTATTCTGCATCTTGTACTACTTTAAGATGACGCACTTGCCATGGGCTGATTTAAATCCTTCACCCAGGCTGACAATGATGGGTACATCCCATCTCTATCTTTCTTATCGTCTTTCTTGGCTTCCTGTTTAGAACCAGAGCATTTTTCCTGATTGACTTGTGGATCTTTCGTTTTGGGCAAGTTAGAGTTTAAATGCTTATTTATTATCTAAAAGGTAAGCGAACCCCATAGGTTGGCTAGTATGGTAACTCCACAACCCACCGTTTTCATAATCTGATAACCATTTAGTCCTACTCCCAATACGTACTTTATTAATCGTAGAAAGAAATATATACCCATAAGCTTATTAAAGAGCATGCCAATGTCTACAAACTATCCCCAGTCACAGTCCTGCAGAGGAATCGCAAACTTCAGAGAGCAAAGGAGCGCGTCATAGAGGTCACTCAGAAACCCATCAGCAGAACATCACCGGCGTCTACCAGTGGTATAGATGGAGCACCGCCCACGTCCAGGTATCCATGGTGAGGTGCTAAAGCTTGTACTGTGGGAGTGAATAGTGATTCGAACCGACTCCTCGTCGTAGTTCTCTCCTGGAGGTGTACATGGTGCAACGTCCTTCAGAGAGACTACTGTAATGTTGGTCTTTTCCCGGCCACAATCATACGCGATTAGTCCCGACGCGTACGTAGATCCCGCCATAATTAAGTTTGGCGAAATTGTATATTCACCACCAATGTTTATATATTCCCGATGCGCGTTTATCACTACGCTGATTGTCTATAAACTTACTGTCTATGTACAGTACCGTGTTTAGTGTCACAGGTCCAATCGATCAGGTGGACGMCTAACCTTTGTCGACCGCCTTGGCATAGGCCTCTCTTCCTCTGTAGTTCCACAAGTTCTTGAATTACATTTTTTAACTCTTTTCCGTTATCTACAATTATGAGTTTTGGTATAGCATGATGAGAAAAGAAATCCATTAACGAATCTATAGCTATGCGATTTAGGGAACTGATATGGTATATATTGAGCATATTTTGACAATGCTTCAATTACTGTTAGGAATTTAGTTTTTTCGACCTGAAATATAAATATAATTTCTAATGGTTTGCTAGCTGTCGGTATAATATTTAGTAATGGTTTTACAGGATTTCTTTCGTACTTAGCGGGTTGGTATATTTAACAGTGATTGWTGTAATTTTGAATAGCATCCTTCATTAAAACGCATGTCTATGCTGTGATGTCTGTACCGCAACCAACTGCAGATAGATCTATTTCGCTATCATTATATCTCGTCAGTGCAGTTTAGGTCTAGTGCAGGCAGCACGGCATAGAACTGGTTTTGCCTATATACTAAAGGCTTGGTATGATGTAAGTAAGGATTTAGATGGCAATGCTATCTGTCAGCATCACATTGACGTGATGACGGATGGCATTGCCGTTTAAATCCTTACTTATATGGTATCCTTCATATTCGGCCAAAAGTATAGATTTTTGAGCTTTATGTACGTTTCTTCGGTACCTCGATGATTCGTCTTGCCTAAATGGTACTTTTCGACAATTTGTTAAATTTTATCTTTATCTTGAACAGCTATTAAGTTTGTTCTTGCAAGTCTTAAATTACCAAGACGGCCTTTTAAAGTTTTTCCTGATGATTTCGCAAATTTTCTCGTAATAATTTTGTTCTTCTAAATAGATATAATACGCTGGTTTCGGTATCATGTATTCCTTTATAAACGTTATTAAATCGCGTTCTAAATTTTGTGTTGACAGTTGGACGGTGATTCCTTGTCTTTGACCATGGAATTTTTCGATTTTTGGTTTAGGAGGTGAATGTCTTACGAACTGCATAACAATCTGATTTTTCGCTACATTTAATGCGGAATCTGTAATAGGAATTTGGACAATTGGTTCCACATTATCGTTTAAATGCTGTGTTACAGACGGGTGATCGTTAGCGAGATCTGATTCGTCTATGTTTGCTACTAATGAAAGTGTTGATTTTGATGGCCCTGGCTTGTTTATTAATACTTCGTTAAAATTTTGAATATATTGGAAAATTGTGTTTGTTACGTGGACATTAATTTCTACTCTAGGTTCGACAGTAATGGAATTGAATTGGTTTTTTATTATTTGGTAATGTAGTTTAATTCTTGCCGTCGGCGTTATTAAGTAATCGTTTTCGAAATCTAATTTTGCTTATAACATTTTGAGATTATCTAGTTCGATCAATCCTCTGGAAATATTATGAAATTTGAAAAGATGGAATTTCATGCGTAAATTTGGAAAATTAAAGATTTTTGGCATGGGCATCCATGCACCATATTTATGCGCTGATTCTGAAAAGACGCTCGTAATTATAAATGGGTCATAATAAAGGGTCTGTGGAAATAGTTGCTGACCTACTTCCGGATCTATAAAAGATTTTGTGGCTCCAGTATCTACAAATAACTTAGGATTATATTCCGGTATTACTATGAATGGTGACTTACTTAAATTATCGTCATTGAAATTAATTGAAATTACTTTTTTTTTGGTTGGAATGTTTGCTTGGTGAAAATTTTCATTTTGTATGAAATTTTCTTCATCAAAACTTTCTTCTGAACCATTTACTGTTTCGTCATGAAAATATTCATCTCATGAATTAATTTGTGGACACAAATCAGATTCGTCTTAAATAATTTCTGTATTCAATAATTCTTCTGTTACAAAGTTTCGGTTATTTTGAGGTGTGCGAGGCGCAAATGTACGGCCTGTACTAACACTCATTGGGGTCGGTTTGTAATCTGGTCTTTAATTTGGATTTGGCCTGAAAACAATATTTGTTTTGAGGTTGAGGCGGCACACCATTCGTGTTAATGATGGTACGAGAGCTGCGACTTCCAGTGTACTTGGTTCTAGGAAGACCTGCGGGATTATGTGAAGAACTTACGAGAACGTTTGTGAGGCCTTCATGAAGACGCAAGGGACCACATAAATACAGCAAGTAAACGAATGAAAGCTCGATATGATTTGAGAGCCGCTGGACCTGCCTTCAAAGTTGGGGATCGAGTTTGGTTTTATAATCCCAAGCGCAGAGTGGGGCGATGCCCCAAATTGCAACGTGACTGGGAAGGACCTTATGAAATCGTGAAGGGCTTGAACGATGTCGTGTATCGTATAAGAAAAGGAAATGATGAACGACCTAGGGTGGTGCATGGAGATCGTCTAGCCACTTATTACGGTCGAAGTGATGAAGGGTTCGCCGGGACGTCGAATCTTGGGAGGGGGTAGTGTCGCAAAAATGAACTGTACGATTACCTTATTTGATTGTTGTACTTTGCTAGTTGCAGTAGTTAAAATGTTTCTTTCTTGTATTCGCAGTTATCATTTCACAATGTTTGTTACTTTGGACATGTAAGGGAGGTGTCATGGAGTGTCAGAGGGACAGTAAGATGAAGTAGAAGTGGTGTATCGTATTTTGGTGAATAAATTGGTGTTATTATTCGTGACAATATAGATCAATTCCTGACTAGTCTCACTTGAAATCTCACTTTTTGATTTTTGCATGGGTAATCTCCTTTTCAAAATATCTATGGGTTCTTCTAATAATGCTGAGTGTTTTGAATAATATGTACAATGTTTTAAGGCATGGAATAATTGCTGTTGAATTTTGATACAAATACAATCGTATCTTGCGACAAGCATTCTTCTAGATCTTGAAGAAGGTTTGCATCAGAAGTTACGCTTATATCAGGAACATTTAATACTTGATCTTTAGTTTAGGCAACTTCAGCATCATCGTTACAATTATTTGATTTTGAAATAGGTAACTTAGTAATATTTTCATATTTTCTGTGCTTTAGTATAAGGTGACGTTTAAAATGGTAAATATTTTTAAATGCACGATAAGATTGATTTTGGCAACATAAAAATCTGTTAACAAATTTATGTTTAACTTGCACCTGGGATCCTCGGTTAGCCGGAGTGCAACACAATCTTTACTTTTTCGCGCACGTCTATATCGCATACAGAACGCCATCTCCTATCTTAACCTACTAACTTCATACTCTACGAGTTACCAACACACAATACACTAACGGGAACTAGGGATACCAACTAAAATTTGAAATTCAAACATTTAATTCACAGCTCTTCCATCCTGACCGATGGTCGACCCGACCATAGTTCAAGATGCTCGATTCACAACCAAATAAACAAAAATACATAAATAGTCAACATTTTGCATAAAGCGAAAAGAAAACAATTAATTATCTGACCACTTTCTTAGCATAGATGACTCGAAAGTACCTTCAAATGGTATCTGTGTAACTTGGAAGCCATCTATATCACTTATTACATATCTACCATTAGGTAGTACTTTTTTCACAACATATGGTTCTTTATATTTAGCTATGATCTTTTTATTATAACCTGGAGTCACCTCCGTGTTTGTAATAACTACATAATCACCTTCGTTATACTTTGTAGGAGATTTATGTGCTTTATTTTAATACTTTTCATTATATTTTTGTGATTTGTAAATCATTTCAGACGCTTTAGCCCTAACATCTTTAATTGGTTCTAGCGGTTCTTCAAATACCTTATCTAAATATTTGGGTGAGTTACGCTTAAAATGAAACGGAATACAAAAAGAGATACTACAATCTGTGCTTTCACCAAACTTTGAAGTTTCGCTTCAACTGAGTCGTGATTTTTGGCATCTAATATTTCTTGTTCTACACATTGTTTAATAGTACTAAAATGTTTAAATTGTCATAATTTTGGAATCGACAGCTCCATCTGATCGTACCCAGATTTTGAATTTCTGTAGGTTTGAGACCTATTTTGCTGTGAACAGTCTCAAATATCTTATGTGCACCTGGTTTTGCGCAGTGGAAATATAAAACCTCAATAACATTAGAAAATTGTGCAGCGCTCGCAACAGATTTACACGTGTCTACTACTATCAAATTTATTCTGTGTGCCATGCAATGCGTGTCAACAGCTTGAGGCTGAGACGTGTTTATTTTTGCTTGCAGTCCAGCATTTTTTTCAGCCATAACACTGGCACCATCATACGACTGAGCAATTATCAGAGTTTGAAGTTTCAATGCTTTTAGAAAATCCATGATTACACACTACAACTGACAACTGTTCACTTTTGTAGCAACGAGCTTTATCATTGTTGCCCAGGTGTGTTAGATGTAGAAGATTCTTGATGTAAAACTCGATGTGTACTTTTACGCGTTTTATTATAAGTTACTAAAATACAGTGGACTTAGTACAAACTTGAAATAGCAGAAATAGTAGAGCGCGGAGCCGACACTTGCGAATAGAATTTAGAAAAATGAATTAATATTGATTTCAGACGGATTTGTATCAAACAAAACTATTTAGATGTGGCGAAAGTCAAAGGTCTAATTAATTTAACAGTTTATTGAATTAGGAAAGACACTGCACGTTGCCGGCTCGAGGAGTTTGATAACCGAAATTAGGCGCAATTCTAGGGATCCTAACATACCCCCCTGTTAAGTGTTTTGTAGCGGGGGTATATAAAGGTACAAAACACTAATGACTACTAAGCAAACAATATTATCATAAAACAGTAGTATAGGTATGTCTTTTCTAAAACACAATTTTTTTGCGAGAAGCACACATGCAACACAAATGCAATTATATAGGAAGCACGCGAAGTCGATGCTTCCGATTCAAATGGGGTTATTAACCTAAGGTGTATCTCGCACTGGGTGAAGGTGAACGGAAACCAGATTCTCGTTTAAGGTGTAAATTTATTTCAGGTAATGCGTTACATGATCAGATTAGATACCGTGTGTGTTTATAATGCCGCGTGTGTGGGTTCCGGTGCCCGAAAAGCCTTGACCCATGCTTAGCAGACGTTCAACCTACAGCTTCTCCTTGACCGGTTTCCCACCTTTCAATTAAAATGGATCCTAAATTAGAAATAAACCGAATAATGAATTCTATTTTATATAGAAATATGCTGTCTTACCTGAGGTATGCGTTGAGCTGACAAAAGTTTTCGATTAAACACGGATTTCGCAAAATATGTTATAGTAGGTACTAAACAAATGAAAAATAGTAAACAAAAGAAACAGACTATATCGATTTTTAAATAAACTTCTGTAGAATTAGGTGGTGAAGTGTTGGTGTTTTGAGTAAACAGTGAATTGTTAAATTCACGTTTGGAATTATTTATAAAGGTTTCATTTAAAACAGTCTTCCATTGACTCTCACCAAAGCTTTTGTTAGGAAACACTAATCTAATTTTGTATTTAAGAATCAGATTGTTTGTTTTGGATATGTTTGAAACTTGAAAAATCGCTAAACCATCCTGAATTAATGGTTTTAAAGATATCCAGTTATCTGGAAATGTATCGTTGGTTTCATTAAAACACACAAAGCTTTGGGCTACGTTATTTACACCATGATGAACAATAAATGTGTTCTTGAATAGGACGGCAAAAATTAATAGACTTGTGTTTAGTAAAGCCATTTTCAGCAGACTGAGGTGTAAGAATGTGTGTACGTATATTTATGAAACGAAAGAAAACAACATATAGTTATAACTAGTTTTATTTATTTTAAACATTATTTTGAAATAGACATTGTATAAGTTTGTTTTACAGATCTTACATCAATATAGGCTGGCATGACTGGCTCAGGTTCGTCAGAAATTTCGTCATTGGCTAAAATTCGGTGAGATCCAAAATCGCGATATTCATAGCAGGAAATTTGTAGTTTACGGTCTTCATAGTATGCTTCATAGGTACAGCGAATTGGCACTGTGACATCATTCTCATATTCGAGCTTGAAATGTCTATAAAATGGATATTCACTCTCAAAGATTCCTGCAATCTCTAATTCCTTCATTATTAGATTTTTCCGAAAATCTTCTACGGCTTCTTCAACAGTTAATAATCTCGGTTCGCTGTCTCTATACGCAAGCTTTTCTGTTTCCGAGTCTGTCCTCGATGTACGAAACGATTGATTAGATGGAGTAATAGTTGAATCAAACGTACTTGTAGTTTCTAACAAAGGTGTCGAAGTAGTTTCAGTCGTTGTTGAAAATTCACCAATCTCTTCTGATGATGATGATGATGTAGACTGTACGATGAGATTTTCAGGTTGTGGTAGAGCACTCGAATTGAATTCAGGTAAAATCGGGCTAACACTTAACAATTTAAATGTTAAGTTCACCTGAACACTTTCCTTGCTCGGTAGATTCACCATGAACTTCATTCTGGCTATTTTGTTACCATCTAGATTTACTGTTTGCGTAAATGGGGCCGACAGCACCCCTTGCATTACTAAAGATATGAAAAAAAAGCGGTGCAAACTTAAGCAACATGGTTAATTGCGTCTTGTATTGTTCGCAACCCGGACGTGACTGATTTGAATTATATTTACATGATCTCGATGTTTCAAATTTAGGTTAAATTTTGTGCGCACGTCACGCTTATTACTTATTATTATAATTAGATAGAAGAAGCCGTTGACCAGCCGAGGTCGAGGTTATCAGCATGTGTTTGAAACAGATGTTTTATCTTTCTTAAAACGAACTCAGATATGAACTCCCATGACCTAAACGGTTAATGCCCTAGATTAAGAACAAGGTTATTTTAGAAATGAAAACCTCTCTTAATGGAAATGCTTACATATTTACCAAAACAGGATTCGATGACCATGACAGGTTATTATCCTTTGAATGTTATTGTGAACGAGTTTAAGCCGAAAGATCTGCTTTCTTTATCCAAGAGTTGTGTTCATTAGAAAAACCTAGCCATTTAACATACAGACTGTCGCCTTTTTTCGTAATATCTTTTGAATAAGATACGTATTAGGAAATTTGGCTTTTAGCAACTCTTGTTCATAAAAACTCCCTCTAATAATATGTCCTTGATAATCTTTTAATATGTAAGTAACAGGATCTGTAATCTGAATTTATGAATTTCAAAAACTTCCGTTGTCCAGTTTGGAATGTAACCTTTCTCAAACATGTTTGTATTTACTTATACGAACCTTGTCGCCAACGTGAAATTTTGGCTTCCGAAATGTTTTTATTTTATTATTATTATTATTATTATATACAGTTTGTAGCAGTTTCTTTTCATTCTGTGTATTTACATTAAAGGGTTTCATTTTAATGGTTCTATGTACGGTATTATTATATTTATCAATAAGGAATTGTAAGTTGTTTATCCATTTATAATTTCCATTCAGGCTAAATAGCTTCCACATCCAATTCTTAAGGGTTCTATTAAGTCTTTCAACAATTGATGCTTTCAAACTGCTGTATGTTGAAAAATGATTAATTTTGTATCTGTTCATTAGATTTTTAAAAAAGGTATTATAAAATTCTTTACCTAAATCGGTTTGTAAATTTATAGGTGATTGATTAATTAAAATCTTCTCCATTGCTTTGGATACATCGGACCCGGACTTGCTTTTTACAGGTATACCCCAAGCGAATTTTGAAAATGCATCAATAACTGTTAATAAATATCGAAACCCACGATTATCATTTTTATACGGAATCATTTCAACCAGATCGGCTTGCCATAGATCATTAATACCTTTTATTATTACTTTACGACGTTTAAAATTTTTTTTTGCTGACGTATGTAATTCATTTACTAAATGTTCCTTACTCATCTCGCGTTAGAAAGGAAATAAGTATAAACATTGAATATCTTGGATTTTATGAATTTTTTAACTTTTTACTAGTCTGTTTAGGTGTAATTGAAGAACTACTCAACTTAGAGGCGGAAACCTCCTTTTGAATAGTACTTTCACTACTATCATGCTGTTGCTGATTCTTAATTTTCTGTATTTTATGAATGAGATTATTCACTTTTTCATCTAACTTTTGAATTKCAATGCGCATTTCCTTTCTCAGGTCGTCAACATAATCCTTATTTGCTGCGTCATTAATATCTGTAGGTTTATTTAAATTACAAATACGCTTGCCTTGAACATCAATATGTCCGGATGATGTTAAAACATAACCCACAGTACGTGGAATCTGAAAAGGAAGTCTGCGATTTTCAGAGTCCAGTGATCGACCAAACTTGTCAATACCCATTTTATAAATGATATAAAACTATCCAGTTACATAATTATACAATAACGTTAGCTTCTCTTAGTTCTTCTAATATAGAAATAATTTCGTTGACGTTGATTGGAATTTCCGGCTTCGGTTGACGCTAACAAAAGTTTGAGTCTGTTAACTAACTCATTGAGATCGTTCCAATAAATATAATCAATTTTATTATCAGAATAATTCATTAATCGCTTCCGCTAGCTGGTGGTCTCTTTCCTTCTAAAAAGATCCACAACTTAACTTATATTTACGACTTTTACTTCCTGCGTACTGGTTTAGTTTTATCATATCGTCGGTGGTAGAACACTGCTATATTTAATAATTTTTAAGTAAACATTAACGTCATCTTCATCATATACTGAACTCGATGGTTCCTTTGAGAACAGTAATTCCTGTAAGCCTGGTGGTTAGAGGAAATTCGTTACCGTCGATCATAAGATTATTGTTTAAAACTGCATACGTGGATTTACCAATTTTCCCATTCATTTTCATCAAAATTGTAATGAGGAACCGCATTTAGAGTCATAATTAGGACTTAATTTTACAGAGCCCATAAATTTATTTGTTGAAAAAGTTTAGCAAATCAAGTAAATGAATCTAATGGTTTTTTAATACCCTCGACTTCGGATGTACTAGCCATAGATGGTGACATAGCTGAATCAATGTACTGAGGAAAATTATCCCTGAGAGACTGTTCTGCCTCTATATCAGATTGTTTATGTTTTCTTAAGCTTCGCTGAGAATAAATCAGGTAAATTTGTGATTTGTTCAGGTATGTCGGACAATTTCTTTAGAGGATCTGTGATAGGATTAAACAACTTTTCCAGATCGGCTTGATTTTCCAGTGTGTTTTCCTTTAATGCTCTATACTTTTTACGAATAATTTCTCTCGTTTTGATAAGTTTATTAACGTCTCTTTGTTCATTTCTATTTTTTTTACTGTCTATATAGTTATTAACAGCTGTTGTGAAAATGAACAGCTTCTTATATCATCAGATGTGATCAGCTTAGTACCAGGTAGTTAGGAGCTGATAGAACAGCTGATATCAACAGAAAACAGCTTTAAC